>CAUZLF010000274.1:0-479000 GCA_963580285.1 Lucinisca nassula | reverse complement strand
ATACACACAATAAGAAACAAACAATAACATAAATAACCCGCCTTAGAAGAACTGCCTTGGAACGGTCAGTGGGTATGGAATAAAAAGACCGGTAATGTATTAATTTATTTACTAATATTTGTTTACATAAAATATCAGACAGGAACGTCTTTTTATAGGCAGATCTGAAAAAGATAAAATTGAAATCGTTATTGAAACAATACAATGAGACAGTGACAGCTATATTTGAGAGTTCATATAAGACCTCCAATAACGGTTTTCTCCTTCTGACACTCAAACATATCTTTCTATCTTGCGGGTATTATAAGGATTCTAAATCTACAACATACACTTCCACCACATGATAATAATAAAGTGTCTCTGAAAAACTTCAGTTTGCAATGATATTGTTCTTTGACTCAGATTACCTAATTATGTTTCTTATTTTGTCTCTCACCTTATTCTGATACCTTTGCACTTTAATACCGGTCTACTTATCTCACTTAACCCTTTACCACTCAGAAAATTAGCAAATACAGCATCTTAACAGAACACTGATACAGGTAAATCAATAATCAATAGTTCATATATGGCTGATAGGCCTGATAGTCTTATCTGAACAGAGATATTGGCATTTTTGTGTGATTTACACCCTTATGTTACAAAAATGATTATTTTAGTATTTTCTGTACATTTGACAATATTTATGTAAATGTAAAGTTTCTAGGAAATTAAATTTTCTTTCCAATGGTACTAAATTTATTGTAGTTTCTCTTTGCGTTTTGAAAATATGAAGTGTCAAAGTAAGCAAAATATTTTCTTTAGCAAAAATTTCTGTTTTGGGTTGGTCAGAGAAAGTATTTTTAACCACCATGGCCCCAGAAAAGAGGGGGTATCCACGTATTATTTTTCTTATTTCTGCACAAAAACGTATTTTGTAGGTAATCATCAGGGCATGTCACTGAGGCTCTTCCAACAAGTTTCCATAATCATACTTTTTATGCAGAAATAAGATCATGTTCATAAGTCTGTGAAATGAACATCTATTTGAACCCGGTATACATTATTTTCCTTATTTCTGCACCAAGACCAAGGTTGTGGGTACTCGTTAGAACTGCCTCAATCGGCACCCACAACCTATGTTCTGAGTATAAATTAGAAAAAATATCAAAGTTTTCAATGGAAAAGTAGCCATTTTGGAGAAATTAAAGAATGTGCTATGACACATGGGTGTGTTTTGTTTATGAAAAAATCAGTACTTTTGCATAAGATTAAAATAACTATTACAGCCTATCTATGGGCTTCTCCAGACTTTCTGATGAGTCTTCAAACCGAGGTCCCGTCTCCGTATGACCTTAGCTGTTGGTGGGACGTAAAACTCAAACACTCACTCTTACAGCCTATCTATCCTTTTTTAGCACCCCCATCCCCAACTTTACCCTTTTTTTTAAATCAGTGTATCAACCACCCTATAGCCAGCTCACGCCAAAGAGCCGTCTCTGTATTTATTTTTTTTTTTTAGAAATAAGATTTGTTTGTTTGATTAGAGGTATAAGATCCCCGTCAACACTATTTAGGACATTTTGGAGATATTGCTTCCAATTTGGTGGGATTTTTTACCCAACACTGAGGTGAAATGACATCTGATGCGCATGATCATTGTACAGCGTCTGGTCTGGGTCTGTGCCGTCGCATGTGCTGTCTACAACCTGTAGACCCTGATCAGACGCCTTATAATAATTGTCTGGGCGCTGATCCCGATCTGCACTGTTTGCACCTTTGTGTTCTGTCTATTGTCATACAGACAGACGGGTGGATGACGCCAGGATGATAGCTACTGGTCTGGGTCTGTGCCGTCTACAACCCTGTAGACCCTGATCAGACGCCTTATAATAATTTTCTGGGTTCTCCCGATCTGCGCTGTTTGCACCTTTGTGTTCTGTCTATTGTCATACAGACAGACGGGTGGATGATGCCAGGCTGATCGCTATATCCCCCGAACATGTTCAGCATAGGGATAAACTAGAAATGTGTCAATACAACACAAATGCCCCCGCCCAGGGGCCTACCCCCCCCCCCCCCTCCCCCACAAAAAATGACATATTACAATAACACCTGTCCTTAGGTCATTGGCATAGATTGGTGTATGGCTGATTAAACCTTGAAAAAATAATTATCAACATACCAAATAGGAACTCAATCCATCAAATGGTTCGGAAAATATGAGCTCTTACAAACGTTAACATTAACATTTCTAAGTCTGCAACCTTGACCTTAAGGTCATGGGCAGGGGTTAGGTTATGGCTGATGAAACTTTTGACCTGCATCAATCATCATTCCAAATATGAAGCAAATCCATCACATGGTTCAGGAAATATCGACTCTCAAAAATTTAATATAAAAAAAATTCTGTGTCTGTGACCTTGACCTTTAGGTAAGGGGTAAGATGGGGGGGGTATGGCTCAATGAAACTTTGGACCTGCAACTATTGTCATACCAATTAGAGCTGCCGCCTAACGGGCGCCAATTATACCCCCGCATGCGTTGTCCGACAAATTTTTACAAGTATTTGACCTTGAGATAGGTCAACGTAAAGGTCAAGGTCAGGTTTGTGTATATCAATCTTAAGTACTAGTGGCAAGGTGTGTGGTGTGTGAATATTAAAGAAATCGGTCAAAGAATAAGGAAGTTATGAGCAATGTTAAAGTTTTTTGTAACGGACCGACGACAAATTTTTACAAGTATTTGACCTTGAGGAAGGTCAACGTAAAGGTCAAGGTCAGGTTTGTGTATATCAATCTTAAGTACTAGTGGCAAGGTGTGTGGTGTGTGAATATTAAAGGAATCGGTCAAAGAATAAGGAAGTTATGAGCAATGTTAAAGTTTTTTGTAACGGACCGACGACAGACACCGACGACAGACACCGACGACAGACGACAGACGACAAGCTGACTCCTATATACCCCCTTCAAACTTCGTTTGCGGGGGTATAAATATGAAGCAAATCCATTATAAAGTTGGGAAAATATAAGCTATTAACATACTTAAATTTGAAAATTTCTATGTCTGCAACCTTGACCTTGAAGTCATAGAAATGGGTGGGGGTATTACTGAATAAAACTTTGGACCTGCATCTATCATCAAACCAAATATGAACCAAATTAATCATAAAAGTTCAAGTTCAATGTGGTACAAATACCTTAACCAAAGTCTTAAACATTAAAAATTTTCTAAGTCTGTGACCTTGACCTTGAGGTCATAGGTATGGGTGGGGGTATTGCTGTATAAACCATTTGACCTATATGTATCATTATACCGAATATGAACCAAATTCATTACATGGTTTGGAAAATATGAGCTCAAGTTCTACCTGGTACAAATACCTTAACCTGGGTCTTAAACATTAAAAATTTCAAAGTCCACAACCTTGACCTTGAGGTCATAGGTATGGATGGGGGTATTGCTGAATAAAACTTTGGACCTATATCTATCAACATACTAAATATAAACCAAATCCATTGTATGGTTTTGAAAATATGATCTCAAGTTCTACCTGGTACAAATACTTTAACCTGGGTCTTAAACGTTAGAAATTTCTAAGTTCGTGACCTTGACCTTGAGGTCATGGGTATGGGTGGGGGTATTGCTGAATAAAACTTTGGACCTATATCTATCATCATACTAAATATAAACCAAATCTATTGTATGGTTTGGAAAATATGAGCTCAAGTTCTACCTTGTACAAAAACCTTAACCTGAGTCTAACAGGATTACGTACGTACGTACGTACGTACACACTTTCGTACAGAAGGATGTACATTCGGACACCCGTACGCACGTACACACGTACGCACGTACCCACGGACGCACGCACGGAAAACCGAAAAACTATATGCCCCCGGCATCATACGATGCGGGGGCATAAAAACACCACCGTCGGCGATAAGTCCCTGATCAGACGCCGCATTACCTTTGTGCAGCGTCTTGTCCGGGTCTGCGCCGACCCATATGCCGTCTACAAACCTGTAGACCCTCATCAGACGCCGTTTAATAATTGTACAGGTCTGATTCGAATCTGCATTGCTTGCATCTGTATGTTGTGTCTACGGACGGACGGACATGTGAACGGACGCCAGACTCAATTTTGTTTGCGGACGGACGGACGCCAGGCTGATTGTTATATCCCCGAACGTATTTGGTCAGCGGATAAAAAATAAAACGCACCGGCGGCGGTCAGACCATGATCAGACGTCGCATGGTCTGTGTTGTCGCATATGCCATCTACAAACCTGTAGACCCTATCCAGACGCCGTATAATCATTGTATGACGTCTGATTCAAATCTGCACTGTTTGCACCTTTGTGTTCTGTCTATTGTTATACAGACGGTTGGGTGGATGACGCCAGGCTGATCGCTATATCCCCCGAAAATGTTCAGACTAGGGATAAAAAACACCACCGTTGGCGATAAGTCCCTGATCAGACGCCGCATTATCCTTGTGCAGCGTCTTGTCCGGGTCTGCGCCGACCCGTATGCCGTCTACAAACCTGTAGACCCTCATCAGACGCCGTTTAATAATTGTACAGGTCTGATTGGAATCTGCATTGCTTGCATCTGTCTGTTGTGTCTACGGACGGACGGTCATGTGAACGGGCGCCAGACTCATAATTTTGTTTGCGGACGGACGGACGGACGCCAGGCTGATTGTTATATCCACGAACCTATTTGGTCAGGGGATAAAAATAAAACGCACCGGCGGCGGTCAGACCATGATCAGACGTCGCATGATCATTGTACGGCGTCTATTCCGTCTACAAACCTGTAGACCCTATCCAGACGCCGTATAATAATTGTATGGCGTCTGATTCAAATCTGCACTGTTTGCACCTTTGTGTTCTATCTTTTGTTATACAGAAGGTTCGGTGGATAACGCAACGCTGATCGCTATATCCCCCGAACCTGTTCAGACTAGGGTTTAAAAAAACACCAATAAGACCCTAATCAGACGCCGCGTCGTTACGCAACGTCTTGTCCGGGTCTGCGCCGTCTCAGATACCGTTTACATGTAGACCATCATCAGACGCCGTTTAATAATTGTACATCTGATCCAGACCTGCAGTTTTCATATGTCTATTGCGTCTACGGACGGACATTTGAACGAACGCCGCTCATAATTTTGTGTCTACGAACGGGCGAATGAACGGACGCCAGGCTCCGAACCTGTTCAGACTATGGATAAAAAACACCACCGTCGCCGATAAGACCCTGATCAGACGTCGCATAACCGTTGAACAGCGTCTTGTCCGGGCCGTCTCAGATGCCTTCTACAAACATGCTGACCCTCATCAGACGCCGTTCAATAATAGTACGGCGTCTGATCCGGATCTGCATTGTTTGCATCTGTCTGTTGTGTCTACGGACGCGCGGACATTTGGACGGTCGCTATATCCTATTCGGTCGCGGAAAATAAAATAAAATGAACCGTCGGCGGTTGGAGCTGAATCAGACGTCGCGGCAATAATTGTCGAGCGTCTGATCCGGGTGCCGTAGCATTATAAGGTCCAAAAACCTGAAGACCCTGATCAGGTGCCGCTTAATAATTGCATCTGTTTGTCTGTTAAAGTGTTGGCGGTGAGACCCTGATCAGACGTCGCATATTTTTTTTAGAAATTAATATTCATTAAAGGGGCTGAAACTTTTGACCAATGAAAGGCCTTCTACCAATCTGTGGGTTTTATTGCCGTTCCGATGACCACCTGGGTACACTTTTGGGTACTGTTACGTAATTTATTGCGGCTCAAAGCTCGGCACGCTCCGGGTGGCATTCCTAGGGTATCATAATCCCCAATTAACTAATTATCTTGGACCATAAATCCCTTGAATCTAACTGATTATACAGCGCTAATTGTCTTTACCTAAATCATGCAAATCATGCGCGACCGACACACAAATATTGCGTCATTCAGTAACTCAACCCAGTAACATCCGGCGTTTCTATATTTAGGAAAAAGGTAAAAATAACGCGATTGCTTTTGAGACACGGGCAAACACGTATTTGTTCAAATGGCGACACACGTGAATATACGTCTCTGTGCGTTAATCGATAAAGTCGGGATTATTATTATTATTTTAAAATGATGATATATTTAGATTTTAAATTGATTTATTGATCATATTTGTAACACCACAAACTTATAAATAAATGGATCACAATAAAAAGTGCCTCCCCGTGGTGTGGTCTGAATACCCAACTAATTGTTTTTCATCCACTTTACATGTATTTATCCATTTTCTAAATTACTGCAACGGTAATTCAAAGGAATTCTAGATAACTTATTTTTTTTTTTTTTTTGGTGGCGAAACCTCCTAGTGGCGAAACCTCCCGTGGGGCGAATCCTTCTAGTGGCGAAACCTCCGATGGCGAACTTGACGGTGGCGAAACCTCTGTAAACCGCGGTACGCATATTGGGGCGAAACGTCCAGATACCGATTTTTATAAATAATAATCGGAATATCTCGGCTAACGCACCTCTCTCACGCAAAAAAAAGCCGTATTTTATTTTTTTCTGTTTTCAGGTGTCGGCAAATAAATTAACCGCCACCTATAGAATTCAATTTCCACCATACCCGACCACCAACAGAATTTTATTTTTTCAAACACTAACTACCCATGTAATCAAAATAACGTCAAGACCGACCACCAACAGAAAAATATATCAACTGCCGTCTTCCCCTCCCATATCGTTTTTACTGGAATAGCCCTCAGGAAACCAAGCGTTCTATTTGCCTTAGTACACATGTTGCTAATATGAGTATTCCATCTCAAGTTGTGTGAGATTGTCACTCCAAGGATGTATGTAAATGTATAAAAACGTTTTAACTTGTATATGCAGCCATTCCTGCGTCCAATATTACTGTTTGCAACACATGGTAACCCAATGAGTTCAACGTCTCTCATTAGAAAATGCCTCCCAAGTAATACATTGAATGCACAGTCTGGTCAGATTGTTTACTGGTCACAAGAATTCATACTATGGAGAGGGAAGACACTGATCAGTCTGCTGACATGGGCAGCGTAATCATGATTAAGAAAGGCCAAAAAAAGAAACATTAAGATTCTCCATGATTAAGAAAGGCCAAAAAAAGAAACATTAAGATTCTCAAGCACCAAGTCTGCCAATTAATGGTTTTCTTTGTCAAAAATAAAATCTCTGTATGAATGAAAAAAATAAATGTATACCCCTGTAAACCCCAATTTTCTCTGTATAAAGTGGGGTATGGGGGTCTTCATTTCACGGACGTGTTCACATGATGTTTTCATATGGGTGAACGGAGGGTAAAAGTTTAATTTGTAGGTCCAATGTGGTCCCCTGCCTTATAAGAAGGTGAATCACACCAAATAAGGTCTTAAAACAAACTTCAATATCTCATCTCTAATATCACAAAGAAAAATGATACCCTAGGCCGAAGGATGGTTGGCTAGGATCGGATGAACTGAGGTAGGGTATGGAAATTTTTCCGCTTCTGCTCCGCTATTTTGCTTTCTAGTGCAAGGGGGTAGCAACTGTTTTTCTCTAATTTGCATGACTTGGCAACTATATTTCATTGTGATTTCAAATTTATCTTTAACCAAATACTTAACTAGAGATACTGTTCATCTGATGATGACGGTAAATTCTTTAAAATGTCTACATTTTACAATCTAATGCAAAATTTAGCTCTCTGGGCGTTACGAACATGCAAGCGTCCACTAACTTGGATCAAAGAGACAACGTGACCTTTCATTCATAAATTTTTGAAGGGTGCTGTAAGCATTCTAAAGCACAACAAGATTTTTAGCTTCCACCAATGGGATTTCTGGATTCATTTTAGAGGGATGCACAGTTATATCCTAATTAACATACAGAATAATTGGGCCCTAATCATTATCAAAATTAGATTCATTCCGTGTATGTAGCGTGTCTAATAATAATAGGGATCAACTTAAGTTTTTTTAATGGGTGACCAAATTATTAAGACCACAATCCTTCAGCCCAGGCTTTTTTCTTCTCCATGAATTTATCATTAGCCTAAATATTGTGGTCTCGCCCCAGCCCAGGCTTTTTGTACATGTTATTTAGGGTGAGACCACATTTTCTGTTCTATATAGGGAGTGAGACCACATTTTTTAGATTTGCCATGAATTTATCATTTTCCTTAATAATGTGGTCTCATCCCTATAAAGAGATGAGACCACATTCCTTCAGCCCAGGATTTTAGTATGTGATTTAAGGTGAGACCACATTTTCTTCTCTATATAGAAGTGAGACCACATTTTTTAGATTTGCCATGAATTTATCATTTTCCTTAATAATGTGGTCTCATCCCTATATAGAGATGAGACCACATTCCTTCAGCCCAGACTTTTAGTATGTTATTTGAGGTGAGACCAGATTTTCTTCTCTATATAGGAGTGAGACCACATTTTTTAGATTTGCCATGAATTTATCATTTTCCTGAATAATGTGGTTTCATCCCTATTCAGAGATGAGACCAGTCTTCCAGCAAGCTGTTATTCTGTCATTCTTTCAGCCTGGGCTAAATTGGATATTTTTGCATTTGAGGCCGCATTTTTGTCACTTTATAGACATAGGTCCATTAGAGAGCATTAACGGAATAAATCGAATGTAGTAATATTTTTACACACTCCAAACAGTATCCAAATACCCCCAATGGAGCCTCTTTTTTGTTGTTGTCTTCCTCGTGATTTACCATTGGTTATTTATTAAAATAAAGATGTAAGATGCAACTAAAGAATGACTCCTAAGTTAATGTTTGAAAAATAATAAAATACAAAATATTAAACAGAAAAATGAACGTTTGTGGAATTTCTTGGCTGAATATAGTTTTAGCATGCGGTATGCAAATGAGTAAGTTACTGTAAGCATTCTCAAAATGATACACCGCCGTCCTTCTTACAATCGACCAAAAACCAGTCGATCCTGACAATCCTGCTGAGGTAAAAAAATCTGTATTCATCGGAAGCTAATAACAATTTACTATAATAAGTGACGGAAAAAATTTGGATGCTCTTATCTCGCGCATTCAGGAGATTTTACAGTCTTCTCTAGAATAGAACGAAGAACAAAAAACATCGTTTTACGTAGTTGCGTCCCTAATTTTCGAGCCTTTATCAGAGGTCGCTTTAATTTTGGCACGTCATTGTGGCGCTTTATGTAAACAAGTCACCAAGTGCGTGAAAATGGCTGTCGTTCTACTGAAGTCTAGAAATCACAGTTTTATGATATGAGTTTGCAATGTATGTTGGTAAGAAAGCAATTTTATGACAGTCAAATGATTACTCCTCATAACTGAAGCCGGGTTTTCACTCTCCGTATCTGTGGCACAGTGAACGAAGTCAGAAACTGCTAAAATATATCGCGATCCAGATAGATCAAAATGTGACTGACCCTAGTGGCATTTGAGTTGCCCTGGTGCAAAAAGTACATGCTTTAGAAAAGGATACTAGGTCTCATTATGGAGATAAGATGCCCATGTTTATTTTGATACCAATTTTATTTACTTTGGACCACTATAAAGGTACGAAGACCACATTGGACCTACAAATTAAACTTATGCCGAACGGAGTTATGAGAGTGAACGGAGATATAACAAAATGGGATATCACTATCAGGACATGGTGAAAAGAATTTGCCAGAAAAAATAATATCCCCAAATACAATGTTGGTTTTCTTTAGGGGATTACTACACATGATCATTGGAAATACAACTACCTAGAAGGTGAAAATAACTTTTCATCTCTTTGCCTCTGACCAGAAAACTTTGTCGTTTCTTGATTTTTGAGTCAGATCCAATTGTCACGGTCTTATTTCCAACAGCATTCTCATTTGTATTAAAGAACAAAAGATCCCAATCACTTCTAAAACGTTTTGCTATGTGTGTATCATTCTGAACTACTGGCTGCACAAGCACCTTTTCGTGTTCAAGGTGTCTTTTCAGAGAATTTTGGTGATTCTTCCTGAAAGAGGCATTTTCAGATAAGTCTTGAAGTTTTGAAGATTCTAAGAGATGGTCAATCCTTGAATTCATTGACAACGTAAAAGGCCGAAAGGCTTCTCTGAAGCTAGGAAGCTGCTGGGTCGGTTTATGGCTGAAAAACTCCTTTGATTCCGAAAACATTCTAAACATCTGTCGTCTGCAGGACCAGACCGGAAGGGTACCATTATCGGGGTACCTAAACACCGGAAAGACCCGGAAAGTAGCAAAAATAGTGGAGTGTGGTAACTCTGTGGTTAGTATGCAAGAGGCACCCGGTTCGATTCCCGGCAGCGGTTATAAAATTGCGGTGTCGAACATGCTCCACTGGCATCATTTGCAGTGATGAATACCACAAGTGCACCGTCCTTCGGATCGGGACGTTAACTGGAGTCCCCCGCCCCGTGCAGGGAGAACCACCCCCTGTGCAGGTTAAAGATCCCTAGGCCTCCCGTAATTACATGATTACTGTGTAGGCTTTCATCCTGCAAACCAGGAGTGTATGTAAAGTACACCTGCGAGTAATGATCAAATGTGACCGATCGCAGTATCAGTAGAAAAAAAAAAGAAAGAAGGAAAGAAAAAGGGACGCGGAAAGACGCAAAGATGCGCAAAAAGACCCCAGAAAAAAGGCAAAAATACCCTAATAAAAGCAAAAATGAGCATAATTATAAATATAAATCAGCATTTCTGGCAAAAAATTGTCCATGGAAAAAGAATGACAGAGGTACCATGACCCCATCCCCCACTTCCTGCACCGAACCAAAGATGGGAACACTTTTTACAAGCAATAATTAAGTTTTATAGAGGAAAAAAAAGAAATGATATAACTGAAAATTGCAAATACAACAGTAACAATGTAAATAATAAAGTGGGAAATCAATGAATTTACGAAGACGGAAAAAGACGTGGAAAGGCACAAAAGACCCTCAGAAAACCAAAAAGACCCTCAGGAAAGCATAAAGACCCCCAGAAAAGTGAAAGAGCATACACATAAATATAAATCAGCTTTTCTGTGCAGAAAGGAGTGTCAGCAAAAGGAATCATCAAGGAGCAAAAGAATATACCCCATCCCGCCCCTACACACAGAACAAAATGAAAAGCAAGATTTCTTTTATAAATAATGAGCTCTATAAAAAAGAAATACTACTACTTAATTGCAAATAATAATAATAACAATAATAATATTAGTAATTGTAATAATAATAATAGTGATGTAAAAGGGGGAAATGTATAAAATTTACAGAGACGCAAAAAGACTTGTTGTTGTATATCTAATCACTGTACTATTTGTTGCCAATCATCTATTTTTCCTTAAAGACGCGGAAAGATGCAAAAAGACCCTCAGAAAAGCAAAAAGACCTTCAGGAAAGCTAAGAGACATACAGGAAAGAGAAAAGACCATAAGAAAAGCAAGAAGACACTCAGAAAAGCGCGAAGATCCTCAGAAAAGCATAACTATAAATATAAAACAGCATTTCTGCTGAAATAATGTGCAATATTCCAAACTAAGGCATAGACCCTCATTAAAACAAAGAGACATTCGGAAAAGCAAAAGGATCCTCAGGAAAGCAAAAATACCATTAGAAAAAGCAAAAAGACTCCCACGCGCGAATAGCAAAAATCCCACATAAATAGAAGGACTAAAAAGACGCAAAAAAGAAATGTATAGGTATATAAGAAGACATTACAATCACTATTCGCGGCAAAATGGTTACATTACTGCATAAAAAAGAATATGCTATAAGGATAAAAACGCAAAAACTTCCCGGAAAAATATTAAAGAGACTACATGAGATAAAGAATAAGTACAAAGGTAAAAATAAGTTCACTATTCTATTAAAATCGTGCGCCAATGTATTTAAACTTTTGTAATCGTTTGTCATTGTTGTTGTATTATGTACTTTAAGCTACATGTACTTTACTTTATTTACCTACTACTGACTCACTCTGCTTCCTCACTGCGCATGCTCTATCCTCGGCTCCAGCTCTGGATATTATTCTCCTGCAGCAGTTACTTAATAGATTCTAACTAGAGCATACACGTTTTGTGTCATTGCGTTACCCAGCACAAGTATACCCACGTCTAGTGGCCAGCAAAACAATAGCAATTAAACATGGTGTCAGAATGGACAGCTACGTTTAAAGGACATTTGTGCTGAATTTTGGATCGTGCAAAACTGTAACATAATTGTGATAAAGTGCAAGAATGGATAATCACAATAGACAGGAATCTCCGCGTATGGACTGGGAGTCCAAAGACTTGAAAACAGCATTTAAGCGCTTCAAAGAACATGCTGAATTTATGTTTAAAGGACCTTTGTCAAATAAAACAGAAGCTATCCAGTGTAACTACCTAATGCTGTGGGTAGGGGACAAAGGAAGGCACATTTACAGTACATGGGAAATTCCAGAGGGAGACGAGAAATTACTGAAAACGTACTATGACAAATTCGAAGAATATTGCAAGCCAAAAAGCAATACAATTTACAACAGATACTTGTTTAAGTCCCGAACACAGAAAGAAGGAGAAACGTTCGAGCAGTTCGTCACAGAATTAAAAACTTTAATTAAGGATTGCGAGTATCCAGCGACGATGAATGACGAACAAATAAGAGATCACATAGTGTTTGGTGTACGATCAGCTACGATTCGCAAAAAGCTAATCCTTGAAGGCTCAGGATTAACACTACAAAGGTGCTTGGATATTGCCCATTCATACGAATTAAGCCTTCCACAAGCAGAGGCTATAGGCAATCAGGCGGCCAATGCGGCTGTTGACACTGTCACGCATTACCAGGGTCGTGGCAGAGGACGAGGCAAATCCCGACAGGGCACTCGACAATCGCGGGACCAGAGCAGTAAGCTACAGGGCACTCGACAATCGCGGGATCAGACGAATCAGGGCACCCGACAAACGAGGGACACATGCGACTATTGTGGCAAAAATAAACATAAGACAAAAACAGACTGTCCAGCGTATGGACAAAATTGTCACAAATGTTCAAAGTACAACCACTTTGCAAAACTTTGTAGATCGTCAAAATCAGTGCATGAAGTAAGCGGTGAAGTGTCTTATGACAGTGACTATAGTGATGATACCTTGGATAGATTTTTCGTTCACACGGTAGGCCAAAATTCTTCTTCCTCACCTGATCAAGTATTTGTCAAAGTCTCGGTTGGCACCCAAAATCATTGTCAGGAAATTGATTGCAAAATTGATACAGGTTCACAAATTAACTGCCTCCCGTATTCCATCTTTGAATCACTTGAGTTTGATCTCCCCTTAGAACCGTCTAAAGCAACCTTAACCGCCTACACAGGTGATAATTTATCAGTGCGTGGGAAAGTTACGTTAGATTGCGTGTACAAAAACAAATCTACTAACACAGTATTCTATGTCGTAGAGAGCTCTGCACCGCCGCTGTTAAGCCTTAGAACATCACTAGATCTTGGTCTCATACAGTTGACCCATTCTGTTGACCTTTCGAGTGAAGGTCTAGACAAGTCAGCGATCCTTAAGAGTCATAAGGACCTTTTTGAAGGCATTGGCTTGTTACCGGGAACATGCTCGCTGCATTTGAAAGAAGATGCCGTACCTGTAGTATGCCCCGCGAGAAAAGTACCTTTCGGTCTGCAAGACAAACTCAAAGCCGAGTTAGAGTCTATGGAATCAAAGCAAATAATCTGCAAGGTGACCGAACCTACAAGTTGGGTCAATAGTCTGGTATGCGTTGAGAAGAGCAATGGGAAATTGAGGGTCTGTTTAGACCCAAAGGCGTTAAATGACAATATCAAAAGGCCTTATTACCCTATGCGCTCCATTGATGATATCACATCACAATTGAGTGGTGCTAAGTACTTCAGCGTACTTGATGCAACGAAAGGTTACTGGTCTATTCGACTGGACAAACCGTCGTCAATGTTGACCACGTTCAATACGCCGTTTGGACGTTACCGCTATCTCAGATTGCCTATGGGAATCCGGTCCGCCCAGGACATATTCCAGCGAAAGGTTGAGGAAATTTTCGAGGGCTTGCAAGGAGTAACCTCGATTTGCGATGACTGCCTGATTTTTGGACGCACACGTGCGGAACATGACCGAAATTTGTTGAACATGCTTGCAAAATCCCGGGAACACGGATTGCGTTGGAACGCCGAGAAAATTCAGATAGGCTTGTCTGAGGTCAAGTATTTCGGTCACGTGATTTCGGCAGAAGGTCTTCGCCCGGACCCGGAAAAAGTCAGTGCTATTCTGAACATGCCGGATCCGAAAGATCGCTCCGAGTTGGAGACATTGCTAGGCATGATAACATATCTCACAAAGTTTCAGAAGAATCTGTCCGACATTACAAGCCCCATGCGTGAGCTTGTGCATGATGACGTTGACTTTAGATGGACGAGTCGACAGTCTGCAGCATTTGAGCAAGTGAAAACAGCACTTACGCAAACGCCCGTACTGAGCTATTACGATAGTAACAAACCTGTGCGCCTGCAGGTTGATGCATCATCTAAGGGCTTAGGTGCATGTTGCATGCAAGACGGAAAGCCGATTGCATATGCATCTAAAACACTGACGCAAACTGAGGTTAGGTATGCACAAATTGAAAAAGAGATGCTTGCGATCCTATTTGGATGCACACGTTTCAAACATTACATATACGGCCGCAGAACCGTAGTAGAGTCCGACTGCAAACCGATTGAATCAATCATGAAAAAGCCTCTTTGCAGTGCCTCGCCGAGGCTACAGAGACTTATTTTGCAACTGCAACAATTTGACATTCAAGTCATACATTGCAGAGGCAAGAACATACCGCTAGGCGACGCCCTCAGTAGGAATTATGTCAGCGAGACCTTCCCAAGTCTGATTCAAGGACTTGACACGCATGTACATACCGTTATTAGGTCATTGCCCGTAAGCGATATCAAGATAAAACAGATTCAGGACGCGACGCGCGAAGATGAACAAATGCAAGCGCTTATCCGAGTCATAGAAACTGGTTGGCCGGAAAGAAGACAGGACTGTCCGGAAACTGCGCTGCAGTACTGGAACCATCGCGACGAGATTGCATGCGAACATGGCATTGTGTTCAAAGGACAGAAATTAGTCATTCCGTCCTCAATGCGCGACGAAATGATCAAGGCTGTGCATATTGGTCATTTTGGCATCGACAAATCAGTCGGTAGAGCACGCGATATAATGTTTTGGCCAGGCATGGCGAAACAGATCACAGAATTTGTGCAAAGTTGCTTAATTTGCAACAAGTACAAAGACTCCAATCGTAATGAACCGCTACACTCCCATGACGTGCCTCAAAGACCTTGGCAAAACCTGTCATTGGATCTGTTCACGTGGAACAATCAAGAGTACATGGTTTTGGTAGACGCGTACAGTCATTGGTTTGAAATTGACTTACTTCCGAACACGAAAAGTGTTACGATTGTGCGTAAACTTAAAGTGCACTTCAGCAGATATGGGATTTGTGAAAAGTTAAAAACCGATGGAGGTGCCTACTTCACATCTGAACAATTCGAACAGTTCTGTAGCGACTGGGGTATCACGCATGAGATATCAAGCCCTACTCATGCTAGTTCGAATGGCCTCGCCGAAGTATACGTAAAAGTTGCAAAACGCATGCTACAAAAAGCAAAAGATGACAACCGAGATCCGTACTTACCATTATTGCAATACCGCAATTCACCGTTAAAATCGTGTGGTGGACTGACACCTGCCGAACTGATGTTTTGCCGCCGTCTTAGATCTCTCTTACCGTCAACAAATGAACAACTTGCACCCAAAGCAATTGATTCAAAAAAGGCGAGAAAGTCAATGACGGAACATCAAGTAAAATCAAAAGCGCAATATGACAGAACAGCGCGAAAACTTTCACCTCTCAAAATAGGTGAATCGGTGCACGTGCAGAGAGACAAGCTCTGGGAACCGGCTAAGGTCGTTTCGCAGCACAATGAGCATTCATACAATGTGCGAACACCAGAAGGCGCTGTTTACCGCCGAAACAGAAAGTTCCTAAACAAAACACCTACGCAAAATGTAATGCCACATCCCCAAATTAGGAGTCAGCAATTTGAAAAACGTGTTACTAGGTCACAAGGTTCCATTCCCAACACTCCCCCCAGCACGCAGGATTTAGCTGGAAATTTAAGCTCCCGGCCAGAACCTCAAAATGTTGCAATCAAGATCCAGGACAAGGTTCCGGATGCCAACACAAAGCAGCAACCGCCTACTTGTCTGAAAACCAGATCAGGTCGGGAAGTGAGGCCTAACCAAAAGTACAGTGGTGACGAATGGGTGAAATAAACTTTTATCTTAGAATCTGACACTGATTAACATTACAGCTTTCAAGTACTTGAACAGAAGAAAAACATTTGTGGAATTTCGTAGTAAAACGAAACAGCTGATTTTACTACAGTTCTTTGAACAATTCATTCATAAATTTTAACTTGCAATATTTTATGCACACCTGCATTCTTCTTTTTCAAAACAAAGGGGATGTTGTATTATGTACTTTAAGCTACATGTACTTTACTTTATTTACCTACTACTGACTCACTCTGCTTCCTCACTGCGCATGCTCTATCCTCGGCTCCAGCTCTGGATATTATTCTCCTGCAGCAGTTACTTAATAGATTCTAACTAGAGCATACACGTTTTGTGTCATTGCGTTACCCAGCACAAGTATACCCACGTCTAGTGGCCAGCAAAGCAATAGCAATTAAACAATTGTTTATTCTTGGATTTTTTTTTTTTTTTTTTTTTTGTTGTTTTTTTATGACTAAGAATTTTAATCCATTTAATTTAATCAGGTATACTTAATGAAATCATACTGTATAATATATAATTCGATTAGATTGTTTGGCAAGATCATGACACCTGAGATAATCAGCTGTGACTGGGTTTGATCATATCTATACTATGCAGTCGGTTTCTTTAATCACTTAGCGTGAAAAAAGTCTGAAAATTTTCATATTTTTTTGTTAATTACCACGAGGATTTACTTTTTTTTGGAAATTTTAAGCGCCTCAACGAGGATGTTTGAAGTTTAAAAATCATGGTATACCCCCGTAAAACCCATAAGTAAAGTAGGGTTACTGTAAAATTCCTTAAAATTCGGACACCTTCAGGACTTGTCGTGACTCTCTTGAAATTTCAAGCAGTCTGATCTAGGTCTGCACTGTCTGCTTTGGTTTATCTGTCTCAATACTAAAAATCGTGACGGTACATGTGTGTATTTGGCCCGGATGCATTATGAAAACACGCCTATTCATCTATATTGAAAGTTTTACCACAAAAAAAAATGTAAATTTTCAGAAAAAAAAAATCGTATATTTTGCATATTACTGCTCAGAACATAGATTGTGGGAACTCGTTAGAACCACCTTGAGGGGCGGTTTAAAGAATTCTTTTGATTTAAAATCAAATATTACAATGTTTTGAATTGAAGTTTATCGTCCCTGTCAACAATATTAAGGTCATTTCAGAGACGCCGCTTCATATTTTGTGGGGCTTTTACTCGACCATAAGACGGAATGACTTCTCAAGCGTGACGCCCATTGAAACCAGTTTAGTTTAGCCGTTTACGAGTATCCATGTGTAGTTGGTTTCAGTCCTGCGTGGAAGCATCATGCAGCCCAATCTATTTCTCCAAGTCCCGATGGGCGTTGGGGTGGGGTATGGGGGCTATAAATTTGAAAGTATATAGAGGTTATCTTTCTTTAATAATTAATTGTCCTGAAAAGGACACCTGTATGTCTTTGAGAGGTTTTAAGCTCAATTACGAATGATGGAACAAACATCTCTCAATTACTTGGCGAAAAATGTTCATGCCTCACTGGCGAAGACCAGGATGGACAAGATCACTGTCGTAATGTCTTGAATATCTCAAGTTCCTACCGACGTCAACAAAGTAGAAGTAAAACAAAGATCAGGAATTGATACAATTATTTTACTCCACCCATAAAAGACACCAAAGGGAAAGAAATACAAACATTAAGCGACAAGACCATAATGGAAACCTAAACAAAGGAAGGCCATAAGGACAGTTACTTTCCCACAAAATGGCCATATGGCCATCCAAATTTAAAAGACACAAGCGATACACACAGTAAGTAACAAACAACAACATAAATAAACCGCCACAGAAGAGCCGCCTTGGAACGGTCAGTGGAAGATTTCCACTGGGGGGCTTAAATCGATTTTACGTGGCCACAATCCTCGCCCTTACTTCCGTCGCGATTTAGACAAATAATTTGTTCAGTCCGCATGAAGGCCTCTTAACTCATCAGTGCAACATCTCCGTGAACACAAAAATCAAAGAACCACAGAGGTGAGACAACGGTGAGGACTCGACAGCAAGAAACCACTGAAATGCTGGAGCAAAAGAAAACCAACAGTTAGACTCCGATGAGCCCGACCAGAGACAGAGCATCAGGCACCAACCAACATTATCTCTCTAATTCTCAATAAGCCTTTACGTTGGAGCCGTTATAGAATCTGAGGCCTGACCCACCGGCGTGCAATTAAAGAGGGAAGCAAAGTTGCCAACCGTGATTGGGTTAACTACCATGCATGCAGTCTGTCGTATAATATCCATGTTGTACCCAATCTTTTTATATCGAAGAATGATTTTACGAAATTGGGTGCTGAAGTCATTGCCAAAGTATTTATCCAACTTCTTAATGACACATCGTCTTTTTTGTTGAGCTGTTTCTTAGATAGTCTTGTAAAGCCTGAAAAAGCGCCTCGCTCGACGATACTACCGACAAAGACACGTCTGAGAGTGTGTAGTCATGTAACTGACTTCAACACTCGTAATAAATTATTAACGGCTAAACTCCTTAATCAGGGTTATCGGTACCATACACTACGCAAAACCTTTTCAAAATTTTATAGACGCCATTCTGATTTAATTTCAAAATTCAATATTGGACTTAAATCTCTTCTGCAACAAGGTCTATCGGAACTCGAATTTTATAGTGAATTAGTATATAAATTCAGAAAAATATATAACCGCAACGACTTCAGCACCCAATTTCGTAAAATCATTCTTCGATATAAAACGATTGGGTACAACATGGATGTTATCCGACAGACTGCATGCATGGTAGTTAACCCAGTCACGGTTGGCAACTTTGCTTCCCTCTTTAATTGCACGCCGGTGGGTCAGTCCTCAGATTCTAGGACGGCTCCAACGTAAAGGCTTATTGAGAATTAGAGACATCTAATTCAAGGTTATGTTGGTTGGTGCCTGATGCTCTGTCTCTGGTCGGGCCCATCGGAGTTTAACTGTTGGTTTTCTTTTGCTCCAGCATTTCAGTGGTTTCTTGCTGTCGAGTCCTCACCGTTGTCTCACCTTTGTGGTTCTTTGATTTTTTTGTTCATGGAGATGTTGCACTGATGAGTTAGGAGGCCTTCATGCGGACTGAACAAATTATTTGTCTAAATTGCGACGGAAGTAAGGGCGAGGATTGTGGCCACGTAAAATCGATTTAAGCCCCCCAGTGGAAATCATTCCACTGACCGTTCCAAGGCGGTTCTTCTGTGGCGGTTTATTTATGGTGTTGTTTGTTACTTACTGTGTGTATCACTTGTGTCTTTTTATTTTGGATGGCCATATGGCCATTTTGTGGGAAAGTAACTGTCCTTATGGCCTTCCTTTGTTTAGGTTTCCATTATGGTCTGGTCGCTTAATGTTTGTGTTTCTTTCCCTTTGGTGTCTTTGATGGGTGGAGTAAGTTAATTGTATTGATTCCTGATCTTTGTTTTACTTCTACTTTGATATTTTCTCGCGCCTGGAATGTCGAAAACGCAGAATTAGATCTCACGGCACCAGGAAAAATGGTAACTTTAAACGTAAATCACGTGCGTTTAAACGAAACAATACTAGACTGAAGTGACCGTCAATTATATTATTAAATCATGGACGCCACTCTATGCTTTCATTTTTAAGTTCATTACCCGTTTCTGTTTTATGTCTTCTGGACACCGAGGCTAATAAATTCTACTATAGTTCTCATCAGTTATATGATGCGGCACTCTTAACTAGAGGCTATACTCAGCATACTCTCCGTCCTTACATTGATTCTGAAATTAATCATAAACGCCATTTCTTCAAAATATCCTTCATTAATAAGGGTATGGATTTTATAGATTTGCCCAGTATCTTCCGTGAGAGATCGGTGCTTTCTTCCATTCCTGCTTATTTTCAAAATACTGAAACACCTATAATTTGCTATAAATATAACAAACCTGTTAGATCTATCATTTTTAATTTCAATAAACTTCTTTCAGATCTTGATATTGATACTAATACTCCTGATTCATGTGATTGTAAAAACTCAAAGTATTGCTATCCTGCTGCTGGTCATGTAATTACTGGCAATTTGAAAATTATTCCTGATTCTAGGATAAGGAATATAATTTCTAAAGGACCGAAATATCGGTTTCCTTCTAAAATTGATTTCAGTAAATGTAGAGATGAAATCGCTGCTTCCTTGAATGAATTCGGTAATCGATGGTGTTAGCGAGAGTATGTTGAGCATAAAGCCCTTAAGGACTGGAAACTTAGCATTTTAAAACTAGTGAATAAACGCATTTCTTTCTATTCTCAAAATACTAACTTATTACCTCCTAAGCCCAAGACGTCTATACGTCATCTTAAACTAGGTATTCAAGAATTTCATAAGAAGTTTGTTTTGGCCCCTGCAGACAAGGCCGCTAACAACGTCGTCGTTGTGTGACGGCTCCACTATGTTAACACGCTTAAGCAGGAGCTTGGTGGTACTAAGGCCTATGAAGCCTTTAGCTGAAGAGAGAGCTATAGTAGATAAACATGTTTGTCATTCAGCAACCAAGTTTGCTGTGTGTGTTAACGAAGGCCAAGACAAGCTTCTTACGCTATACTGGTTACCACAACTCCATAAAAGACCTTACAAAGCACGGTTTATTGCAAATTCTAGCTCTTGCACTACCACTGAACTTTCTAAATTATTAACTTCCTGTCTTACTGCTATTAAAACGCATGTGATTAAATAGTGTGATCAAAAAAGTAGAAGTAAAACAAAAGTCAGGAATTGATACAATTAACTTACTCCACCCATAAAAGACACCAAAGGGAAAGAAATACAAACATTAAGCGACAAGACCATAATGGAAACCTAAACAAAGGAAGGCCATAAGGACAGTTACTTTCCCACAAAATGGCCATATGGCCATCCAAAATAAAAAGACAAAAGTGATACACACAGTAAGTAACAAACAACAACATAAATAAATCGCCACAGAAGAGCCGCCTTGGAACGGTCAGTGGAAGATTTACACTGGGGGGCTTAAATCGATTTTACGTGGCCACAATCCTCGCCCTTACTTCCGTCGCGATTTAGACAAATAATTTGTTCAGTCCGCATGAAGGCCTCCTAACTCATCAGTGCAACATCTCCGTGAACACAAAAATCAAAGAACCACAGAGGTGAGACAACGGTGAGGACTAGACAGCAAGAAACCACTGAAATGCTGGAGCAAAAGAAAACCAACAGTTAAACTCCGATGGGCACGACCAGAGACAGAGCATCAGGCACCAACCAACATTACCTTGAATTAGATGTCTCTAATTCTCAATAAGCCTTTACGTTGGAGCCGTCATAGAATCTGAGGCCTGACCCACCGGCGTGCAATTAAAGAGGGAAGCAAAGTTGCCAACCGTGATTGGGTTAACTACCATGCATGCAGTCTGTCGTATAATATCCATGTTGTACCCAATCTTTTTAAATCGAAGAATGATTTTACGAAATTGGGTGCTGAAGTCATTGCGGTTATACATTTTTCTGAATTTATATACTAAGTCACCATAAAATTCGGGTTCCGATAGACCTTGTTGCAGAAGAGATTTAAGTCCAATATTGAATTTTGAAATTAAATCAGAATGGCGTCTATAAAATTTTGAAAAGGCTTTGCGTAGTTTATGAAGTCTTTGAAAGATCAGGAAGAAATCTGTTTTGGTCTATAAACAATTCGAATGAGGTTTTAAATAAATTGAAATCCAAACATTTTCGTGTTTCAAGTCTGTCTATTTACGATTTTTCCACTCTTTACACCTCACTTCCTCATGATCTTATTAAAGAAAAGCTTAATGATTTGATTGGGTGGGCTTTTCGCGGGGAGGGTTCTGTCTATCTTGCATGTAATGTCAGAAATGCATTTTTCGCTTCTGGAGAGCGTAGGGGTTGTGCGCTTTGGTCTTGTCAGAAAGTGTGTGGTGCCCTCACCTTTCTACTTGACAATATTCATATTAGATTCGGTACTAAGTTATTTAGACAAATTGTGGGTATTCCGATGGGTACGAATTGCGCACCTCTTGTGGCTGATCTGTTCTTGTATTGTTATGAAAGAGACTTCATGTTGTCGCTTTCCATTGATAACCGGTCTGGGGTTGTTGAAGCTTTTGGCTCCACTTCTGGATATTTAGATGATTTCTTAGGTGTTGATAATACCTGTTTCGATGATTTGGGCGGTCAGATTTACCCCCCCCCCCCCCCCCCCAGAACTTCAGTTGAATAAAGCAAATTATTCTGATACCGAAGCCCCGTTTTTGGATTTGCATCTATCTATTGTGAATGGATTTGTTTCGTGCAGGGTTTGTGGTGGGCGCGATGACTTTGATTTTGAGATTGTAAATTTTCCTTTTTTGGATGGTGATGTTCCTCGTACGCCGTCCTGTGGAGTTTATGTTTCGCAGTTAATTCGATTTGCTAGAGTGTGTGGTCGTGTAGCTGACTTCAACACTCGTGGTGAATTATTAACTGCTAAACTCCTTAATCAGGGTTGTCGGTACCATAAACTACGCGGGGCCTTTTTGAGGTTTTATGGGCGCCATTCTGGTTTGGTTTCGGGATTCAGTATTGGACTTAAATCTCTTCTGCAACAAGTTCTGTCGGAGCCCGAATTTTATGGTGACTTGGTGTGTAAGTTCGGAGAGGTATGTGGCCGCAATGACTTCGGCGCCCGATTTCGTGGGGTCGTTCTTCGATGTAAAAAGATTGGGTGCAGCGTGGGTGTTGTACGGCGGACTGCGTGCGTGGTGGTTGGCCCGGTCGCGGTTGGCGGCTTTGCTTCCCTTTTTAATTCAAAGCCGGTGGGTCAGGCCTCAGATTCTAGGACGGCTCCAACGTAAAGGCTTATTGAGAATTAGAGAGATCTAATTCAAGGTAATGTTGGTTGGTGCCTGACGCTGTCTCTGGTCGGGCCCATCGGAGTCTAACTGTTGGTTTTCTTTTGTTCAGCATTTCAGTGGTTTCTTGCTGTCGAGTCCTCACCGTTGTCTCACCTCTGTGGTTCTTTGATTTTTTGTGTTCACGGAGATGTTGCCCTGATGAGTTAGGAGGCCTTCATGCGGACTGAACAAACTATTTGTATAAATCGCGACGGAAGTAAGGGCGAGGATTGTGGCCACGTAAAATCGATTTAAGCCCCCCCCCCCCCCCCCCCCAGTGGAAATCATTCCACTGATTGTTCCAAGGCGGTTCTTCTGTGGCGGTTTATTTATGGTGTTGTTTGTTACTTACTGTGTGTATCACTTGTGTCTTTTTATTTTGGATGGCCATATGGCCATTTTGTGGGAAAGTAACTGTCCTTATGGCCTTCCTTTGTTGAGTTTTCATTATGGTCTGGTCGCTTAATGTTTGTGTTTCTTTCCCTTTGGTGTCTTTGATGGGTGGAGTAAGTTAATTGTATCGATTCCTGATCTTTGTTTTACTTCTACTTTGAAGATATCTCACTAAATGCTTAATGGACTCAAAAAGTTCTTGGATTGACGTACTCGAG
The DNA here is from genome assembly GCA_963580285.1 of Lucinisca nassula. Lineage (NCBI taxonomy): Eukaryota > Metazoa > Mollusca > Bivalvia > Lucinida > Lucinidae > Lucinisca > Lucinisca nassula. The sequence continues at coordinate 455,149 of CAUZLF010000274.1, read as the reverse complement.
GTTTTGTCGTTCCCACCTACATTCAAGAAAACGACAGCTGGTTGAAACAATTTATGCCATACTTTAATTCAAGGTTGGTTCCTGCGGTCCGTGACTTTGTCGTGAAGCCATTGATTGATGCAAGGATTGGGCCAAACAGGACGAATAATAACTGTGAAAGTGCGAATTGTCGCATAAAACTTGCAGCAGAATGAAAAACAAAAGACATCCGATTTGGTTGACTTAATATACAACGTTCTACAATCTCAAGAAGCGGAATGTGACAGAGCACTGTATGGGCGAGGCAATTTTTCCTTGTCGGAACGCTTTATGCACAACAGGATTGCATTCGATAAGTAGAATGTCCTGTCGCAGAAACAGAGAAACAAAGTTATGGCGGAATTCAAAAGTGATAGAAAGAAAAGAAAAAAATGCACTGGGCGCAGTTTTTTTTTCTCCATATATGTGAATCTTATATATGAATATATGCGGACATCAACACTCGTAATAAACTGTTAACTGCTAAACTTCAGGGTCATCGGTATCATAAACTACGCAAAGTAGAAGTAAAACAAAGATCAGGAATCGATTCAATTAACTTACTCCACCCGTCAAAGACACCAAAGGGAAAGAAACACAAACATGAAGCGACCAGGCCATAATGGAAACCTAAACAAAGGAAGGCCATAAGGACAGTTACTTTCCCAAAAATGGCCAAATGGCCATCCAAAATAAAAAGACACAAGTGATACACACAGTAAGTAACAAACAGCAGCATAAATAAACCGCCACAGAAGAACCGCCTTGGAACGGTCAGTGGAAAGAATTCCACTGGGGGGCTTAAATCGATTTTACATGGCCATTATAAAGCATGGCAAAGCCTTTACAAAATTTTAGAGACGTCATTCTGATTTAATTTCAAAATTCAATATTGGACTTAAAATCTCTTCTGCAACAAGGTCTATCCGAACCCGAATTTTATGGTGACTTAGTATATAAATTCAGAAAAATATATAAATGCAATGACTTCCGCACCCAATTTCGTAAAATCACTCTTCGATATAAAAACATAAATGTTATACGACAGCCTGTATGCATGGTAGTTAATAGAAGTGGAGGCAATGATCAAGAATCGATACAATTAACGGCACAGCTCCCATCAGAGACACCAAAGGGAAAGAAACACAAACATGAAACAAGAGCTAGTGTTTATGAAACACAATGCCCCCAACTGCTTGACCCTAACACTGATTGACCCTAACACTGCTTGTCCCTAACAGTTACTGAGATATCTTTTTTTATTTGGCTGCAATGCTGAAATTTTAGAAGGAACATAACACAAGAAAAACTGAAGTTTATCAGGTCATTTATTCATCACCCCATACCAGTGTTTTAAGTTACAGGACAATAGCTCATACAGTTTTAGAGATACAGTCAAACCTGTCTTAGTGTCCACCTCTATTAAGCGAACAACCTGTCTTGAGCAAGCATGCATTATGTTCCCCAAAAATGCAAATGCATTGAAATTCACCTAATCAGTTTATCTGCTCATCATCCTGAACCAGCCTGTAAAGTTTCAGGGCAATAGCTCAAACAGTTTTTTTAGATACCTTGCTTACAAACTTAAAACGCGCAAAATTTCAAAGTGGCATAGCTCAAGAAAAAATGGATTTTTTTTCGAAAGTTAATCAGTTCATCTTCTCATCATCCCCACCCATTCTGGTAAGTTTCAGGGCAAAAGCTCAAACAGTTTTTGAGTTATCTTGCTTACAAGCTTAAAACACAAACATTTCAAAGGGCCATAACTGAAGAAAAAAAATCGGATTTTTTTTCTGAAGTTAATCAGTTCATCTGCTCATACTCCTGAACCAGCCTGTACAGTTTCAGGGCAATAGCTCAAACAATTTTTGAGATATCTTGCTTACTAGCTTAAAACGCGCAAAATTTCAAAGGGGCATAACTCAAGAAAAAAATGGATTTTTGTCAAAAGTTAATCAGTTCATCTTCTCATCATCCCCAACCATTCTCTAAAGTTTCAGGGCAATAGCTCAAACAGTTTTTAGTTATCTTGCTTGCAAGCTTAAAACGCAAAAAAAAAAAAAAAAAAAAAAAATCAAAGGGACATATCTCAAGAAAAAAAAATCGGATTTTTTTTTCAAAAGTTAATCAGTTTATCTACTCATCATCCCAAACCAGTCTGTAAAGTTTCAGGGCAAAAGCTCAAAGAGTTTTTGAGATATCTTGCTTACAAGATTTCAAAGTATATTGCAAAGGGGCATAACTCAAGACAGGGGCATAATCCTTCGGGTTTTTTTTAAGTTAATCAGTTCATCTACTCATCATCCCAAACCAGTCTGTAAAGTTTCAGGGCATAGGCTCCGATAGTTTTTGAGACATCTTGCTTACAAGATTTCAAAGTGTTTTTTGCAAAGGGGCATAACTCAAGAGAGGGTCATAATCCTGACGAGGAAAAAATGGATTTTTGTCGAAAATTGATCAGTTCATATACTCATCATCTTGAACAGCCTGTAAAGTTTCAGGGCAATAACTCATCCAGTTTTTGAGATATCTTGCTTACAAGCTTCAAACGCGCACAATTTCAAAGGGGCATAACTCAAGAAAAAAAGATTGGATTTTTGTCAAAAGTTAATCAGTTCGTCTGCTCATCATCCCCAACCATTCTGTAAAGTTTCAGGGCAATAGCTCAAACAGTTTTTCAGTTATCTTGCTTACAAGCTTAGAACACAAAAATTTCAAAGGGCCATAACTGAAGGAAAAATTTTCTCATCATCTACACATCATCAGGGCAAAAGCTCAAATAGTTTTTGGGATATCTTGCTAACAACACTTCAAAGTATTTACCAAAGGGGCATAACTCAAGACAGGGGCATAATCCTTCGGATTTTTTTCAAAAGTTAATCAGTTCATCTACTCATCATCCTGAACCAGCCTATAAAGTTTCAGGGCAATAGCTCAAGCTTTAAACGCAAAAAAAATCAAAGGGCCATAACTCAAGAAAAAAAATCGGATTTTTTTTTCAAAAGTTAATCAGTTTATCTACTCATCATCCCAAACCAGTCTGAAAGGTTTCAGGGCAAAAGCTCAAACAGTTTTTTTAGATATCTTGCTTACAAGTTTTCAAAGTTTTTCGCAAGGGGCATAACTCAAGAAAGGGGCATAATCCCGACGGGCAAAAAAACGGGTCAATTATTTTTTCATAAGGAATCCATACATGAAATTTCAAAAACCTAGCACACATGGTTCTTAAGTTATGCTATGCAGTAAACAAGAGGGCCATGATGGCCCTGGATCGCTCACCTGATCCATAGAGTAACAAGTAGGCCCCGGGGAGGGCCATTATTGACCCTTGGGTTATAATGTTGAGGGAGGTCTAAAAAGGTGAAGCTTCATACCAAATATCAACAAAGGCAATAATTTGAACAATCTTGGCAAAGGTCCACTAGAAGAAGCTACTCACCAAATATCAAAGACCTGAGCCTTGCGGTTTCAGAGAAGAAGATTTTTTTGAAGATATTCCCTACATAAAGTAGAAGTAAAACAAAGATCAGGAATTGATACAATTATTTTACTCCACCCATAAAAGACACCAAAGGGAAAGAAATACAAACATTAAGCGACCAGACCATAATGGAAACCTAAACAAAGGAAGGCCATAAGGACAGTTACTTTCCCACAAAATGGCCATATGGCCATCCAAAACCAAAAGACACAAGTGATACACACAGCAAGTAACAAACAACAACATAAATAAATCGGCACAGAAGAGTCGCCTTGGAACGGTCAGTGGAAGATTTCCACTGGGGGTGGGGGGGGGGGGGTGGGGGGCTTAAATCGATTTTACGTGGCCACAATCCTCGCCCTTACTTCCGTCGCGATTTAGACAAATAATTTGTTCAGTCCGCATGAAGGCCTCCTAACGCATCAGTGCAACATCTCCGTGAACACAAAAATCAAAGAACCACAGAGGTGAGACAACGGTGAGGACTCGACAGCAAGAAACCACTGAAATGCTGGAGCAAAAGAAAACCAACAGTTAGACTCCGATGAGCCCGACCAGAGACAGAGCATCAGGCACCAACCAACATTATCTCTCTAATTTTCAATAAGCCTTTACGTTGGAGCCGTCATAGAATCTGAGGCCTGACCCACCGGCGTGCAATTAAAGAGGGAAGCAAAGTTGCCAACCGTGATTGGGTTAACTACCATGCATGCAGTCTGTCGTATAATATCCATGTTGTACCCAATCTTTTTATATCGAAGAATGATTTTACGAAATTGGGTGCTGAAGTCATTGCGGTTATATATTTTTCTGAATTTATATACTAAGTCACCATAAAATTCGGGTTCCGATAGACCTTGTTGCAGAAGAGATTTAAGTCCAATATTGAATTTTGAAATTAAATCAGAATGGCGTCTATAAAATTTTGAAAAGGCTTTGCGCAGTTTATGGTACCGATAACCCTGATTAAGGAGTTAAGCCGTTAATAATTTATTACGAGTGTTGAAGTCAGTTACATGACTACACACTCTAGCAAATCGAATTAATTGCGAAATATAAACGCCTTAGGATGGCGCACGAGGAACATCACCATCCAAAAAAGGAAAATTTACAATCTCAAAATCAAAGTCATCGCGTTTATCATAAATTTTGCACGAAACAAATCCATCTACAATAGATAGATGTAAATCCAAAAACGGGGCCTCGGTATCAGAAGAATTTGCTTTATTTAACTGAAGTTCTAGGGGGTAAATCTGACTGAACAAACCATCAAAATAGGTATTATCAATATTTAATAAATCATCTAAATATCTAGAAGTAGAGCTAAAAGCTTCAATAATTTCAGATTGGTTATCAATGGAAAGCGACAAAATGAAGTCTCTTTCATAACAATACAAGAACAGATCAGCCACAAGAGGTGCGCAATTAGTACCCATCGGAATACCCACAATTTGTCCAAATAACTTAGTACCGAATCTAATATAAATATTGTCAAGTAGAAAGGTGAGGGCATCACACACTTTCTGACATGACCAAAGTGTATAATTCTTATGCTCTTTAGAAGTGAAAAAATGCATTTCTGACATTACATGCAAGATAGAGAGAATCTTCTCTGTGAAAAGCCCATTCAATTAAATCATTAAGCTTTTCTTTTATAAGATTATGAGGCAGTGTAGTGTAAAGAGTGTATGTATGTAAGCCTATGTAAAACCAAATGGCCTCAGGGCTATAACTTAAACAATCTTGATAAAGGTCCACTAGATGAAGCTTCACACCAAATATCAAAGACCTGGGCCTTGCTGTTTCAGAGAAGATGTTCAAAGATTATCTCTTTATAAGTCTATGTAAAACCAAAGGGCCCCGGGCGAGGGCATTTGTGGCCCGAGGGCTATAATTTGTTCAATCTTGGTAGAGGTCCACTAGATGAAGCTCCAAACCAAATATCAAAGACACGGCCCTGCAGTTTCAGAGAAGAAGATTTTTAAAGATTTCCCTATATAAGTCTATGTAAAACCAAAGGGTCTCGGGCATTTTTGGCCCCAGGGCTATAATTTGAACAATTTTGATACAGGTCCACTAGATGAAATTTCACGCCAAATATCAAAGACCTAAGCCTTGTGGTTTCAAAGAAGAAGATTTTTAAAGATTTTCCCTATATAAGTCTATGTAAAACCAAAGGGCCCCAGGATGGGGGAATTTTTGGCCCCAGCACTATAATTTGAACATTCTTGGTAGGGGTCCACTAGATGAAGCTTCATTCCAAATAGCAAAGACCTGGGCCTTGCAGTTTCAGAGAAGAAGATTTTTTAAAGATTTCCCCTATATAAACCCATGTAAAACCAAAGGGCCCCGGGGCGGGGGCATTTTTGGCCCCAGCACTATAATTTGAACAATCTTGGTAGGGGTCCACAAGATGAAGCTTCATACCAAATATCATAGACCTGGGCCTTGCGGTTTCAGAGAAGAAGATTTTTAAAGATTTTCCCTATATAAGTCTATGTAAAACCATAGGGCCCCAGGATGGGGGAATTTTTGGCCCCAGCACTATAATTTGAACATTCTTGGTAGGGGTCCACTAGATGAAGCTTCATTCCAAATAGCAAAGACCTTGACCTTGCAGTTTCAGAGAAGAAGATTTTTAAAGATTTCCCCTATATAAACCCATGTAAAACCAAAGGGCCCCGGGGCGGGGGCATTTTTGGCCCCAGCACTATAATTTGAACAATCTTGGTAGGGGTCCACAAGATGAAGCTTCATACCAAATATCAAAGACCTGGGCCCTGCGGTTTCAGAGAAGAAGATTTTTAAAGATTTTCCCTATATAAACCCATGTAAAACCAAAGGGCCCCGGGGCGGGAGCATTTTTGGCCCCAGCACTATAATTTGAACAAGCTTGGTAGGGGTCCACAAGATATTTCTTCATACCAAATATCAAAGACCTGGGCCTTGCGGTTTCAGAGAAGAAGATTTTTAAAGATTTTCCCTATATAAACCCATGTAAAACCAAAGGGCCCCTTGGCGCAGGCATTTTTGGCCCCAGCACTTTAATTTGAACAATCTTGGTAGGGGTCCACAAGATGAAGCTTCATACCAAATATCAAAGACCTGGGCCTTGCGGTTTCAGAGAAGAAGATTTTTAAAGATTTTCCCTATATAAGCCCATGTAAAACCAAAGGGCCACGGGGCGGGGGCATTTTTGGCCCCAGCATTATAATTTGAACAATCTTGATAGGGGTCCACTAGATTAAGCTTCATACCCAATATCAAAGACGTGGGCCTTGCGGTTACAGAGAAGAAGATTTTTAAAGTTTTCGGTGAAAATAATCTTTTTTTGGCTCCTGTGACCTAGATGTGCAACGGACCGGAACCATTTGAACAACTTTGAAAGGGGTCCACCTAAGGATCATTCCTTTGAAGTTTGGTCAAAACCCGATCAGTGGTTAAGGAGATGGTGTCGTTTGAAGAAATTGTTTACGCGCGGATGACAGACAAAAAGTGATCCTAAAATAAAATACAAGAGGGCCATGATGGCCCTGGATCGCTCACCTGATCCATAGTGTAACAAGTGGGCCCCAGAGATGGCAATTATTTGCCCCAGGGCTTTAATGTGCATAATTTTGAGGGAGGTCTTAAAGGTGAAGCTTCATACCAAACATCAACAAAGGCTGTCATTTGAACAATCTTGGCAAAGGTCCACCAGATGAAGCTAGACATCAAATATCAAAGACCTGGGCCTTGCGGTTTCAGAGAAGAAGATTTTTTTAAAGATATTCCGTACATAAGCCTATGCAAAACCAAATGGCCCTGGGGCTATATAAATCTATGTAAAACCAAAGGGCCCCGGGTTGGGGGCACTTTTGGCCCCAGCGCTATAATTTGAACAATCTTGGTAGAGGTCCACTAGATAAAGCTCCATAATAAATATCAAAGGCCTTGGCCTTGCAGTTTCAGAGAAGATTTTTAAAGATTTCCCTATATAAGTCTACGTAATACCAAAGGACCCCGGAGCGGGGACATTTTTGGTATCAGGGCTATAATTTGAATAATCTTGATAGAGGTCCACTAGATGCAGCTTCATACCAAATACCAAAGACCCAGGCCTTGTGGTTTCAGTGATGAAGATTTTTAAAGAATTTCCCTATATTAGTCTATGTAAAATCATAGGGCCCCAGAGTGGGGGCATTTTTGGCCCCAGGGCTATAATTTGAACAATCTTGGTAGAGATCCATTAGATGAAGCTTCATACCAAATATCAAAGTCATGGGCCTTGTGGTTTCAGAGAAGAAGATTTTTAAAGATTATCCCTATATAAGCCTATGTAAAACCAAAGGGCCCCGGGGCGGGGGCATTTTTTGCCCCAGCACTATTATTTGAACAATCTTGGTAGGGGTCTACTAGATGAAGCTTCATACCAAATATCAAAGACCTAGGCCTTGTGGTTTTAGAGAAGAAGATTTTTAAAGATTTTCCCTACATAAGTCTATGTAAAACCAAAGGGCCCCGGGGCGGGGACATTTTTGGCCTCAGCACTATAATTTGAATAACCATGTTAGGGGTCCTTTAGATGAAGCTTCATACCAAATATAACAGACCTAGGCCTTGTGGTTTTAGAGAAGAAGATTTTTAAAGATTTTCCCTACATAAGTCTATGTAAAACCAAAGGGCCCCGGGGCGCGGGCATTTTTGGCCCAAGGGCTATAATTTGAACAATCTTGGCAGAGGTCCATTAGATGTCGCTTCATTCTAAATATCAAAGTCCTGTGCCCTGCGGTTTCAGAGAAGAAGATTTTTAAAGATTTTCCCTATATAAGCCTATGTAAAACCAAAGGGCCCCGGGGCGGGAGCATTTTTGGCCCCAGCACTATAATTTGAACAAGCTTGGTAGGGGTCCACAAGATGAAGCTTCATATCAAATATCAAAGACCTGGGCCTTGCGGTTTCAGAGAAGAAGATTTTTAAAGATTTTCCCTATATAAACCCATGTAAAACCAAAGGGCCACTGGGCGCAGGCATTTTTGGCCCCAGCACTTTAATTTGAACAATCTTGGTAGGGGTCCACAAGATGAAGCTTCATACCAAATATCAAAGACCTGGGCCTTGCGGTTTCAGAGAAGAAGATTTTTAAAGATTTTCCCTATATAAGCCCATGTAAAACCAAAGGGCCACGGGGCGGGGGCATTTTTGGCCCCAGCATTATAATTTGAACAATCTTGATAGGGGTCCACTAGATTAAGCTTCAAACCCAATATCAAAGACGTGGGCCTTGCGGTTACAGAGAAGAAGATTTTTAAAGTTTTCGGTGAAAATAATCTTTTTTTGGCTCCTGTGACCTAGATGTGCAACGGACCGGAACCATTTGAACAACTTTGAAAGGGGTCCACCTAAGGATCATTCCTTTGAAGTTTGGTCAAAACCCGATCAGTGGTTAAGGAGATGGTGTCGTTTGAAGAAATTGTTTACGCGCGGATGACAGACAAAAAGTGATCCTAATATAAAATACAAGAGGGCCATGATGGCCCTGGATCGCTCACCTGATCCATAGTGTAACAAGTGGGCCCCAGAGATGGCAGTTATTTGCCCCAGGGCTTTAATGTGCATAATTTTGAGGGAGGTCTTAAAGGTGAAGCTTCATACCAAACATCAACAAAGGCTGTCATTTGAACAATCTTGGCAAAGGTCCACCAGATGAAGCTAGACATCAAATATCAAAGACCTGGGCCTTGCGGTTTCAGAGAAGAAGATTTTTTTAAAGATATTCCGTACATAAGCCTATGCAAAACCAAATGGCCCTGGGGCTATATAAATCTATGTAAAACCAAAGGGCCCCGGGTTGGGGGCACTTTTGGCCCCAGCGCTATAATTTGAACAATCTTGGTAGAGGTCCACTAGATAAAGCTCCATAATAAATATCAAAGGCCTTGGCCTTGCAGTTTCAGAGAAGATTTTTAAAGATTTCCCTATATAAGTCTACGTAATACCAAAGGACCCCGGAGCGGGGACATTTTTGGTATCAGGGCTATAATTTGAATAATCTTGATAGAGGTCCACTAGATGCAGCTTCATACCAAATACCAAAGACCCAGGCCTTGTGGTTTCAGTGATGAAGATTTTTAAAGAATTTCCCTATATTAGTCTATGTAAAATCATAGGGCCCCAGAGTGGGGGCATTTTTGGCCCCAGGGCTATAATTTGAACAATCTTGGTAGAGATCCATTAGATGAAGCTTCATACCAAATATCAAAGTCATGGGCCTTGTGGTTTCAGAGAAGAAGATTTTTAAAGATTATCCCTATATAAGCCTATGTAAAACCAAAGGGCCCCGGGGCGGGGGCATTTTTTGCCCCAGCACTATTATTTGAACAATCTTGGTAGGGGTCTACTAGATGAAGCTTCATACCAAATATCAAAGACCTAGGCCTTGTGGTTTTAGAGAAGAAGATCTTTAAAGATTTTCCCTACATAAGTCTATGTAAAACCAAAGGGCCCCGGGGCGGGGACATTTTTGGCCTCAGCACTATAATTTGAATAATCATGTTAGGGGTCCTTTAGATGAAGCTTCATACCAAATATAACAGACCTAGGCCTTGTGGTTTTAGAGAAGAAGATTTTTAAAGATTTTCCCTACATAAGTCTATGTAAAACCAAAGGGCCCCGGGGCGCGGGCATTTTTGGCCCAAGGGCTATAATTTGAACAATCTTGGCAGAGGTCCATTAGATGTCGCTTCATTCTAAATATCAAAGTCCTGTGCCCTGCGGTTTCAGAGAAGAAGATTTTTAAAGATTTTCCCTATATAAGCCTATGTAAAACCAAAGGGCCCCGGGGCGGGAGCATTTTTGGCCCCAGCACTATAATTTGAACAAGCTTGGTAGGGGTCCACAAGATGAAGCTTCATATCAAATATCAAAGACCTGGGCCTTGCGGTTTCAGAGAAGAAGATTTTTAAAGATTTTCCCTATATAAACCCATGTAAAACCAAAGGGCCACTGGGCGCAGGCATTTTTGGCCCCAGCACTTTAATTTGAACAATCTTGGTAGGGGTCCACAAGATGAAGCTTCATACCAAATATCAAAGACCTGGGCCTTGCGGTTTCAGAGAAGAAGATTTTTAAAGATTTTCCCTATATAAGCCCATGTAAAACCAAAGGGCCACGGGGCGGGGGCATTTTTGGCCCCAGCATTATAATTTGAACAATCTTGATAGGGGTCCACTAGATTAAGCTTCATACCCAATATCAAAGACGTGGGCCTTGCGGTTACAGAGAAGAAGATTTTTAAAGTTTTCGGTGAAAATAATCTTTTTTTGGCTCCTGTGACCTAGATGTGCAACGGACCGGAACCATTTGAACAACTTTGAAAGGGGTCCACCTAAGGATCATTCCTTTGAAGTTTGGTCAAAACCCGATCAGTGGTTAAGGAGATGGTGTCGTTTGAAGAAATTGTTTACGCGCGGATGACAGACAAAAAGTGATCCTAATATAAAATACAAGAGGGCCATGATGGCCCTGGATCGCTCACCTGATCCATAGTGTAACAAGTGGGCCCCAGAGATGGCAATTATTTGCCCCAGGGCTTTAATGTGCATAATTTTGAGGGAGGTCTTAAAGGTGAAGCTTCATACCAAACATCAACAAAGGCTGTCATTTGAACAATCTTGGCAAAGGTCCACCAGATGAAGCTAGACATCAAATATCAAAGACCTGGGCCTTGCGGTTTCAGAGAAGAAGATTTTTTTAAAGATATTCCGTACATAAGCCTATGCAAAACCAAATGGCCCTGGGGCTATATAAATCTATGTAAAACCAAAGGGCCCCGGGTTGGGGGCACTTTTGGCCCCAGCGCTATAATTTGAACAATCTTGGTAGAGGTCCACTAGATAAAGCTCCATAATAAATATCAAAGGCCTTGGCCTTGCAGTTTCAGAGAAGATTTTTAAAGATTTCCCTATATAAGTCTACGTAATACCAAAGGACCCCGGAGCGGGGACATTTTTGGTATCAGGGCTATAATTTGAATAATCTTGATAGAGGTCCACTAGATGCAGCTTCATACCAAATACCAAAGACCCAGGCCTTGTGGTTTCAGTGATGAAGATTTTTAAAGAATTTCCCTATATTAGTCTATGTAAAATCATAGGGCCCCAGAGTGGGGGCATTTTTGGCCCCAGGGCTATAATTTGAACAATCTTGGTAGAGATCCATTAGATGAAGCTTCATACCAAATATCAAAGTCATGGGCCTTGTGGTTTCAGAGAAGAAGATTTTTAAAGATTATCCCTATATAAGCCTATGTAAAACCAAAGGGCCCCGGGGCGGGGGCATTTTTTGCCCCAGCACTATTATTTGAACAATCTTGGTAGGGGTCTACTAGATGAAGCTTCATACCAAATATCAAAGACCTAGGCCTTGTGGTTTTAGAGAAGAAGATTTTTAAAGATTTTTCCTACATAAGTCTATGTAAAACCAAAGGGCCCCGGGGCGGGGACATTTTTGGCCTCAGCACTATAATTTGAATAATCATGTTAGGGGTCCTTTAGATGAAGCTTCATACCAAATATAACAGACCTAGGCCTTGTGGTTTTAGAGAAGAAGATTTTTAAAGATTTTCCCTACATAAGTCTATGTAAAACCAAAGGGCCCCGGGGCGCGGGCATTTTTGGCCCAAGGGCTATAATTTGAACAATCTTGGCAGAGGTCCATTAGATGTCGCTTCATTCTAAATATCAAAGTCCTGTGCCCTGCGGTTTCAGAGAAGAAGATTTTTAAAGATTTTCCCTATATAAGCCTATGTAAAACCAAAGGGCCCCGGGGCGGGAGCATTTTTGGCCCCAGCACTATAATTTGAACAAGCTTGGTAGGGGTCCACAAGATGAAGCTTCATATCAAATATCAAAGACCTGGGCCTTGCGGTTTCAGAGAAGAAGATTTTTAAAGATTTTCCCTATATAAACCCATGTAAAACCAAAGGGCCACTGGGCGCAGGCATTTTTGGCCCCAGCACTTTAATTTGAACAATCTTGGTAGGGGTCCACAAGATGAAGCTTCATACCAAATATCAAAGACCTGGGCCTTGCGGTTTCAGAGAAGAAGATTTTTAAAGATTTTCCCTATATAAGCCCATGTAAAACCAAAGGGCCACGGGGCGGGGGCATTTTTGGCCCCAGCATTATAATTTGAACAATCTTGATAGGGGTCCACTAGATTAAGCTTCATACCCAATATCAAAGACGTGGGCCTTGCGGTTACAGAGAAGAAGATTTTTAAAGTTTTCGGTGAAAATAATCTTTTTTTGGCTCCTGTGACCTAGATGTGCAACGGACCGGAACCATTTGAACAACTTTGAAAGGGGTCCACCTAAGGATCATTCCTTTGAAGTTTGGTCAAAACCCGATCAGTGGTTAAGGAGATGGTGTCGTTTGAAGAAATTGTTTACGCGCGGATGACAGACAAAAAGTGATCCTAATATAAAATACAAGAGGGCCATGATGGCCCTGGATCGCTCACCTGATCCATAGTGTAACAAGTGGGCCCCAGAGATGGCAATTATTTGCCCCAGGGCTTTAATGTGCATAATTTTGAGGGAGGTCTTAAAGGTGAAGCTTCATACCAAACATCAACAAAGGCTGTCATTTGAACAATCTTGGCAAAGGTCCACCAGATGAAGCTAGACATCAAATATCAAAGACCTGGGCCTTGCGGTTTCAGAGAAGAAGATTTTTTTAAAGATATTCCGTACATAAGCCTATGCAAAACCAAATGGCCCTGGGGCTATATAAATCTATGTAAAACCAAAGGGCCCCGGGTTGGGGGCACTTTTGGCCCCAGCGCTATAATTTGAACAATCTTGGTAGAGGTCCACTAGATAAAGCTCCATAATAAATATCAAAGGCCTTGGCCTTGCAGTTTCAGAGAAGATTTTTAAAGATTTCCCTATATAAGTCTACGTAATACCAAAGGACCCCGGAGCGGGGACATTTTTGGTATCAGGGCTATAATTTGAATAATCTTGATAGAGGTCCACTAGATGCAGCTTCATACCAAATACCAAAGACCCAGGCCTTGTGGTTTCAGTGATGAAGATTTTTAAAGAATTTCCCTATATTAGTCTATGTAAAATCATAGGGCCCCAGAGTGGGGGCATTTTTGGCCCCAGGGCTATAATTTGAACAATCTTGGTAGAGATCCATTAGATGAAGCTTCATACCAAATATCAAAGTCATGGGCCTTGTGGTTTCAGAGAAGAAGATTTTTAAAGATTATCCCTATATAAGCCTATGTAAAATCAAAGGACCCCGGGGCGGGGGCATTTTTTGCCCCAGCAGTATAATTTGAACAATCTTGGTAGGGGTCTACTAGATGAAGCTTCATACCAAATATCAAAGACCTAGGCCTTGTGGTTTTAGAGAAGAAGATTTTTAAAGATTTTCCCTACATAAGTCTATGTAAAACCAAAGGGCCCCGGGGCGGGGACATTTTTGGCCTCAGCACTATAATTTGAATAATCTTGTTAGGGGTCCTTTAGATGAAGCTTCATACCAAATATAAAAGACCTAGGCCTTGTGGTTTTAGAGAAGAAGATTTTTAAAGATTTTCCCTACATAAGTCTATGTAAAACCAAAGGGTCCCGGGGCGCGGGCATTTTTGGCCCAAGGGCTATAATTTGAACAATCTTGGCAGAGGTCCATTAGATGTCGCTTCATTCTAAATATCAAAGTCCTGGGCCCTGCGGTTTCAGAGAAGAAGATTTTTAAAGATTTTCCCTATATAAGCCTATGTAAAACCAAAGGGCCCCAGGACGGGGGATTTTTCGCCCTATGGCTATAATTTGAACAATCTTGGTAGGGGTCCACAAGATGAAGCTTCATACCAAATATCAAAGACCTGGGCCTTGTGGTTTCAGAGAAGAAGATTTTTAAAGATTTTCCCTGTATTAGCCAATGTAAAACCAAAAGGCCCCGTGGCGGGGACATTTTTTGCCCCAGCACTATAATTTGAACAATCTTGGTAGTTGTCCACTAGATGAAGATTCATACCAAATATCAAAGTCATGGGCCTTGTGGTTTCAGAGAAGAAGATTTTTAAAGATTTTCCCTATATAAGCCTATGTAAAACCAAAGGGCCCCGGGGCGGGGGCATTTTTGGCCCCAGCACTATAATTTGAACAATCTTGGTAAGGGTCCACTAGACTTCATACAAAATATCAAAGACCTGGGCCTTGTGGTTTCAGAGAAGAAGATTTTTTAAGTTTTTGCTGAAAAAAAAAAAAATTTTGGCTCCTGTGACCTAGATGTGCAACGGACCGGAACCATTTGAACATCTTTGAAAGGGAACCACCTAAGGATCATTCCTGTGAAGTTTGGTCAAAATATGATCAGTGGTTTAGGAGGAGATGTCGTTTTAAGAAATTGTTTACACACGCACGCACGGACGCAGGACGGACGACGGACAAAAAGTGATCCCAAAAGCTCACCTCGTCACTACTTGACGGTGAGCTAAAAAGCGAGACGGGCGGAAGGACGGACGGACGAACAACAGACCCCAACGGAAACACCAACAGCGGAAAGCCAAAATGACAGCTACTTTCCCACAAAATTGCCAATAGGCTATCCAAAATAAAACAAGAGGACCAAGCTGGTCCTGTATTGCTCACCGAAGTTTCAGGAAGTGCCAACCTTTACTGAAGGATTTATGGGCTGACGTGGTGATGACAGGGTAAGCAATTTCTGCAAATCAAGTAGAATGTAACTCTATGATAAATAGGCTGACCTCACCAGTTTTCGAACTCATTCAAGCTTTTATTCTTGACTTGCTAAGAAGATTCGATATAAAATGATGGGGCTATAGTGGTGACAAGTTCAAAGATAAGCAATTAACTGCTGCAATCAAAGGGATGTTACTCTGTGA
Source organism: Lucinisca nassula (assembly GCA_963580285.1). Classification (NCBI taxonomy): domain Eukaryota; kingdom Metazoa; phylum Mollusca; class Bivalvia; order Lucinida; family Lucinidae; genus Lucinisca; species Lucinisca nassula. The sequence goes on along the minus strand of CAUZLF010000274.1, from coordinate 439,749 downwards.
TAAATAAGCAAAGCTCATGAGTTTCCAAACTCCTCTGAGCTTTTCTGCCTGACTTACTTGTTTGTAAGTTTCATGAAGACCCGGTCAAAACTGAAGGGGCAGCAATGATGACAAGGTCGAAAATAGGCATTTTCAGCAATCAAAGGCATGTAACACTATGATAAATGTGCCGACTTGGTGGGTATTCGAACTCATACGAGGTTTTATCCCCAGCCACCTTACATATAAGTTTCAGAAAAATCCGATCAAAACTGAAGGGGCTAAGGTGATGACAAGGTCACAATTTGGCATTTTCAGCAATCAAAGGGATGTTACTCTATGATAAATGGGCCGAACTGGCCAGTTTTCTAACTCATCCGAAGTTTAATCCCAAGCCATCTTACATATAAGTTTCAGAAAAATCTGATCAAAACTGAAGGGGCTACGGTGATGACAAGGTCAAAAATCAACATTTTCAGTCATCAAAGGGACATAACTCTATGATAAATGGGCTGACTTGGCCGGTTTTCGAACTCATCTGTGATTTTATCCCCAGCCACCTTATATATAAGCTTCAGAAAGATCCAATCAAAACTGAAGGGGCTATGGTGATGACAAGGTCAAAGATCGACATTTTCAGCAATCAAAGGGACGTAAATCTAAGAGAAATGGACTAACTTGGCCGGTATTCGAACTCATCCGAGGTTTTATCCCCAGCCACCTAACATATAAGTTTCAGAAAGATCCGATCAAAACTGAAAGGCCTACGGTGATGACAATGTCAAAAATCGACATTTTCAGCCATAAAAGGGACATAACTCTACGATAAATTGGCCGACTTGGCCAGTTTTCAAACTCATCCGAGATTTTAATCTCCAGCCACCAGAAAGATCCGATATTTTCAGCAATCAAAGGGACTTACTTCTATGATTAATGGGCCACCTTGGCTGGTATTCGAACTCGTCCGAGGTTTTATCCCATGTCACCTTACATGTAAGTTTCAGAAAAATCTGATCAAAACTGAAGGGGCTACGGTGATGACAAGATCAAAAATCAACATTTTCAGTCATCAAAGGGACTTAACTCTATGATAAATGGGCTGACGTGGCCGGTTTTCGAACTCATCTGAGATTTTATCCCCAGCCGCCTTACATATAAGTTTCAGAAAGATCCAATAAAAACTGAAGAGGCAATGGTGATGACAATGTCAAAAATCGACATTTTCAGCAATCAAAGGGACGTAAATCTATGAGAAATGGACTAACTTGGCCGGTATTCGAACTCATCCGAGGTTTTATCCCCAGCCACTTAACATATAAGTTTCAGAAAGATCCGATCAGAACTGAAGGGCCTACGGTGATGACAATGTCAAAAATCGACATTTTCAGCCATAAAAGGGACGTAAATCTATGAGAAATGGACTAACTTGGCCGGTATTCGAACTCATCCGAGGTTTTATCCCCAGCCACTTAACATATAAGTTTCAGAAAGATCCGATCAAAACTGAAGGGCCTACGGTGATGACAATGTCAAAAATCGACATTTGCAGCCATAAAAGGGACATAACTCTACTACGATAAATTGGTCGAGATTGGACGGATTTTCAAACTCATCCGAGATGTTATCCCCAGCCACCTTACATATAAGTTTCAGAAAGATCCGATCATAACTGAAGGGGCTACGGTGATGACAAGGTCAAAAATCGATATTTTCAGCAATCAAAGGGACGTAACACTATGATAAATTGGCCACCATGGCCGGTATTCGAACTCGTCCGAGGTTTTATCCCAAGCCACCTTACATATACGTTTCAGAAAGATCTGATCATAACTAAAAGGACTACGGTGATGACAAGGTCAAAAGTTGGCATTTTCAGCAATCAAAGGGACGTTACTCTACGATAAATGGGCCGACTTTGCTGGTTTTCGAATTCCTCCGATATTTTACCACCAGCCACCTTACATATAAGTTTCAGAAAGATCCGATCAAAACTGAAGGGGCTACGGTGATGACAAGGTCAAAAATTGGCATTTTCAGCAATCAAAGGAACGTAACTCTATGATAAATGGGCCGACTTTGCTGGTTTTCGAACTCATCCGAGATTTTATCTCCAGCCACCTTACATATAAGTTTCAGAAAGATCCGATGAAAACTGAAGGCGCTACGGTGATGACAAGCATTTTCCCATTGTAAGTCAATGGGACCTTGTGGTTGCCATTGCAACCAAAGTTTTCGTGCGATTTTCAAAAAAAGTTTATGTCATCAATGCCCCACCAGAGGCATGCTACAGATGAGAAATGATTGAGATCAGCCTACAGGCTGCAGAGATATAGCTGCTCAAAGGTGTGGCTGGACGACGGACGACGGAGGACCAACTATACTATAAGCTCCCCTGGAGCCTTCGGCCCAGGTGAGCTAATAAAATAAGCGACGCAAACACCCAAAGACAAACCATAACAAAAACTAGTGCCAGTGTTTATGAAACACAATGCCCCCAACTGCTAGACCCTAACACTGCTTGACCCTAACACTGCTTGTCCATAACAGTAATTGAGATATCTTTTTTTGTGTGTTTGGCTGCAATGCTGAAATTTTAGAAGGAACATAACACAAGAAAAAGTGAAGTTAATAAGGTCATTTATTTATCACCCCATACCAGTGTTTTAAGTTAAGGACAATAGCTCATACAGTTTTAGTGTCCACCTCTATTAAGCGAGCAACCTGTCTTAAGCAAGCATGCATTAAGTTCCCCAAAAATGCAAATGCATTAAAATTCACCCAATCAGTTAATCTACTCATCATCCTGAACCAGCCTGTAAAGTTTCAGGGCAATAGCTCAAACAGTTTTTTTTTTTTTTTGATATCTTGCTTACAAGCTTAAACGCGAAAATTTTCAAAGGGGCATAACTCAAGAAAACAAATTGGATTTTTTGTCGAAAGTTAATCATTTCATCTTCTCATCATCCCCAACCATTCTGTAAAGTTACAGGGCAATAGCTCAAACAGTTTGTGAGTTATCTTGCTTACAAGCTTAAAACACAAAAAATTCAAAGGGCCATAACTGAAGAACAAAAATCGGATTTTTATCAAAAGTTAATCAGTTCATCTACTCAGCCTTAAAGTTTCAGGGCTATAGCTCAAACAGTTGTTGAGATTTCTTGCTTACAATCTTAAAACGCGCAAAATTTCAAATGGGCATAACTCAAGAAAGAAAATTGGATTTTTGTCAAAGGTTAATCAGTTCATCTGCTCATCATCCCCAACTATCCTCTAAAGTTTCAGGGCAATAGCTCAAACAGTTTTTAGTTATCTTGCTTACAAGCTTATAACGCAAAAAACAATCAAAGGGCCATAACTCAAGAAAAAAAATTCGGATTTTTTGGCAAAAGTTAATCATTTATCTACTCATCATCCCAAACCAGTCTGTAAAGTTTCAGGGCAAAAGCTCGAACAGTTTTTGAGATATCTTGCTAACAAGATTTCAAAGTATTTTGCAAAGGGGCATAATTCAAGACAGGGGCATAATACTTCGGATTTTTTTTTCAAAAGTTATTCAGTTCATCTACTCATCATCCTGAACCAGCCTGTAAAGTTTCAGGGCAATAGCTCAAACAGTTTTTGAGATATCTAGCTTACAAGCTTAAAACGCGCAAAATTTCAAAGGGGCATAACTGCAGAAAAATATGGATTTTTGTCATAAGTATATCAGTTTATCTTCTCATAATCCCAAAGCATTCTGTAAAGTTTCAGGGCAATAGCTCAAACAGTTTCTGAGATATCTTGCTTAGAAGCTTAAAACGCGCATAATTTCAAAGGGGCATAACTCTAGAAGAAAATTGGATTTTTTTTTCAAAAACTAATCAGTTCATCTACTCATCATCCCAAACCAGTCTGTAAAGCTTCAGGGCAAAAGCCCAAACAGTTTTTGAGATAACTTGCTTACAAGATTTCAAAGTATTTTTGCAAAGGGGCATAACTCAAGAAAGGGACATAATCCTGAAGAGAAAAATGGATTTTTGTCGAAAGTTAATCAGTTCATCTTCTCATCATCCCCAACCATTCTGTAAAGTTTCAGGGCAATAGCTCAAACAGATTTTAGTTATCTTGCTTACAAGCTTAAAACACACAAAAAAAATTCAAAGGGCCATAACTGAAAAAAAATCGATTTCAAAGGGGAATACCTCAAGAAAAAAAAGTTGGATTTTTGACGAAAGTTAATCATAGGAAAGCCATAGGAAGACTTCCAAAATCTCGGACAGACCCTTCTCAGCATTTATACCTTTTCTTCGTTCGGGTCGATGGGCATGGTGGGGCAAAGCTTGCTTACCAAGTAATGCTTAATATCCGCGATGGCTGATTACACTCTTCTGGAGTCCATGTCTGTTGATCTGAACATTGATATTTGCAATTTTGTCTAAGGATTAACGATTTTGGATTAACGCTTTGGTACTACGACCTAAACTACCACTTAATCGGTTCATCTTCTCATCATCCCCAACCATTCTGTAAAGTTTCAGGGCAATAGCTCAAACAGTGTTTGAGTTATCTTGCTTGCAAGCTTGAAACACAAAAAATTCAAAGGGCCATAACTGAAGAAAAAAATTTCGGATTTTTTTTTCAAAAGTTAATCAGTTCATCTACCCATCATCCTGAACCAGCCTGTAAAGTTTCCGGGCTATTGCTCAAAGAGTTTGTGAGATATCTTTTGTTACGAGCTTAAAACTCGCAAAATTTCAAACAGGCATAACTCAAGAAAAAAATGGATTTTTGTCAAAAGTTAACCAGTTCATCTTCTCATCATCCCCAACCATTCCTTAAAGTTTCAGGGCAATAGCTCAAACAGTTTTTTTTTTTTTTTGGTTATCTTGCTTACAAGCTTAAAACGCAAAAAAAAATAATCAAAGGGCCATAACTCAAGACAAAAATTGGATTTTTGTCAAAAGTTAATCAGTTCATCTTCTCATCATCCCCAACCATTCTGTAAAGTTTCAAGGCAATAGCTCGAACAGTTTTTTAGTTATCTTACTTACCACTGACCGATCCAAGGCGGTTCTTCTGTGGCGTTTTATTTATGTTGTTTGTTACTTAGTGTGTGTATCACTTGTGTCTTTTTATTTTGGATGGCCATTTGGCCATTTTGTGGGAAAATAAATGTCCTTAGGGTCTGCCTTTGGTTAGGTTTCCATTATGGTCTGGTCGCTTCATGTTTGTGTTTCTTTCCCTTTGGTGTCTTTGGTGGGTGGAGTAAGATAATTGTATCGATTCCTGCTCTTTGTTTTACTTCTACTTTTAGTTATCTTGCTTACAAGCTTAAAACGCAAAACAATCCAAAGGGTCATAACTCAGAAAAAAAATCATTTTTTTTTCAAAAGTTAATCAGTTCATCTACTCATCATCCCAAACCAGTCGGCAAAGTTTCAGGGCAAAAACTCAAACAGTTTTTAAGATATCTTGCTTACAAGATTTCAAAGTATTTTTTACAAAGGGGCATAACTCAAGAAAGGGGCATAATCCTGACGAGAAAAAAAAACAACGGGTCAATTATTTTTTTCATAAGGAATCCATATATGAAATTTCAAAAACCTAGCACGCATGGTTCTTAAGTTATGCTATGCTGTAAAAAAGCGGGAAGGACGGAAGGACGAACAGGGTAAAACCAATATGCCCCCACAACTTCTTCGAAGTTGGGGGCATAATAAACCGCGACAGAAGAACGCCTTGGAACGGTCAGCGGAAACGAATTCCACCGTGGGGGTGGGGGGGGGGGGGGCCTTAATCGATTTTACGTGGCCACAATTCACGCCCTTACTTCCGTCGCGATTAAGACACATAATTTGTTCAGTCCGCATGAAGGCCTCCTAACTCATCAGTGCAACATCTCCGTGAACAAAAAAAATCAAACAACCACAGAGATGAAACAACGATGAGGACTCGACAGCAAAAAACCCACTGAAATGCTGGAGCAAAAGAAAACCAACAGTTAGCCTCCGATGGGCCCGACCAGAGACAGAACCAGGCCCGACCAGAGACAGAAAAGGCGGTTCCAGCATAAAGGCTTACTGAGAATTAGAGCGATCTAATTCAATGTAACGTTGGTTGGTGCCTGATACTCTGTCTCTGGTTGGGCCTATCGGAGTCTAACTGTTGATTTTCTTTTGCTCCAGCATTTCAGTGGTTTCTTGCTGTCGAGTCCTCATCTCTGTGATTGTTTGGCTTTTTGTGTTCACGGAGATGTTGCACTTATGAGTTAGGAGGCATTCATGCGGACTGAACAAATTATTTGTCTAAATCGCGACGGAAGTAAGGGCGAGGATTGTGGCCACATAAATCGAGCTAAGCACCCCCCCCCCCCCCCCCCCCCGTTGAATTCGTTTTACTGACCTTTCAAGGCGGTTCTTCTGTCGCAGTTTATTTTTGTTATGGTCTGTTTGCATCGCTCATACTTATTATTTTGTTTTGGATAGCCAGTTGGCCATTTTGTGGGAAAGTAACTGTCCTTTTGGCTTTCCGCTGTTGATGTTTCAATTAGGGTGTGTTGTTTCTTTCCCTTTGTAGATGTTTTTTTTCTTTCCCTTTGGTGTCTCTGATGGGAGCTGTGGGGTATCGATTCCTGATCATTGCCTTCACTTCTATCAAAATTGCTAGAAAATATTAAGGTCGGTATGTAAGATTTTTTTTTCTGGATGGCAATAAAAATTGCAGAGTCGACACAGAAAATCAGGGTCGGTAGGGTAAGCGGAAACACGGCTATTTTTTTGCCTAATTACACATGACATACCTTTATTATAATGAAAATCTAACTCTATTATGCCTCCTGACCCGGTTCTATGATTTGCACTGTAGCTCGAACTACCCCTTTCTCGAACATATTTTCATGGTTCAAAAGGTGTTTGGGCCAATGAAGTTGGACTGTATGTACATTGAGCGATGAGAAAACCTGGATTGTATTTTATCATGACTAACTGATGAGCTAGAAAGCCTCCATGCGGATCAATTTCAATTATTTGTTTTTGTTATTTTGTTTTATTCTGTACTGGAATAGAGGGCGAGAGTTGAAATTTCATAAACTCCGGAGTTGAAGCCCCCCCCCCCCACCCCCCACCTCCCGTCGTTTTAATACTGACCGTCCCAAGGTGGTCGTTCTTTTACAGTGTCTTAACTTTTATTTGGCTTTGTGTCGTTGGTGCATGTTGCGTCTGTTTTTTTGTGTGCCTCCGTGTCACTTTGTATAGGTGACTTGAGACCTACAGTATATAATTGCAACACGCAACACTATGACCTTGTCCGGAACAGTCCTTCGTGGGCACACACTGTCCGTGTTGGGGACATTGCATTTCTGTTGAATAGTTGGCGTGTCATACTAAGGTATTTATAAGACTTTCAAGGGGCGTAACAAATCAAAACAAACAAAAAAAAATCAACACTCTGCATATTTTGCAATAGTTTGGTTAATCACTTTAATTTTGATTAAAGGATTTCAATTAAAAAATACATAAAAATATGCCTAACATAAAGTTTTATGAATCTATTCCAGTTTGTATTGGTGACAAAATATTTGCTGGTAATAAACCTTTTCATAGTTGAAATTATTTTGATACTAATAGTAAGTTGCGGTCCTCCGCGAAAGAAGATGGAAGCAAAGACGCTGACAAAAAAGAAACTGGGTGCGCTTTCACAATACCAGAATTAAATTTCGACCAAAAATTCAAACTTAACCAGCACCTCACAGTCTACTCTGCAGAACTTATAGCCATACAGAAAGCTGATACAGGAAGAAAAACCCGATAGTGTTGTTATACTAACGGACTCATTAAGCTCAGTACAAAGCATAAACTCTGGGAACAGCACTACAAGACCGGATATACTGCAGGACATTCATGTCCTAATACACAAAATACTAAAACAAGGCATCACCCTGAACATAGATTGGATCCCCTCCCACTGCAACGTGCAGGGGAATGAGCGCGCAGACACGCTGGCCAAAGAAGCTCTGACCCGGGGGAAGGAACTTGACTACCTCCCCACCCCACAAGAAGTCTACACAATTATTAAGGCTAGTGTGTGGAGCGCTGTGGCGCAGTGGTAAAGCATCGGATTTGAGATCGAGAGGTAGCCGGTTCGATCCTCGCAAGCGCCACGTGTTGTTTCCTTGAGCAAGAAACTTTATCCACATTGCTTAGTACTGGTTCCTACCCAGGAAAAGAGGGCCACATGGAAGATTAGTACTAGTACTAAATGTATTACCCTCTATAAATAAGGTCGATTATTATTATTATTTTAGCATCAAAAAGGAATGGGCGCGCATATGGCAGGGACAACACGGATTAAGACACTCGATCTGCCAGTCCTTGACCCCGAAAATAGTTCAATACAGCGACAGCCGAAAGCTCGATCGCATATATACACGACTTAGACTTGGGGTCAACGGACTAAATGCACACAACATCTTCTATAACGCGGCCGATCCATTATGCGGGCACTGTGGCGGGGTGGAGAGTGTTCAACACTACCTCGCAGAGTGCCCCGCACACGGCCCCGCTAGGAGGGAACTAAAGGGAAAACTGACAGCACTAGGATACCAAGGGGAGATAAACGCGATTTCTTTGCTCAATCTAATGTCACAGGAAATGAGGGATGCGGGTTTTCAATTTCTTTGAGAAAACAAACTACCTGGACAAAATATAGGGGAAAGCTAAGGGCGCAGACTAAATTTATTGCACTGTTACGAGAGACACACCCCGTACGAGGTTACACACTAACATGCCTGAAACCAAAACCGTAACAGACCCGATTTCAGAAACAATAAATGATTTAACCGCACCTGAGACGCTACCAACCAAAACGGAGTGTAGTGATCAAAGGGCGGCCGTCTCACGGCGAAAAGGGGAACAAAGTCAACGGTAGGCACTGTGGTTTGCGGCCTCGGCTTTGCACTTAGGAGTGCCTAACGGTGACAGCGATCCCTGGATCACTGTGAGAAGACCATAACAGAACGGGACATGGACCCACCACAAGGAAAATCCATAGCCCCGACCCACCCTTCAAAGGAGTGTGGCAAGCGAGAGGTTAAGACGAGGTGTAGCGTTGTGGTTGCGGCCCACTGGCTTTGCACTTATGAGCGCTGCACCAAAATCCTAGCTGATCGGGAGCCACACTGCCCGAAATAGGATCACACGAGAACACGCCGGAACTGGGCATGGATCCACCACAAGGAAAATCCATCGCCCGGCCTCTCCGGAGGGGGGAAGGCACTCGGGAAATCAGGACGAGATGTAACGCTGGGGTTTGCGGTCTTAGGACTTTGGCACTGAGCAGCGTTGCGTCAAAATCCTGGCTGATCGAGAGCCACACAACCCAAAGGAGAACGGCACACCAACACAATAGCAAACAAAAGGCTCTCCTTCAGGAATGCACATAGATTAGTGGGACAGAAATAAGAAACATTAGGCCTTATCACATCTCTTTGTTTTTCTTTTTTTTTCGCTTTCGAATAAAGGATGTACATTATAAGGTTACCCAAACGGAATGATCTGGGGGCCACAAAAGGACCCTTTTATAAACACCTGACTAGCAGAAAAATCACAGGAAGGCTCTCTCTAAGCACACATGGTATTGCTTCTGTCTCTCCCTTGACAAATGAATACGGTCCCTATAATAGTGCCTGTGGAGGCGGCCATCGCTGCCCCAACTTTGCCTTCGGAAAATATGAAACGCTGTCCCACAAGTCAACACCATAGCTCACCACGCGCATACCACCATGGCCGAAAAACCGAACCTCGCCTGGTACATCAAACAGCCCTCGGAACTGCCCTTGTCGTTTAACATAAGAATCACCAAAAACAGCAAATCGCGCCATGACCGTAATTAAAACGGACGGTCAAGACAACCATATATTTATACAGATAAGGGAAATAAACTAACTAACTAGGGCATGACTTACCGCGACCCTGAAGGAGGGCATCAACACACAACCACCCATGCAAAACTAAAACAACATACATCCACCCACGCAATGCTAAATTAGGTAGATAAAGCGATAGTTGTAGAATAGTTGTAGAGTAGGAATCCCGTAGAGAGGATAGTATAGGAATAGAGAGATCAAAAACCTGGAGATAGAAGAAGAAGAAGAAGAAGAAGAAGAAGAAGAAGAAGAAGAAGAAGAAGAATAAGAGTTTATTTCCCAAAAAGCGATTTCAAACATTGTTAACTGTAAATATGACACATAAAAACAAGATCGCATATGAGTGCTCGACTGCGCACATGCGCAGGCGGACGCTTGTATGCGACCTACACGATTATATGAATTTGTTCTAACTGCATTGCTAACGAGATCGGAAGCCCCCGCCCATAGGGGCTTGAAGAAATATATGGGCTGCATGATGCTTGCACGCAGAGCTGAATCGGGCCCGCTCACTAGTACTGGTAAACCGCCTAGAGGATCTAAGCCTGTCCAGGAACCGCGGTGCGAGGCGGACCGTCCATGCTAATAAACCCTATTGGTTTTATTGGGCGACAGGGCTTGAGATGTCATTTCATCTCAATGTCGGGTAAAAGTCCCACAAAATTGGAAGCAACGTCTCCAAAATGTTGTTGACGGGGACGTTGAACCTCAAATCAAACAAACAAACTAACGAGATCGGCACACGATATCTCGGGCCCTCAAACGATTAGGTAGGAATACAATTCCTCCTATGGTGCCTTCCTTCACGTAGGATGCGAAAATGACATGTAAACATGGCGACTCAGAATGACCCACTTACGGTCCCACAGAATATGACATCCTACGTGGAGGAGGGCACCACATTTTCCTAACTTTAACAAAAAATGCAGAAAAGGGGATTGACCTACTTCCACATCCTCCTCGATAGAGGTCACCAACAAACTAAAATAAACACGAACTTGGGCCCGAGACGGCGGAGGCCGTCACACTATACTATATGTTGTACGTACAGAATAAACAAAAATCACAAAATATAATCTACAAGCACAACCTTGCAGGTACAAAAACTGTCCTAACCAGCATAAGAGAGCGGGTGGGCTTGCCCCAAAACGGACAAGACCATCTTTAAAGCACAAGAAAAACAAACACGACAGGTCCATGGCGGGGCGAGCACATCCGCCCGCATATATACTCAATAAGCTGGGGGCACAGACCAAATAATGTAAAAATGTACATACGTTACAAAAATATGCAAAAATCAAAAAAAAAAAAAAATAAAAAACAAAAATACCAACATCAAAATTGATACAAAAAGCGTAGACGACATCCATAGACATGGTGCTGGCGTGAGGGTGTAGATGCGGCTGAAGCTACACGCTAGAAGAAAGAAATGGATGGACTCTACAATTTTGTGGTGCAAATAAGCACCACAAAATGGCTAAAAAACTTTGTCTCGAATCCCCTGATTGAATATAAGGTGCATAACACGTAACATGGAAACGTTTATAGCAATCTTTAGAAACGTCTTCCAAATCGCAATGAAACTTCAAACAAAATTAACTGCTAAACGATCCCCTTAATGATAAGTTCAAACTCGGAGCCTACCCTGTTACACAAAACAACCCACACCCCTTTGCGGCAAACCGCAAAAACCCAAGGCACAGCACTGCTATAACTTAAACGCAGTGCAATCACGTAGCCAAAACTTTAGAATGGAGTTCCAAATTATTTTAACTAAACTATGTTGCACAAAAACAAAGGCTCACATTGGAACTGTGCAACATATCCACAGCCCTTGAAATATGAAGCACGCGAAGCCCAGAAACTCCTACATTTAAAGGTGCCCTTTAGCGACAGGACACATGCACTCCTGAAGCAAACGGGAAGACAAAATATAAGCCCCACCGAGACCTGGAAAGGTCACGGCACCGTTTCACAAACCTCTCAGGACGGAGCTCGGCGATTGGCTACAGGGCAAGGGGATGCCCCTGGGCTCAGAGACACCTGAGACGTGAGACGACAAACATGGATGGACGGGGCTGGAAAGAAGTCACCTAACTCCCAATCGGCTAGCTGATAACTGTCAAGCAGACAGGAATCAGCATATTGGCAGCCTAGGGAAAAGACCTACAACTAATCCCAGCTGACGAACTGGGGGTAGCCCCTATGTGCCCTTGGCGCCCGGTTACCTTAAAAACATCCTTCAGTCATCTATTTATTTTGCATCGGGACAAAGAAGAAGAAGAACGTTTAATTCGAAGGGATGTTTTTTATTGTATCGTGATCCCAAATGAATATCAAAGGAGTCAGTAAAATGACCATTTAAAGAAGCATTTAACCCAGCTAATTAAGAATCAATTAGTCCTTACAAAAGAAACATTCTGACTAAAAGACAAAAATTATTCTATTGTGGAAGCAGGCTACAAACCGCATACAAATCCATACACTTTCCACTTGTCTGGAGCAAAATAATCCGTAATCAAAATTTGCCGCATGACGTTAAATTAAACTGGAAATTTCTTCTGACGAAACGTCAACTTTCAACGTCATTTTCCACGTTTTACGCTGATACTCGTAACCGCTGATACTCGTTTTCAGCATTTCTTTTAGGGCTACTGATGGCCGAAACAAGCTTGTCTGGCCCAAACAACAAATGGATTCTGCTATTTTCGTTTTTGAATGCGTTCATGGTTCTAAAAGGGCATCCCTTTTAGCCTTATTTAATACACATGATTTAAAGCAAACTAGACATTTGAACAATTTCCTGCAATTGTTTTTAGCGATCGGTGGATTCTAAACATGGACTCCTTTAATAGATTGTTCCCAGCAAGGACAATTTATATAGGTATGTTTAATAGACTGTTCCCACCAAGGACACTTTCTGTAGGTATGTTTTATAGACTGTTCCAAGCATAGACACTTCTGTAGGTATGTTTATAGACTGTTCCGTGCCCGGACAATTATATAGGTATGTTAAATAGACTGTTCCCACCAAGGACACTTTCCGTAGTTATGGTTAGTAGACATTTTCCAGCACGGACACTTTCTTAAGCTTTCATTAAAAGACTGGTCCCAGCATGGACACTTTCTGTAGGTATATTTAAAAGACTGTTCCCACCACGGACACTTTCTGTAGTACGCTTCATAGTCTGTCTCCAGCACGGACACTTTCTGTAGCTATGTTTAATAGACTGTTCCCATCAAGGACACTTTCTGTAGGCATGTTTGATAGATTGTTCCCAGCACGGACATTTCTGTAGATATGGTTAATAGACTGTTCATACCAAGGACACTTTCTGAAGGTATTTTAATAGATTGTTTGCAGCACGGATACTTCTGTTGGTATGTTTAATAGATGTTTCCAACAAGGACACTTTCTATACGTATGTTTAATAAGAAGTTCCCACCAAGCACACTTTTTGTAGCTATGTTTAATAGACTGTTCCAAGCATGGACACTTACTGTTGCCATGTTTAACAGACTATTCTCACCAAGGACACTTTCTGTAGCTATGTTTAATAGAATGTTCCCACCAAGGATACTTTCTGTAGCCATTTATAACAGATTGTTCCCACCAAGGACACTTCATGTAGCTATGTTTAATAGACTGTTCCCAGCATGGACACTTTTTGTAGCTATGTTTAATAGGCTGTTTCCAGCACGGACACTTCTGTATATATGTTTAATAGACTGTTTCCAACAAGGACTCTTTCTATACGTATGTTTAATAAACTGTTCCCACCAAGGACACTTTCTGTAGCTATGTTTAATATAATGTCCCCACCAAGGACACTTTCTGTAACCGTTTTTAACAGACTGTTCCCACCAAGGACACTTCATGTAGCTTTATTTAATAGACTGTTCCCAGCATGGACACTTTTTGTAGGTATGTTTAATAGGCTGTTTCCAGCACGGACACTTCTGTATATATGTTTAATAGACTGTTTCCAACAAGGACTCTTTCTATACGTATATTTAATAAACTGTTCCCACCAAGGACACTTTCTGTAGCTATGTTTAATAGAATGTCCCCACCAAGGACACTTTCTGTAGCCGTTTCTAACAGACTGTTCCCACCAAGGACACCTTATGTAGCTATGTTTAATAGAATGTTCCCAGCATGGACACTTTTTGTAGCTATGTTTAATAGAATAATCCCACCAAGGACACTTTCTGTAGCCATTTTTAACTGACTGTTCCAACCAAGGACACTTCATGTAGCTATGTTTAATAGACTGTTCCCAGCATGGACACTTTTTGTAGCTATGTTTAATAGGCTACTTCCAGCACTGACACGACCGGCCCCGATAGCTCAGTTGGTAGAGTGTCCGCTCCGGGGAACGGGAGGTCTCGGGTTCGATCCCGGGCCGCGACATACCAAAGTCGTTAAAAATGGTACTAGCTGCTCCTCGTTTGGCACTCAGATTTACGGGGTAGAGCTAGGACTGGTCGATCCAGTGTCAGGATAATGTGACTGGGTGTGGTATCATGTAATGTGTCTGGGACATGATACTTCAGTGAGGCAGCACTATAAACGTGAGCATTGAGCTCCCTGTCGCAACCAGACACCGTCGTGATATGACTGAAAAATTGTTGAAAGCGACGTTAAACCCGAATTCACACACACACACCAGCACTGACACTTCTGTATATATGTTTAATAGACTGTTTCCAACAAGGACTCTTTCTATACGTATGTTTAATAAACTGTTCCCACCAAGGACATTTTCTGTAGCTATGTTTAATAGAATGTCCCCACCAAGGACACTTTCTGTAGCCGTTTTTAACAGACTGTTCCCACCAAGGACACCTTATGTAGCTATGTTTAATAGACTGCTCCCAGCATGGACACTTTTTGTAGCTATGTTTAACGGAATGTTCCCACCAAGGACACTTTCTGAAGCCATTTTTAACAGATTGTTCCCACCAAGGACACTTCATGTAGCTATGTTTAATAGACTGTTCCCAGCATGGACACTTTTTGTAGCTATGTTAAATAGGCTGTTTCCAGCACGGACACTTATGTGTATATGTTTAATAGACTGTTTCCAACAAGGACTCTTTCTATACGTATGTATTATAAACTGTTCCCACCAAGGACACTTTCTATAGCTATGTTTAATAGAATGTCCCCACCAAGGACACTTTCTGTAGCCGTTTTTAACAGACTGTTCCCACAAAGGACACTTCATGTAGCTTTATTTAATACACTGTTCCCAGCATGGACACTTTTTGTAGCTATGTTTAATAGGCTGTTTCCAGCACGGACACTTCTGTATATATGTTTAATAGACTGTTTCCAACAAGGACTCTTTCTATACGTATGTTTAATAAACTGTTCCCACCAAGGACACTTTCTGTAGCTATGTTTAATAGAATGTCCCACCAAGGACACTTTCTGTAGCCGTTTTTAACAGACTGTTCCCACCAAGGACACTTCATGTAGCTATGTTTAATAGAATGTTCCCAGCATGGACACTTTTTGTAGCTATGTTTTATAGACTGTTCCAAGCACAGACACTTCTGTAGGTATGTTTATAGACTGTTCCGAGCCCGGACAATTATATAGGTATGTTAAATAGACTGTTCCCACCAAGGACACTTTCCGTAGTTATGGTTAGTAGACATTTTCCAGCACGGACACTTTCTAAAGCTTTCATTAAAAGACTGGTCCCAGCATGGACACTTTCTGTAGGTATATTTAAAAGACTGTTCCCATCACGGACACTTTCTGTAGTACGCTTCATAGTCTGTCTCCAGCACGGACACTTTCTGTAGCTATGTTTAATAGACTGTTCCCATCAAGGACACTTTCTGTAGGTATGTTTGATAGATTGTTCCCAGCACGGACATTTCTGTAGATATGGTTAATAGACTGTTCACACCAAGGACACTTTCTGAAGGTATTTTAATAGATTGTTTGCAGCACGGATACTTCTGTTGGTATGTTTAACAGACTGTTTCCAACAAGGACACTTTCTATACGTATGTTTAATAAGAAGTTCCCACCAAGCACACTTTCTGTAGCTTTGTTTAATAGACTGTTCCAAGCATGGACACTTACTGTTGCCATGTTTAATAGACTATTCTCACCAAGGACACTTTCTGTAGCTATGTTTAATAGAATGTTCCCACCAAGGACACTTTCTGTAGCCATTTATAACAGATTGTTCCCACCAAGGACACTTCATGTAGCTATGTTTAATAGACTGTTCCCAGCATGGACACTTTTTGTAGCTATGTTTAATAGGCTGTTTCCAGCACGGACACTTCTGTATATATGTTTAATAGACTGTTTCCAACAAGGACTCTTTCTATACGTATGTTTAATAAACTGTTCCCACCAAGGACACTTTCTGCAGCTATGTTTAATAGAATGTCCCCACCAAGGACACTTTCTGTAGCCGTTTTTAACAGACTGTTCCCACAAAGGACACTTCATGTAGCTTTATTTAATAGACTGTTCCCAGCATGGACACTTTTTGTAGGTATGTTTAATAGGCTGTTGTCAGCACGGAAAATTCTGTATATATGTTTAATAGACTGTTTCCAACAAGGACTCTTTCTATACGTATGTTTAATAAACTGTTCCCACCAAGGACACTTTCTGTAGCTATGTTTAATAGAATGTCCCCACCAAGGACACTTTCTGTAGCCGTTTTTAACAGACTGTTCCCACCAAGGACACTTCATGTAGCTATGTTTAATAGAATGTTCCCAGCATGGACACCTTCTGTAGCCATTTTTAACTGACTGTTCCAACCAAGGACACTTCATGTAGCTATGTTTAATAGACTGTTCCCAGCATGGACACTTTTTGTAGCTATGTTTAATAGGCTACTTCCAGCACTGACACTTCTGAATATATGTTTAATAGACTGTTTCCAACAAGGACTCTTTCTATACGTATGTTTAATAAACTATTCCCACCAAGGACACTTTCTGTAGCTATGTTTAATAGAATGTCCCCACTAAGAACACTTTCTGTAGCCGTTTTTAACAGACTGTTCCCACCAAGGACACTTCATGTAGCTATGTTTAATAGACTGCTCCCAGCATGGACACTTTTTGTAGCTATGTTTAATGGAATGTTCCCACCAAGGACACTTTCTGAAGCCATTTTTAACAGATTGTTCCCACCAAGGACACTTCATGTAGCTATGTTTAATAGACTGTTCCCAGCATGGACACTTTTTGTAGCTATGTTAAATAGACTGTTTCCAGCACGGACACTTATGTGTATATGTTTAATAGACTGTTTCCAACAAGGACTCTTTCTATACGCATGTTTAATAAACTGTTCCCACCAAGGACACTTTCTATAGCTATGTTTAATAGAATGTCCCCACCAAGGACACTTTCTGTAGCCGTTTTTAACAGACTGTTCCCACAAAGGACACTTCATGTAGCTATGTTTAATAGACTGTTCCCAGCATGGACACTTTTTGTAACTTTGTTTAATAGGCTGTTTCCAGTACGGACACTTCTGTATATATGTTTAATAGACTGTTTCCAACAAGGACTCTTTCTATTCGTATGTTTAATAAACTGTTCCCACCAAGGACACTTTCTGTAGCTATGTTTAATAGAATGTCCCCACCAAGGACACTTTCTGTAGCCGTTTTTAACAGACTGTTCCCACCAAGGACACTTCATGTAGCTATGTTTAACAGAACGTTCCCAGCATGGACACTTTTTGTAGCTATGTTTAATAGGCTGTTTCCAGCACGGACACTTCTGTATATATGTTTAATAGACTGTTTCCAACAAGGACTCTTTCTATACGTATGTTTAATAAACTGTTCCCACAAAGGACACTCTCTGTAGCTTTGTTTAATAGAATGTCCCCACCAAGGACACTTTCTGTAGCCGTTTTTAACAGACTGTTCCCACCAAGGACACTGCATGTAGCTATGTTTAATAGACTGTTCCCAGCATGGACACTTTTTGTAGCTATGTTAAATAGGCTGTTTCCAGCACGGACACTTCTGTATATATGTTTTATAGACTGTTTCCAACAAGGACTCTTTCTATACGTATGTTTAATAAACTGTTCCCACCAAGGACACTTTCTGTAGCTATGTTTAATAGAATGTCCCCACCAAGAACACTTTCTGTAGCCGTTTTTAACAGACTGTTCCCACAAAGGACACTTCATGTAGCTATGTTTAATAGACTGTTCCCAGCATGGACACTTTTTGTAGCTATGTTTAATAGGCTGTTTCCAGCACGGACACTTCTGTATATATGTTTAATAGACTGTTTCTAACAAGGACTTTTTCTATACTTATGTTTAATAAACTGTTCCCACCAAGGACACTTTCTGTAGCTATGTTTAATAGAATGTCCCCACCAAGGACACTTTCTGTAGCCGTTTTTAACAGACTGTTCCCACCAGGGACACTTCATGTAGCTATGTTTAATAGACTGTTCCCTGCATGGACACTTTTTGTAGTTATGTTTAATAGAATGTTCCCACCAAGGACACTTTCTGTCGACATTTTTAACAGACTGTTCCCACCAAGGACACTTCATGTAGCTATGTTTAATAGACTGTTCCCAGCATGGACACTTCATGTAGCTATGTTTAATAGACTGTTCCCAGCATGGACATTTTCTGTAGCTATGTTTAATAGAATGTCCCCACCAAGGACACTTTCTGTAGCCGTTTTTAACAGACTGTTCCCACCAAGGACACTTCATGTAGCTATGTTTAATAGACTGCTCCCAGCATGGACACTTTTTGTAGCTATGTTTAATAGAATGTTCCCACCAAAGACACTTTCTGAAGCCATATTTAACAGATTGTTCCCACCAAGGACACTTCAGGTAGCTATGTTTAATAGACTGTTCCCAGCATGGACACTTTTTGTAGCTATGTTAAATAGGCTGTTTTCAGCACGGACACTTCTGTGTATATGTTTAATAGACTGTTTCCAACAAGGACTCTTTCTATACGTATGTTTAATAAACTGTTCCCACCAAGGACACTTTCCGTAGCTATGTTTAATAGAATGTCCCCACCAAGGACACTTTCTATAGCCGTTTTTAACAGACTGTTCCCACAAAGGATACTTCATGTAGCAATGTTTAATAGACTGTTCCCAGCATGGACACTTTTTGTAGCTATGTTTAATAGGCTGTTTCCAGCACGGACACTTCTGTTCATATGTATAATAGACTGTTTCCAACAAGGACTCTTTCTATACGTATGTTTAATAAACTGTTCCCACCAAGGACACTTTCTGTAGCTATGTTTAATAGAATGTCCCCACCAAGGATACTTTCTGTAGCCGTTTTTAACAGACTGTTCCCACCAAGGACACTTCATGTAGCTATGTTTAATAGAATGTTCCCAGCATGGACACTTTTGTAGCTATGTTTAATAGAATGTTCCCACCAAGGACACTTTCTGTAGCCATTTTTAACAGACTGTTCCCACCAAGGACACTTCATGTAGCTATGTTTAATAGAATGTTCCCAGCATGGACACTTTTTGTAGCTATGTTTAATAGGCTGTTTACAGTACGGACACTTCTGTATATATGTTCAATAGACTGTTTCCAACAAGGACTCTTTCTATACGTATGTTTAATAAACTGTTCCCACCAAGGACACTTTCTGTAGCTATGTTTAATAGAATGTCCCCACCAAGGGCACTTTCTGTAGCCGTTTTTAACAGACTGTTCCCACCAAGGACACTTCATGTAGCTATGTTTAATAGACTGTTCCCAGCATGGACACTTTTTGTAGCTATGTTTAATAGGCTGTTTCCAGCACGGATACTTCTGTATATATGTTTAATAGACTGCTTCCAACAAGGACTCTTTCTATATGTATGTTTAATAAACTGTTCCCACCAAGGACACATTCTGTAGCTATGTTTAATAGAATGTCCCCACCAAGGACACTTTCTGTAGCCGTTTTTAACAGACTGTTCCCACAAAGGACACTTCTTGAAGCTATGTTTAATAGACTGTTCCCAGCATGGACACTTTTTGTAGCTATGTTTAATAGGCTGTTTCCAGCACGGACACTTCTGTTTATATGTTTAATAGACTGTTTCCGACAAGGACTCTTTCTATACGTATGTTTTAATAAACTGTTCCCACCAAGGACTCTTTCTGTAGCTATGTTTAATAGAATGTCCCAACCAAGGACACTTTCTGTAGCCGTTTTTAACAGACTGTTCCCACCAAGGACACTTCATGTAGCTATGTTTAATAGAATGTTCCCAGCATGGACACTTTTTGTAGCTATGTTTAATAGAATGTTCCCACCAAGGACACTTTCTGTAGCCATTTTTAACAGACTGTTCCCACCAAGGACACTTCATGTAGCTATGTTTAATAGACTGTTCCCAGCATGGTCACTTTTTGTAGCTATGTTTAATAGACTGTTCCCAGCATGGACACGTTTTGTAGCTATGTTTAATAGGCTGTTTCCACCACGGACACTTCTGTATATATGTTTAATAGACTGTTTCCAACAAGGACTCTTTCTATACGTATGTTTAATAGAATGTTCCCACCAAGGACATTTTCTGTAGCTATGTTTAATAGAATGTCCCCACCAAGGACACTTTCTGTAGCCGTTTTTAACAGACTGTTCCCACCAAGGACACTTCATGTAGCTATGTTTAATAGAAAGTTCCCAGCATGGACACTTTTTGTAGCTATGTTTAATAGAATGTTCCCACCAAGGACACTTTCTGTAGCCATTTTTAAACAGACTGTTCCCACCAAGGACACTTCATGTAGCTATGTTTAATAGACTGTTCCCAGCATGGACACTTTTTGTAGCTATGTTTAATAGAATGTTCCCACCAAGGACACTTTCTGTAGCCATTTTTAACAGACTGTTCCCACCAAGGACACTTCATGTAGCTATGTTTAATAGACTGTTCCCAGCATGGTCACTTTTTGTAGCTATGTTAAATAGGCTGTTTTCAGCACGGATACTTCTGTTTATATGTTTAATAGACTGTTTCCAACAAGGACTCTTTCTATACGTATGTTTAATAAACTGTTCCCACCAAGGACACTCTCTGTAGCTATGTTTAATAGAATGTCCCCACCAAGGACACTTTCTGTAGCCGTTTTTAACAGACTGTTCCCACCAAGGACACTTCATGTAGCTATGTTTAATAGACTGTTCCCAGCATGGGCACTTTTTGTAGCTATGTTTAATAGGCTGTTTCCAGCACGGACACTTCTGTATATATGTTTAATAGACTGTTTCCAACAAGGACTCTTTCTATACGTATGTTTAATAAACTGTTCCCACCAAGGACACTTTCTGTAGCTATGTTTAATAGAATGTCCCCACCAAGGACACTTTCTGTAGCCGTTTTTAACAGACTGTTCCCCCCCAAGGACACTTCATGTAGCTATGTTTAATAGAAAGTTCCCAGCATGGACACTTTTTGTAGCTATGTTTAATAGAATGTTCCCACCAAGGACACTTTCTGTAGCCATTTTTAACAGACTGTTCCCACCAAGGACACTTTCTGTAGCTATGTTCAATAGAATGTCCCCACCAAGGACTCTTTCTGTAGCCGTTTTTAACAGACTGTTCCCACCAAGGACACTTCATGTAGCTATGTTTAATAGACTGTTCCCAGCATGGACACCTTTTGTAGCTATGTTTAATAGGCTGTTTCCAGCTAGGACACTTCTGAATATATGTTTAATAGACTATTTCCAACAAGGACTCTTTCTATACGTATGTTTTATAAACTGTTCCCACCAAAGACACTTTCTGTAGCTATGTTTAATAGAATTTCCCCACCAAGGACACTTTCTGTAGCCTTGTTTAATAGACTGTTGGCACCAAGGACACTTTCTGTAATTATGTTTAATAGACTGTTCCCGACAAGGATACTTTCTGTAGCTATGAATATTAGTCTCTTCGCAGCACGGACACTTCTGAAGGTATGTTCAATAGACGGACGGACACTCCTGTAGGTATGTTTAAAAGACAGTTTCCACCAAGGACACTGTCTGAACCTATGTCAGGTAGACTGTTCCCATCACGGAAACTCACTGGAGCTATGATTTATAGACTGTTCCCATCACGTTCACTTCTGTAGGTATGTTTAATAGACTGTTCCCAGCACGGACGGTTTCTGAAGCTATGTTCAATACACTGTTCCCACCAAAGACACTTGTTTCATATGTCGGGGGCTGGCAAAACGTATATGTGACGGGACAACACGAGGGAACCTCGAATCTATGTCCACTTGTGGGGCACTAACGCAAAGGAAATTCTAAGATACTTAGAATCCTTTACAATATTTATATGGAATAAGTCTGATATTTATAAACAACACTGGTTACATAATTTTACAAAGACAAACTTAATGGGACAGTTGACTCGCAATCTATTCCACTTAGGTTAAGACAGAATGAAAATTAGTCTGGGCCCAATTAAATTTCTTTCTTAATACAAGTGGAATACACTTGAATCACACTTGAATTACACATGAAGTACACACACTCATTCACACCCTCACATACTTAACATAATGTTCTTTCTCCCTTCCTGTTGATGATAAGGACCTGATGAGTGTTTATGGCACCATAATGTTTTATATAAACTTTATATTAACCAGTATATTCACAGTAATGACTGTTTCACCAACCAGTTTTTGCCTCTGTGTTATACCGTGGCGATTACATCTATAGCTGCTCACCGCCGAATAAAATGTAGTATCAGGGTCGGGGGACACATAAACCCCTTTACATCATTCTATACTCATCATCCATATCATCACTGCCTCATATCACTGATGCCTCATATCACTGATGCCTCGTATCACCGTTGTCTTATATCAACGATGCCTCATATTAACGATGCCTTATATCAACAATGCCTCATATCAATGATTGACGTCAGGTGAGCGATTCAGGCTGCAATGTTGATATTCTATAAGTGTAACTGCAATGTCTCCAACACGGACAGTGGGCGCCTACGAAGGACTGTTCCGGACAAGGTCATAGTGTTGCGTGTTGCAATTATATACTGTAGCCTGTTTTACGTGCTATTCGACGTTTAACATTGACAGAGTGCAAATGCCATTTGTAGTTTTTCTTTTTTGTGCTTCATGTTAGCACGTATGGACATGAAGTTGTAAAACAATAAAACAACGGGCTAAATCCCGCCCACAATATCGCAACATTTCTGACTCCGAGAGAACGCATTGTTTGAAGAAAGGATAGGCATGCCCTCTGCCAGGCTGATCAGGCTCGGAAGAGCCCAGAGGGACCTAAGGTCCGTGTCAATGAATGCGTCTTTAGGAACAGGAGAAATTTTGATTTAAGGTTGAGGATCCGAACGGTTTCTTATATAAGGACTTTCATGATAAGAGGGGTGGGTCATGCCACAGGGGACCCCAGTGTATCCAAGGTCAATGTCGTTTAATGCATCTTACCATAAGAAACAAGAATACATTGTTTATGGGTGGGGATCATAAGCAGTTTCTGAGTTATTGCACATTTTATGAAATGAAGGGGTAGGACATGCCCACGGGTGACCCATTGGGAACCAAGATCTATGTCAGTATATGTGGTTTATCATAAGGAACAAGAATATAATATAGTCTATAGGGTGTTCCATTAATTCTGTCACTGTTTCGTGACCATACTGCACTAAAAGAGTAAGGGGTGCAATAAACAAGAGGCCCATGGGCCACTATGCTCACCAGAGCTCAGGTGGGCACTGCCAAATTGCAGCCATGTATTTTAACATGATATCATTTTAATCTGCCAAATGAACCCCCATATCCAAATGAGCATCCATGTGGACTCAGTATATGAAACATTAGGCCTTTTATGAAGTAGAGGGGGTGGGGCATGGACCCAATGGAGCCCTCGTTGGTATCACTAAATGTATCTTATCACAAAGAACAAGAATATATATGGTTTAGCAGTGGGGAGCTGCATGGCTGGAGATATAAGTGGAGGGGTTGGAGCATGCCCTGTCGTTCCCAGGAAAGCCCAAGATTGTTGTCCCTAAATGTGTCTCATCATAAGGACCAAGTATATATATGGTTTAGGGGTGGGAATCTGAACGGTTTCCAAGATATCCTTTCATGAAGTGGAAAGGATAGGACTGGCCCCTGCGGACACCCCTACAGTAGGTGTGCTAATAATAAGGAACAAGAACATATATGAATATGGGGTGGGGATTTAATGGTTTCTGAAATATATGACCTTTTATGAAGTGGAAGGGCGGGGCACATTGCCTCAGCACAAAGAGACCCCCAAGTTGGTGTGACTGAATGAGTCTTATCATAAGGAACAAGAATATATATGGTTTAGGGGTGGGGATCTGAACTATTTCTGAGATATGTGGCTTTTAATGAAGTCAAGCGGTGGAGCAAGGCCCGGGCATGCCCCGGGGACTCACAAGCTGGTGTCAATGAATATGCCTTATCATAAGGAAGATGAATATATATGGTTTAGGGGTGGGGCTCTGAACAGTTTCTGAGATATAAGGCCTTTTGTGAAGTGCAGGGGTGGGGCAAGGCCCAGGGAGACCCCCAGGTTGGTGTCAATGAAAGTGTCTTATCATAAGGTACAAGAATATATATGGTTTAGGGGTGGGGATCTGTAAGGTTTCCGAGATATGTGATATTATGAAATGGAGGGGGTGGGGCATGGCCCCAGCACATCCCTCGGGACCCCCAGGTTGGTGTCACTGAATGTGTCTCATCATAATGAACAAGAACATATATGGTTTAGGGGTGGGGATCTGAACAGTTTCTGAGATATATGGCCTTTTGTGAAGTGAAGGTGTGGGGCATGGCTCCGGCGCACCCCGGAAGACCCCCAATTTGGGGTCAATGAATGCGTCTTATCATAAGGAGCAAGAATATATATGGTTTAGGGGTGGGGATCTGTAAGGTTTCCGAGATATTGGGCCTTTTATGAAATGGAGGGGCGGGACATGGCCCCGGCGCATCCCGGGGGACCCCCAGTTTGATATCACTGAATGCTTCTTATCATAAGGAACAAGAGTATATAGGGTTCAGGGGTGGGGATCTGAATGGTTTCCGAGATATTGGGCCTTTTATGAAGTGGAGGGGGTGGGGCATGGCCTCGGCACATCCCGGAGGACCTCCAGGTTGGTGTCACTGAATGCGTCTTATCAATAGGAACAAGAATATATATGGTTTAGGGGTGGGGATCTGTAAGGTTTCTGAAATATAAGTCATTTTATGAAGTACTGGCGGCAGGGCATGGCCCCTGCACAACCTACTGGACCCCCAGGTTGACATAACAGCATATGGCTGAGAGAAGTTTACTAAAGGAACATTTCTATGAAAGTTTTGTCAAAATATCTGCAAAGGCTTTGTAGTTAATGCCATTTTTCAATTTTCCCCATTATAAGTCTATGGAAAATCTAAGTTGCCATAGCAACCAAACTAAAGAGCCGAATTTCATAAAAAAAAAACATAAAACCTGTAAAGGCAAATATGGTGAATATTTCCATAAACTTTCAGCCTCATAGAGCATACGGTTTCTGAGGAGATGATTTTTTAAGTTTTTTTTTTTTCTATTTTTTCATTTTGGTTTCCATGGCAACCAATACAAATGAGCAGTAGGCCTAAAATCATATGGCAGATAGTAGATTGCCTAAGGAATATTTCTATGAAAGTTTTGTCAAAATATCTGCAGTGGCTTGGCAGTAAATGCCATTTTTCAATTTTCCCCATTATAAGTCTATGGAAACTCTAAGTTGCCATAGCAACCAAACCAATAAGCCGAATTTCATAAAAAACACAAACTTTCAATCCCCCAACCCAAGGATGCTACAGATGAAATTTGGGCTGAATCTGTCCAGTGGCTTCAGAGAAGAAGATGTTTGAAAGTGTTGACGTCAGACGACGACAACGACGACGACGCCGGACAACTGCCTATCCTATAAGCTCCCCCGGAGCCTTCGGCTCTGGTGAGCTAAAAACAACAAGAGGACCATTATGGTCCAGTATCGCTAACCTGAGTACAAGTCTGTTCAACACTTCCTCAGAATAAACAATTTGAAGTTTTCCACAATTGGCCATTATGACCTACATAGTGGAACCAGGTGAACGAATCTGAACAAGGTCGATGTCAGGATGTATCTGACCGAGTGTGATCAAAATCCATGAGAAAAATCCATTTGAAAATTTCCACCATGTCAGCCATAATATGACCTGCTTATGAACTGGAGCAGAAACATTTGAACAAATCAGAGAAAGATCAATGTCAGGATGCTAATGACCAAGTTTGATCAAATTCCAATCAAAGGTTCATGAGAAGTTGTTTGAAGTTTTTTATGATGTCAGCCATTTTGACCTACTTATGCACTGGATAAATTTGCATAAATTTGAGACTGGTCCATAATTATATGGATGCTTCTGACCAAGTTTCATCAAATTCTGTTTATCTGTTCATGAGAAAAAGCCATTTTATTTTTTTTTTCAAGATGACAGCCATTTTGACCTACTTATGCAGTAAAGTGAACCATTTGCATAAATTTGAGACTGGTCCAAATAAGGATGCTTTTGACCAAGTTTGATCTGTTCATGAGAAAAAGCCATGTAAAGTTATTTCAAGATGGCGGCCATAATGACCTACTTATTCATTGGAGAGGGCTCATTTGAATAAAACTGAGAAAGGTTGATGCCAGGATGCTTCAGGTCAAGTTTGGACATTAGTTTTTGAAGAGCTGTTGTTTGAACAAAATACACTTCGTAAATACAAACTATGTCACTGTGACCTAATTTCACTACAGATTTGGATGATATGAATAATCTTGAGAACCAAGGTCCCAACGATGTCTCATACCAATTTTGAGTCAACTATACCAAGCTTTTTCGGATACTAAGTCAATTTAGTTGTTTTGCTATTTTGAGCTCACTGAGACGAAGTCTCAGTGTAGCTATTGTGATCACTTTTTGTCTGTCCGTCCGTCCGTCCGTCGTCCGCAAACACTTGTTCAAACGACTTCTTCTCCGAAACCACTGCACCTACGACTCTCAAAATTTATATGCAGCATGATCAGACTCGAGACTTACAAGTTTGCGAAAATTATCCGGGTCGACAATCCAAGATGGCCGCCGTTACTAAAAATAGCAAAAACAACTAAATCGACTTTTTTCTAGAACCGCATGGTATAATTGGCTGGTTTTTGGTATTGAGCTTCGATGGGCACTAGGTTCTCAAATTTATATACAAAAACTCTGTAGTGGAATTAGGTCACGGTGACCTACTTTATATTTACGACATATATTTTGTTCAAATGGCATCTCCTCGAAAACCAATGCTCAGATTTTGACCAAACTTGATCTGAAGCATTCTGATATCAGCATTTCTCAGATTTGTTCAAATGGTTCCGCCTCGATGCATAAGTAGGTCTTAATGGAAAAACTTCAAACTGCTAATTCTCGTGAACTGGTGAAAGGGATTTGATCAGACATGGTCAGAAGCATCCATGCATCAACCAGTATTAGATATATTCAAATGGTTCCACTCCGATGCATAAGTAGGTCAAAATGGTCGATATCGGGAAAACTTCAAACCGCTGATTCTCGTGAATGGATGAACAGAATTTGATTAAACATGGTCAGAAGCATCCTTACATCAACCTGTATCAGATTAATTCGAATGGTTCCACTCCGATGCATAAGTAGGTCATAATGGCTGACATCGTGAAACACATCAAATTGCTGATTCTCATTAATGGATGAACGGAATTTGATCAAACTTGGTCAGAAAGATCCTTACATCAACCTGTATCAGATTTATCCAGATGGTTCCACTCCAAAGCATAACTAGGTGATAATAGCCGACATCATGAAAAATTTTAAACTGCTGATTCTCTTAAATGGATGAACAGAATTGGATCAACCTTGGAACCGTCTATTAAACATACCTACAGCAGTGTCCGTCGTAGGAAAAGAAAGTGTCCTTGTCGGGAACAGTCTATTAAACATAACTACAGAAAGTGCCCTTGGTGGGAACAGTCTATTAAACAGACCTAAAGAAGTGTTCGTGCTGGGAACAGTCTATAAAGCATACCTAAAGAAGTGTCCTTGGTGGGAACAGTCCATTAAAAATACCTAAAGAAGTGTTCGTGTTGGGAACAGTCTATTAAACATAACTACAGAAAGTGTCCTTGGTGGGAACAGTCTATTAAACATACCTAAAGAAGTGTCCGTGCTGGGAACAGACTACTAAACATAACTACAGAAAGTGTCCTTGGTAGGAACAGTCTATTAAACATACCTAAAGAAGTGTCTATGGTGGGAACAGTCTATTAAACATACCTAAATAAGTGTCCGTGCTTGGAACAGTCTATTAAACATACTTTAAGAAGTGTCCGTGCTGGGTTTAGTCTATTAAACACCACAAGACCATTGGTCCTGAATCGCTCACCTGACGTCAGTCAGCCCGGCGGTTCCAGAGGAGAAGACATTTAAAAATGTTGACACACAGACACACGACAGACAAACTCTGACCACCCTATAAGCTCACCAATGAGCCTTCGGCTCAGGTGAGCTAATAACTACAAAAAGTGTCCTTGGTGGCAACAGTCTATTAAACATGGCTACAGAAAGTGTCCTTGGTGGGAACATTCTATTAAACATAGCTACAGAAAGTGTCCTTGGTGGGAACAGTCTGTTAAACATAGCAACAGTAAGTGTCCATGCTTGGAACAGTCTATTAAACATAGCTACAGAAAGTGTCCTTGGTGGGAACATAAACATGAATCCTTAAGATTTTTCTAAGTAAAAAAGTTTGTGCTCCAAAAAATAATCTTACCAGATCTCAATAAAATTTTTGGAGTCTGGGTGAAAAATAGTGGGTTGTTCGGGGGATAGCAAGCAAACATTTTTTTATGATTGGCCTCAGCTCCGTTTTCAGGAATGTACACTTCTTTGGACTTTCTCCTACACATAACTACAGCAGTGTCTGTGATGGGAACCGTCTATTTAACATACCTACAGCAGTGTCCGTCGTAGGAAGAGAAAGTGTCCTTGTCGGGAACAGTCTATTAAACATAACTACAGAAAGTGTCCTTAGTGGGAACAGTCTATTAAACAGACCTAAAGAAGTGTCCGTGCTGGGAACAGTCTATTAAGCATACCTAAAGAAGTGTCCTAAGTGGGAACAGTCCATTGAAAATACCTAAAGAAGTGTCCGTGTTGGGAAGAGTCTATCAAACATAACTACAGAAAGTGTCCTTGGTGGGAACAGTCTATTAAACATACCTAAAGAAGTGTCCGTGCTGGAAAGTCTATTTAACATAACTACAGAATGTGTCCTTGGTAGGAACAGTCTATAAAACATACCTAAAGAAGTGTCTGTGCTGGAAACAGTCTATTAAACATACCTAAATAAGTGTCCGTGCTGGGAACAGTCTATTAAACATACTTTAAGAAGTGTCCATGCTGGGAATAGTCTATTAAACACCACAGGACCATTGGTCCTGAATCGCTCACCTGTCGTCAATCAGCCCAGCGGTTCCAGAGGAGAAGACATTTAACAATGTGGACACACAGGCACACGACAGACAAACTCTGACCACCCTATATGTTCACCAATGAACTTTCGGCTCAGGTGAGATAATAACTACAAAAAGTGTCCTTGGTGGGAACATTTTATCAAACATAGCTACAGAAAGTGTTCTTGGTGGGAACAGTCTATTAAACATAGCAACAGTAAGTGTCCATGCTTGGAACAGTCTATTAAACAGAGCTGCAGAAAGTGTCTTTGGTGGGAACATAAACATTGAATCCTTAAGATTCTTCTTAGAAAAAAAGTTTGTGCTCAAATAAATAATCTCTCCAGATCTCAATGAAATTTTTGGAGTCTGGGTGAAAAATAGCGGGTTGGTCGGGGGACAGCAAGCAAACAATTTTTTATGGATGGCCTCAGCTCCGTTTTCAGGACTGTACACTTATTTTGGACTTTCTCCTACACATAACTACAGCAGTGTCTGTGATGGGAACCGTCTATTAAACATACCTACAGCAGTGTCCGTCGTAGGAAGAGAAAGTGTCCTTGTCGTGAACAGTCTATTAAAAATGACTATTAAACAGACCTAAAGGAGTGTCCGTGCTGGAAACAGTCTATAAAGCATACCTCAAGAAGTGTCCTTGGTGGGAACAGTCCATTAAAAATACCTAAAGAAGTGTCCGTGTTGGGAACAGTCTATTAAACATAACTACAGAAAGTGTTCTTGGTGGGAACAGTCTATTAAACATACCTAAAGAAGTTTCCGTGCTGGGAACAGTCTATTAAACATAACTACAGAAAGTGTCCTTGGTAGGAACAGTCTATTAAACATACCTAAAGAAGTGTCTGTGGTGGGAACAGTCTATTAAACATACCTAAAAAAGTGTCCGTGCTTGGAACAGTCTATTGAACATACTTTAAGAAGTGTCCGTGCTGGTAATAGCCTATTAAACACCACAGGACCATTGGTCCTGAATCGCTCACCTGACGTCAGTCAGCCTAGCGGTTCCAGAGGAGAAGACATTTAAAAATGTGAACACACAGACACACGACAGACAAACTCTGACCACCCTATAAGCTCACCAATGAGCCTTCGGCTCAGGTGAGCTAATAACTACAAAAAAATGTCCTTGGTGGCAACAGTCTATTAAACATGGCTACAGAAAGTGTCCTTGGTGGGAACATTCTATTAAACATAGCTACAGAAAGTGTCCTTGGTGGGAACAGTCTATTAAACATCGCAACAGTAAGTGTCCATGCTTGGAACAGTCTATTAAACATAGCTATAGAAATTGTCCTTGATTGGAACATAAACATGAATCCTTAAGATTTTTCTAAGTAAAAAAGTTTGTGCTCAAAAAAATAATCTTACCAGATCTCAATAAAATTTTTGGAGTCTGGGTGAAAAATAGTGGGTTGTTCGGGGGACAGCAAGCAAACATTTTTTATGGATGGCCTCAGCTCCGTTTTCAGAAATGTACACTTATTTGGACTTTCTCCTACACATAACTACAGCAGTGTCTGTGATGGGAACCGTCTATTAAACATACCTACAGCAGTGTCCGTCGTAGGAAGAGAAAGTATCCTTGTCGGGAACAGTCTATTAAACATAACTACAGAAAGTGTCCGTGCTGGTAACAGTCTATAAAGCATACCTACAGAAGTGTCCTTTGTGGGAACAGTCCATTAAAAATACCTAAAGCAGTGTCCGTGTTGGGAACAGTCTATTAAACATAACTACAGAAAGTGTCCTTGGTGGGAACAGTCTATTTAACATACCTAAAGAAGTGTCCATGCTGGGAACAGTCTATTAAACATAACTACAGAAAGTGTCCTTAGTAGGAAGTCTATTAAACATACCTAAAGAAGTGTCTGTGCTGGGAACAGTCTATTAAACATACCTAAAGAAGTGTCCTTGGTGGGAACAGTCCATTAAAAATACCTGAAGAAGTTTCCATGTTGGGAACAGTCTATTAAACATAACTACAGAAAGTGTCCTTGGTGGGAACAGTCTATTAAACATACCTAAAGAAGTGTCCGTGCTGGGAAAAGTCTATTAAACATAACTACAGATAGTGTCCTTGGTAGGAACAGTCTATTAAACATACCTAAAGAAGTGTCTGTGCTGGGAACAGTCTATTAAACATACCTAAATAAGTGTCCGTGTTGGGAACAGTCTGTTAAACATACTTTAAGAAGTGTCCGTGCTGGGAACAGTCTATTAAACATACCTAAAGAAGTGTCCGTGCTGGGAAAAGTCTATTAAACATAACTACAGAAAGTGTCTTTGGTAGGTACAGTCTATTAAACATACCTAAAGAAGTGTCTGTGCTGGGAACAGTCTATTAAACATACCTAAATAAGTGTCCGTGCTGGGAACAGTCTATTAAACATACTTTAAGAAGTGTCCATGCCGGGAATAGTCTATTAAACACCACAGGACCATTGGTTCTGAATCGCTCACCTGACGTCAATCACCCCATGGTTCCAGAGGAGAAGAAATTTAAAAATGTGGACACACAGACACACGATAGACAAACTCTGACCACCCTATAAGCTCACCAATGAGCTTTCAGCTCAGGTGAGATAATTACTACAAAATGTGTCCTTGCTGGCAACAGTCTATTAAACATGGCTACAGAAAGTGTTCTTGGTGGGAACAGTCTATTAAACATAGCAACAGTAAGTGTCCATGCTTGGAACAGTCTTTTAAACAGAGCTGCAGAAAGTGTCCTTGGTGGGAACATAAACATTGAATCTTTAAGATTTTTCTAAAAAGTTTGTGCTCAAATAAATAATCTCTCCAGATCTCAATAAAATTTTTGGAGTCTGGGTGAAAAATAGTGGGTTGGTCGGAGGACAGCAAGCAAACAATTTTTTTATGGATGGCATCAGCTCCGTTTTCAGGAATGTACGCTTATTTGGACTTTCTCCTACACATAACTACAGCAGTGTCTGTGATGGGAACCGTCTATTAAACATACTTACAGCAGTGTCCGTCGTAGGAAGAGAAAGTGTCCTTGTCGGGAACAGTCTATTAAACATAACTGCAGAAAGTGTCCTTGGTGGGAACAGTCTATTAAACAGACCTAAAGAAGTGTCCGTGCTGGGAACAGTCTATAAAGCATACCTAAAGAAGTGTCCTTGGTGGGAACAGTCCATTAAAAATACCTAAAGAAGTGTCCGTGTTGGGAACAGTTTGTCAAACATAACTACAGAAAGTGTCCTTGGTGGGAACAGTCTATTAAACATACCTAAAGAAGTATCCATGCTGGAACAGTCTATTAAACATAACTACAGAAAGTGTCCTTGGTAGGAACAGTCTATTAAACATACCTAAAGAAGTGTCTGTGGTGGAAACAGTCTATTATACATACTTAAATAAGTGTCCGTGCTGGGAACAGTCTATTAAACATACTTTAAGAAGTGTCCGTGCTGGGAATAGTCTATTAAACACAACAGGATAATTGGTCCTGAATCGCTCACCTGACGTCAATCATTGATATGAGGCATTGTTGATATAAGGCATCGTTAATATGAGGCATCGTTGATATAAGACAACGGTGATACGAGGCATCAGTGATATGAGGCATCAGTGATATGAGGCAGTGATGATATGGATGATAAGTATAGAATGGTGTAAAGGCGTTTATGTGTCCCCCACCCCTGTTACTACATTTTATTCGGCGGTGAGCAGCTATAGATGTAATCGCCACGGTATAACACAGAGGCAAAAACTGGTTGGTGAAACAGTCATTACTGTGAATATACTGGTTAATATAAAGTTTATATAAAACATTATGGTGCCATAAACACTCATCAGGTCCTTATCATCAACAGGAAGGGAGAAAGAACATTATGTTAAGTATGTGAGGGTGTGTACTTCATGTGTGTACTTCATGTGTAATTCAAGTGTGATTCAAGTGTATTCCACGTGTATTAAGACAGAAATTTTATTGGGCCCAGACTAATTTTCATTCTGTCTTAACCTAAGTGGAATAGATTGCGAGTCAACTGTCCCTTTAAGTTTGTCTTTGTAAAATTATGTAACCAGTGTTGTTTATAAATATTAGACTTATTCCATATAAATATTGTAAAGGATTCTAAGTATCTTAGAATTTCCTTTGTGTTAATGCCCCACAAGTGGACATAGATTCGATGTTCCTTCGTGTTGTCCCGTCACAAATACGTTTTGCCAGCCCCCGACATATGAAACAAGTGTCCTTTGTAGGAACACCCTATATAACATACCATTAGAAAGTGTTCCTGGCGGAACAGTCCATTAAACATGCCTACAGGAAGTGTCCTTGGTGAGCACATTCCATTAAACATAGGTACAGAAATTGTCTTTGGTGGGAACAGTGTATTGAACATAGCTTCAGAAACTGTCCGTGCTGGGAACAGTCTGTTAAACATACCTACAGAAGTGTACGTGCTGGGAACTGTCAATAAATCATAGCTCCAGAAAGTTTCCGTGATGGGAACAGTCTAATTGACATAGGTTCAGACAGTGTCCTTGGTGGGAACAGTCTATTAAACATACCTACAGGAGTGTCCGTCCGTCTATTGAACATACCTTCAGAAGTATCCGTGCTGGGAAGAGACTAATCTTCATAGCTACAGAAATTATCCTTGTCGGGAACAGTCTATTAAACATATATACAGAAGTGTCCGAGCTGGAAACAGCCTATTAAACATAGCTACAAAAAGTGTCCATGCTGGGAACAGTCTATTAAACATAGCTACATGAAGTGTCCTTGGTGGGAACAGTCTGTTAAAAATGGCTACAGAAAGTGTCCTTGGTGGGAACATTCTATGAAACATAGCTACAGAAAGTGTCCCTGGTGGGAACAGTTTATTAAACATACGTATTGAAAGAGTCCTTGTTGGAAACAGTCTATTAAACATATATACAGAAGTGTCCGTGCTGGAAACAGCCTATTAAACATAAGTACAAAAAGTGTCCATGCTGGGAACAGTCTATTAAACATAGCTACATGACGTGTCCTTGGTGGGAACAGTCTGTTAAAAATGGCTACAGAAAGTGTCCTTGGTGGGAACATTCTATTAAACATAGCTACAAAAAGTGTCCATGCTGGGAACAGTCTATTAAACATAGCTACATGAAGTGTCCTTGGTGGGAACAGTCTGTTAAAAATGTCGACAGAAAGTGTCCTTGGTGGGAACATTCTATTAAACATAACTACAAAAAGTGTCCATGCAGGGAACAGTCTATTAAACATAGCTACATGAAGTGTCCCTGGTGGGAACAGTCTGTTAAAAATGGCTAGAGAAAGTGTCCTTGGTGGGAACATTCTATTAAACATAGCTACAAAAAGTGTCCATGCTGGGAACAGTCTATTAAACATAGCTACATGAAGTGTCCTTGGTGGGAACATTCTATTAAACATAGTTACAAAAAGTGTCCATGCTGGGAACAGTCTATTATACATAGCTACATGAAGTGTCCTTGGTGGGAACAGTTTATTAAACATACGTATAGAAAGAGTCCTTGTTGGAAACAGTCTATTAAACATATATACAGAAGTGTCCGAGCTGGAAACAGCCTATTAAACATAGCTACAAAAAGTGTCCATGCTGGGAACAGTCTATTAAACATAGCTACATGAAGTGTCCTTGGTGGGAACAGTCTGTTAAAAATGGCTACAGAAAGTGTCCTACGTGGGAACATTCTATTAAACATAGCTACAAAAAGTGTCCATGCTGGGAACAGTCTATTAAACATAGCTACATGAAGTGTCCTTGGTGGGAACAGTCTGTTAAAAACTGCTACAGAAAGTGTCCTTGGTGGGAACATTCTATTAAACATAGCAACAAACAGTGTCCATGCTTGGAACAGTCTATTAAACATAGCTACATGAAGTGTCCATGCTGGGAACAGTCTACTAAACATAGCTACATGAAGTGTCCTTGGTGGGAACAGTCTGTTAAAAATGTCTACAGAAAGTGTCCTTGTTGGGAACATTCTATTAAACATAACTACAAAAAGTGTCCATGCTGGGAACAGTCTATTAAACATAGCTACATGAAGTGTCCTTGGTGGGAACAGTCTGTTAAAAACGGCTACAGAAAGTGTCCTTGGTGGGGACATTCTATGAAACATAGCTACAGAAAGTGTCCTTGATGGGAACAGTTTATTAAACATACGTATTGAAAGAGTCCTTGTTGGAAACAGTCTATTAAACATATATACAGAAGTGTCCGTGCTGGAAACAGCCTATTAAACATAAGTACAAAAAGTGTCCATGCTGGGAACAGTCTATTAAACATAGCTACGTGAAGTGTCCTTGGTGGGAACAGTCTGTTAAAAATGGCTACAGAAAGTGTCCTTGGTGGGAACATTCTATTAAACATAGCTACAAAAAGTGTCCATGCTGGGAACAGTCTATTAAACATAGCTACATGAAGTGTCCTTGGTGGGAACAGTCTGTTAAAAACGGCTACAGAAAGTGTCCTTGGTGGGAACATTCTATTAAACATAGCTACAAAAAGTGTCCATGCTTGGAACAGTCTATTAAACATAGCTACATGAAGTGTCCATGCTGGGAACAGTCTTTTAAACATAGCTACATGAAGTGTCCTTGGTGGGAACAGTCTGTTTAATATGTCTACAGAAAGCGTCCTTGGTGGGAACATTCTATTAAACATAACTACAAAAAGTGTCCATGCTGGGAACAGTCTATTAAACATAGCTACATGAAGTGTCCTTGGTGGGAACAGTCTGTTAAAAACGACTACAGAAAGTGTCCTTGGTGGGAACATTCTATTAAACATAACTACAAAAAGTGTCCATGCTGGGAACAGTCTATTAAACATAGCTACATGAAGTGTCCTTGGTGGGAACAGTCTGTTAAAAACGACTACAGAAAGTGTCCTTGGTGGGGACATTCTATTAAACATAGCTACAAAAAGTGTCCATGCTGGGAACAGTCTATTAAACATAGCTACATGAAGTGTCCTTGGTGGGAACAGTCTGTTAAAAACTGCTACAGAAAGTGTCCTTGGTGGGAACATTCTATTAAACATAGCAACAAACAGTGTCCATGCTTGGAACAGTCTATTAAACATAGCTACATGAAGTGTCCATGCTGGGAACAGTCTACTAAACATAGCTACATGAAGTGTCCTTGGTGGGAACAGTCTGTTAAAAATGTCTACAGAAAGTGTCCTTGTTGGGAACATTCTATTAAACATAACTACAAAAAGTGTCCATGCTGGGAACAGTCTATTAAACATAGCTACATGAAGTGTCCTTGGTGGGAACAGTCTGTTAAAAACGGCTACAGAAAGTGTCCTTGGTGGGGACATTCTATGAAACATAGCTACAGAAAGTGTCCTTGATGGGAACAATTTATTAAACATACGTATTGAAAGAGTCCTTGTTGGAAACAGTCTATTAAACATATATACAGAAGTGTCCGTGCTGGAAACAGCCTATTAAACATAAGTACAAAAAGTGTCCATGCTGGGAACAGTCTATTAAACATAGCTACATGAAGTGTCCTTGGTGGGAACAGTCTGTTAAAAATGGCTACAGAAAGTGTCCTACGTGGGAACATTCTATTAAACATAGCTACAAAAAGTGTCCATGCTGGGAACAGTCTATTAAACATAGCTACATGAAGTGTCCTTGGTGGGAACAGTCTGTTAAAAACTGCTACAGAAAGTGTCCTTGGTGGGAACATTCTATTAAACATAGCAACAAACAGTGTCCATGCTTGGAACAGTCTATTAAACATAGCTACATGAAGTGTCCATGCTGGGAACAGTCTACTAAACATAGCTACATGAAGTGTCCTTGGTGGGAACAGTCTGTTAAAAATGTCTACAGAAAGTGTCCTTGTTGGGAACATTCTATTAAACATAACTACAAAAAGTGTCCATGCTGGGAACAGTCTATTAAACATAGCTACATGAAGTGTCCTTGGTGGGAACAGTCTGTTAAAAACGGCTACAGAAAGTGTCCTTGGTGGGGACATTCTATGAAACATAGCTACAGAAAGTGTCCTTGATGGGAACAGTTTATTAAACATACGTATTGAAAGAGTCCTTGTTGGAAACAGTCTATTAAACATATATACAGAAGTGTCCGTGCTGGAAACAGCCTATTAAACATAAGTACAAAAAGTGTCCATGCTGGGAACAGTCTATTAAACATAGCTACGTGAAGTGTCCTTGGTGGGAACAGTCTGTTAAAAATGGCTACAGAAAGTGTCCTTGGTGGGAACATTCTATTAAACATAGCTACAAAAAGTGTCCATGCTGGGAACAGTCTATTAAACATAGCTACATGAAGTGTCCTTGGTGGGAACAGTCTGTTAAAAACGGCTACAGAAAGTGTCCTTGGTGGGAACATTCTATTAAACATAGCTACAAAAAGTGTCCATGCTTGGAACAGTCTATTAAACATAGCTACATGAAGTGTCCATGCTGGGAACAGTCTTTTAAACATAGCTACATGAAGTGTCCTTGGTGGGAACAGTCTGTTTAATATGTCTACAGAAAGCGTCCTTGGTGGGAACATTCTATTAAACATAACTACAAAAAGTGTCCATGCTGGGAACAGTCTATTAAACATAGCTACATGAAGTGTCCTTGGTGGGAACAGTCTGTTAAAAACGACTACAGAAAGTGTCCTTGGTGGGAACATTCTATTAAACATAACTACAAAAAGTGTCCATGCTGGGAACAGTCTATTAAACATAGCTACATGAAGTGTCCTTGGTGGGAACAGTCTGTTAAAAACGACTACAGAAAGTGTCCTTGGTGGGGACATTCTATTAAACATAGCTACAAAAAGTGTCCATGCTGGGAACAGTCTATTAAACATAGCTACATGAAGTGTCCTTGGTGGGAACAGTCTGTTAAAAACTGCTACAGAAAGTGTCCTTGGTGGGAACATTCTATTAAACATAGCAACAAACAGTGTCCATGCTTGGAACAGTCTATTAAACATAGCTACATGAAGTGTCCATGCTGGGAACAGTCTACTAAACATAGCTACATGAAGTGTCCTTGGTGGGAACAGTCTGTTAAAAATGTCTACAGAAAGTGTCCTTGTTGGGAACATTCTATTAAACATAACTACAAAAAGTGTCCATGCTGGGAACAGTCTATTAAACATAGCTACATGAAGTGTCCTTGGTGGGAACAGTCTGTTAAAAACGGCTACAGAAAGTGTCCTTGGTGGGGACATTCTATGAAACATAGCTACAGAAAGTGTCCTTGATGGGAACAATTTATTAAACATACGTATTGAAAGAGTCCTTGTTGGAAACAGTCTATTAAACATATATACAGAAGTGTCCGTGCTGGAAACAGCCTATTAAACATAAGTACAAAAAGTGTCCATGCTGGGAACAGTCTATTAAACATAGCTACGTGAAGTGTCCTTGGTGGGAACAGTCTGTTAAAAATGGCTACAGAAAGTGTCCTTGGTGGGAACATTCTACTAAACATAGCTACAAAAAGTGTCCATGCTGGGAACAGTCTATTAAACATAGCTACATGAAGTGTCCTTGGTGGGAACAGTCTGTTAAAAACGGCTACAGAAAGTGTCCTTGGTGGGAACATTCTATTAAACATAGCTACAAAAAGTGTCCATGCTTGGAACAGTCTATTAAACATAGCTACATGAAGTGTCCATGCTGGGAACAGTCTTTTAAACATAGCTACATGAAGTGTCCTTGGTGGGAACAGTCTGTTTAATATGTCTACAGAAAGCGTCCTTGGTGGGAACATT
This sequence comes from Lucinisca nassula, assembly GCA_963580285.1. NCBI lineage: Eukaryota > Metazoa > Mollusca > Bivalvia > Lucinida > Lucinidae > Lucinisca > Lucinisca nassula. Next base: position 400,562 of record CAUZLF010000274.1, on the reverse strand, counting down.
CTATTAAACATAACTACAAAAAGTGTCCATGCTGGGAACAGTCTATTAAACATAGCTACATGAAGTGTCCTTGGTGGGAACAGTCTGTTAAAAACGACTACAGAAAGTGTCCTTGGTGGGAGCATTCTATTAAACATAACTACAAAAAGTGTCCATGCTGGGAACAGTCTATTAAACATAGCTACATGAAGTGTCCTTGGTGGGAACAGTCTGTTAAAAACGACTACAGAAAGTGTCCTTGGTGGGGACATTCTATTAAACATAGCTACAAAAAGTGTCCATGCTGGGAACAGTCTATTAAACATAGCTACATGATGTGTCCTTGGTGAGAACAGTCTGTTAAAAACGGCTACAGAAAGTGTCCTTGGTGGGAACATTCTATTAAACATCGCTACAAAAAGTGTCCATGCTGGGAACAGTCTATTAAACATAGCTACATGAAGTGTCCTTGGTGGGAACAGTCTGTTAAAAACGGCTACAGAAAGTGTCCTTGGTGGGGACAATCTATTAAACATAGCTACAGAAAGTGTCCTTGGTGGGAACAGTTTATTAAACATACGTATAGAAAGAGTCCTTGTTGGAAACAGTCTATTAAACATATATACAGAAGTGTCCGTGCTGGAAACAGCCTATTAAACATAGCTACAAAAAGTGTCCTTAGTGGGAACAGTCTGTTAAAAATGGCTACAGAAAGTGTCCTTGGTGGGAACATTCTATTAAACATAGCTACAGAAAGTGTCCTTGGTGGGAACAGTTTATTAAACATACGTATAGAAAGAGTCCTTGTTGGAAACAGTCTATCAAACATATATACAGAAGTGTCCGTGCTGGAAACAGCCTATTAAACATAGCTACAAAAAGTGTCCATGCTGGGAACAGTCTATTAAACATAGCTACATGAAGTGTACTTGGTGGGAACAGTCTGTTAAAAATGGCTACAGAAAGTGTCCTTGGTGGGAAAATTCTATTAAACATAGCTACAAAAAGTGTCCATGCTGGGAACAGTCTATTAAACATAGCTACATGAAGTGGTCTTGGTGGGAACAGTTTATTAAACATACGTATAGAAAGAGTCCTTGTTGGAAACAGTCTATTAAACATATATACAGAAGTGTCCGAGCTGGAAACAGCCTATTAAACATAGCTACAAAAAGTGTCCATGCTGGGAACAGTCTATTAAACATATCTACATGAAGTGTCCTTGGTGGGAACAGTCTGTTAAAAATGGCTACAGAAAGTGTCCTTGGTGGGAACATTCTATTAAACATAGCTACAAAAAGTGTCCATGCTGGGAACAGTCTATTAAACATAGCTACATAAAGTGTCCTTGGTGGGAACAGTCTGTTAAAAACGGCTACAGAAAGTGTCCTTGGTGGGAACATTCTATTAAACATAGCAACAAACAGTGTCCATGCTTGGAACAGTCTATTAAACATAGCTACATGAAGTGTCCATGCTGGGAACAGTCTACTAAACATAGCTACATGAAGTGTCCTTGGTGGGAACAGTCTGTTAAAAATGTCTACAGAAAGTGTCCTTGGTGGGAACATTCTATTAAACATAACTACAAAAAGTGTCCATGCTGGGAACAGTCTATTAAACATAGCTACATGAAGTGTCCTTGGTGGGAACAGTCTGTTAAAAACGGCTACAGAAAGTGTCCTTGGTGGGGGCATTCTATGAAACATAGCTACAGAAAGTGTCCTTGGTGGGAACAGTTTATTAAACATACGTATTGAAAGAGTCCTTGGTGGAAACAGTCTATTAAACATATATACAGAAGTGTCCGTGCTGGAAACAGCCTATTAAACATAAGTACAAAAAGTGTCCATGCTGGGAACAGTCTATTAAACATAGCTACGTGAAGTGTCCTTGGTGGGAACAGTCTGTTAAAAATGGCTACAGAAAGTGTCCTTGGTGGGAACATTCTATTAAACATAGCTACAAAAAGTGTCCATGCTAGGAACAGTCTATTAAACATAGCTACATGAAGTGTCCATGCTGGGAACAGTCTTTTAAACATAGCTACATGAAGTGTCCTTGGTGGGAACAGTCTGTTAAAAACGGCTACAGAAAGTGTCCTTGGTGGGGACATTCTATTAAACATAACTACAAAAAGTGTCCTTGGTGGGAACAGTTTATTAAACATACGTATAGAAAGAGTCCTTGTTGGAAACAGTCTATTAAACATATATACAGAAGTGTCCGTGCTGGAAACAGCCTATTAAACATAGCTACAAAAAGTGTCCATGCTGGGAACAGTCTATTAAACATAGCTACATGAAGTGTCCTTGGTGGGAACAGTCTGTTAAAAATGGCTACAGAAAGTGTCCTTGGTGGGAACATTCTATTAAACATAGCCACAAAAAGTGTCCATGCTGGGAACAGTCTATTAAACATAGCTACATGAAGTGTCCTTGGTGGGAACAGTCTGTTAAAAACGGCTACAGAAAGTGTCCTTGGTGGGAACATTCTATTAAACATAGCTACATGAAGTGTCCATGCTGGGAACAGTCTAATAAACATAGCTACATGAAGTGTCATTGGTGGGAACAGTCTGTTAAAAATGTCTACAGAAAGTGTCCTTGGTGGGAACATTCTATTAAATATAACTACAAAAAGTGTCCATGCTGGGAACAGTCTATTAAACATAGCTACATGAAGTGTCCATGCCGGGAACAGTCTTTTAAACATAGCTACATGAAATGTCCTTGGTGGGAACAGTCTGTTAAAAACGGCTACAGAAAGTGTCCTTGGTGGGGACATTCTATTAAGCATAGCTACAGAAAGAGTCCTTGGTGGGAACAGTTTATTAAACATACGTTTAGAAAGAGTCCTTGTTGGAAACAGTCTATTAAACATATATACAGAAGTGTCCGTGCTGGAAACAGCCTATTAAACATAGCTACAAAAAGTGTCCTTAGTGGGAACAGTCTGTTAAAAATGGCTACAGAAAGTGTCCTTGGTGGGAACATTCTATTAAACATAGCTACAGAAAGTGTCCTTGGTGGGAACAGTTTATTAAACATACGTATAGAAAGAGACCTTGTTGGAAACAGTCTATTAAACTTATATACAGAAGTGTCCGTGATGGAAACTGCCTATTAAACATAGCTACAAAAAGTGTCCATGCTGGGAACAGTCTATTAAACATAGCTACAGAAAGTGTGCTTGGTGGGAACTTCTTATTAAACATACGTATAGAAAGTGTCCTTGTTGGAAACAGTCTATTAAACATACCAACAGAAGTATCCGTGCTGGGAACAATATATTAAACATACCTACAGAAAGTGTCATTGATGGGAACAGTCTATTAAACATAGCTGCAGAAAGTGTCCTTGCTGGGAACAGACTATGAAGCGTACTACAGAAAGTGTCCGTGGTGGGAACAGTCTTTTAAATATACCTACAGAAAGTGTCCATGCTAGGACCAGTCTTTTAATGATAGCTTTAGAAAGTGTCCGTGCTGGAAAATGTTTACTAACCATAACTACGAAAAGTGTCCTTGGTGGGAACAGTCTATTTAACATACCTATATAATTGTCCGGGCTGGGAACAGTCTATAAACATACCTACAGAAGTGTCTGTGCTTGGAACAGTCTATAAAACATACCTACAGAAAGTGTCCTTGGTGGGAACAGTCTATTAAATATACCTATATAAATTGTCCTTGATTGGAACAATCTATTAAAGGAGTCCATGTATGGAATCCACCAATCGCTAAAAACAATCGCAGGAAATTGTTCAAATGTCTAGTTTGCTTTAAATCATGTGTATTAAATAAGGCTAAAAGGGATGCCCTTTGAGAACCATGAACAATGAACGCATTCAAAAACGAAAATAGCAGAATCCATTTGTTGTTTGGGCCAGACAAGCTTGTTTCGGCCATCAAGGTCTCATCAGTAGCCCTAAAAGAAATGCTGAAAACGAGTATCAGCGGTTACGAGTATCAGCGTAAAACGTGGAAAATGACGTTGAAAGTTGACGTTACGTCAGAAGAAATTTCCAGTTTAATTTAACGTCATGCGGCAAATTTTGTTTACGGATTATTTTGCTCCAGACAAGTGGAAAGTGCATGGATTTGTATGCGGTTTGTAGCCGGCTTCCACAATAGAATAATTTTTGTCTTTTAGTCAGAATGTTTCTTTTGTAAGGACTCATTAATTTTTAATTAGCTGGGTTAAATGCTTCTTTAAATGGACATTTCAATGACTCCTTTGATATTCATTTGGAATCACGATACAATAAAAAACAGCCCTTCGAATTCAACGTTGTTCTTCTTCTTTGTCCTGATGCAAAATAAATAGATGACTGACGGATGTTTTTAAGGTAACCGGGCGCCAAGGGCACATAGGGGCTACCCCCAGTTCGCCAGCTGGGATTAGTTGGAGGTACTGCTCTTTTCCCTAGGCTGCCAATATGCTGACTCCTGTCTGCTTGACAGTTATCAGCTAGCCGATTGGGAGTTAGGTGACTTCATTCGCGGATTGTTGTTGTTTTCCAGTTTCCCCGTGTCGCGGGTCGTCAGCTGGTGGGGTCCCAGGGAACGAATCCATGCTGGCACTACACCGTAGCCGTTCGGTGGTACCCCTATTCCCCGTTGCCGGTGAACAGGGAGACCATCGCTCGGCTCCAGCCCCGCCCGTCCATGTTTGTCGTCTCACGTCTCAGGTGTCTCCGAGCCCACGGGCATCCCCTTGCCCTGTAGCCAATCGCCGAGCTCCGTCCTGAGAGGTTTGTGAAACGGTGCCGTGACCTTTCCAGGTCTCGGTGGGGCTTATATTTTGTCTTCCTGTTTGCTTCAGGAGTACATGTGTCCTGTCGCTAAAGGGCATCTTTAAATGTAGGAGTTTCTGGGCTAGGCGTGCTTCATATTTCAAGGGCTGTGGATATGTTGCACAGTTCCAATGTGAGCCTTTGTTTTTGTGCAACATAGTTTAGTTGTAGTAATTTGGAACTCCGCCCTAAAGGTTTGGCTGCGTGATTGCACTGCGTTTAAGTTATAGCAGTGCTGTGCCTTGGGTTTTTGCGGTTTTCCGCAAAGGGGTGTGGGTTGCTTTGTGTAACAGGGTAGGCTCCGAGTTTGAACTTATCATTAAGGGGATCGTTTAGCAGTTAATTTTGTTTGAAAGTTTCATTGCGATTTGGAAGACGTTTCTAAAGATTGCTATACATGTTTCCATGTTACGTGTTATGCACCTTATATTCAATCAGGGGATTCGAGACAAAGTTTTTTAGCCATTTAGTGGTGCTTATTTGCACCACAAAATTGTAGAGTCCACCCATTTCTTTCTTCTAGCTTGTAGCTTCAGCTGCATCTACACCCTCACGCCAGCACCATGTCTATGGATGTCGTCTACGCTTTTTGTATCAATTTTGATATTGGTATTTTTGTTTTTTATTTTTTTTTGTTTGATTTTTGCATATTGTTGTAACGTATGTACATTTTTACATTATTTGGTCTGTGCCCCCAGCTTATTGAGTATATATGCGGGCGGATGTGCTCGCCCCGCCACGGACCTGTCGTGTTTGTTTTTCTTGTACTTTAAAGATGGTGTTGTCCGTTTTGGGGCAAGCCCATCCGCTCTCTTATGCTGGGTAGGACAGTTTTTGTACCTGCAAGGACGTGCTTGTAGATTATATTTTGTGATTTTTGTTTATTCTGTACATACAACATATAGTATAGTGTGACGGCCTCCGCCGTCTCGGGCCCAAGTTCGTGTTTATTTTAGTTTGAGGGTGACCTCTATCGCGGAGGATGTGGAAGTAGGTCAATCTCCTTTTCAGCATTTTTTTGTTTAAGTTAGGAAAATGTGGTGCCCTCCTCCACGTAGGATGTCATTTTCTGTGGGACCGTAAGTGGGTCATTCTGAGTCGCCATGTTTACATGTCATTATCGCATCCTACGTGAAGGAAGGCACCATAGGAGGAATTGTATTCCTACCTAGTCGTTTGAGGGCCCGAGATATCGTATGCCGATCTCGTTAGCAATGCAGTTAGTACAAATTCATATAATCATGTAGGTCGCATACAAGCGTCCGCCTGCGCATGTGCGCAGTCGAGCACCCCTATGCGATCTTGTTTTTATGTGTCATATTTACAGTTAACAATGTTTGAAATCGCTTTTTGGGAACTAAACTCTTCTTTTTCTTCTTCTATCTCCAGATTTTTTATCTCTCTTTTCCTATACTATCCTCTCTACGGGATTCCTACTCTACAACTATTCTACAACTATCGCTTTATCTACCTAATTGAGCATTGCGTGGGTGGATGTATGTTGTTTTAGTTTTGCGTGGGTGGTTGTGTGTTGATGCCCTCCTTCAGGGTCGCGCTAAGTCATGCCCTAGTTAGTTAGTTTATTTCCCTTATCTGTATAAATATATGGTCGTCTTGACCGTCCGTTTTAATTACGGTCATGGCGCGATCTGCTGTTTTTTTGGTTATTCTTATGTTAAACGAGGTATGTACGGAGATGGTTATTGGAATCAGTAACCATGCAAGTCACCATGCAATACGCATGCGCCGACTGGAGTGCTGGCTCCACGTTTAGCATTTCCGGCCTGATTTCCTACTTTCGATTTACTGACGGCCTTTATTGACACCGAGTAATTTGTTCACATGAGAATATTTGGATAATAATTAATTATCAGAATCCTCACACACTAGAATAAGATTGTGTCATATGTTAATTCTTGCATATGGTATAATATTGGGGCCATAATTTGTATTTATACATCCTCTGTCAATTGAATTGTCCGCTGGAGAGAAAATTGTCCATAAATTCGTCATGGTACTAGTGCGGCAAATGTGACTGGGAAGCTCCGTGGTGACTGGTTTTTGTTTTATTTGAGGTTTAACGTCCCAGTCAACACTGTAAAGGTCATTTTGGAGACGTTGCTTTCAATTTTGTTGGACTTTTAGTCGACATTGAGATGAAATGACATCTCAAGTCGTGTCACCCAATGAAACCAATAGGGTTTATTAGCATGGACAGTCCGCCTCGCACTGTGGTTCCTGGACAGGCTTAGATCCTCTAAGCGGTTTACCAGTACTAGTGTGCGGGCCGGATTCAGCTCTGCCAGGAAGCATCATGCAGCCCATATATTTCTTCAAGCCCGTATGGGCTGGGGCTGCCATGGTGACTGGGAAGTATGGCAAGCCTTTTTACTATTTATTATGGAATGTAGATATCTAATTTATCATAGAAGATATATATTATATTAGATATCTTAATTATCATATAAGATATCTTATATAGCATATAAGATATCTTATATAATATATGAGACATCTTTATATCTTATTTATTATATAGATATCTTATATAGCATATAAGATATCTTATATAATATATAAGATATCTTTATATATAAGATATCTGATATGTCATATAAGATATCATGTATGCTTTATTAGATATCTTATTTATTATATTAGATATCTTATATAGGATATGAGATATCTAATAAAGGATATAAGATATTTTATTTACAAAATGTATAAGATAGCTTATATACTAAATAAGATAGCTAATATAGCATATGAGATATCTTTTGTAGCATATCAGATATCTTATATATTGTATAAGATATCTTATTTATTATATAAGTTCTTATTTATTATACAAGATATAGTATTTAAAGATGGAAATAGGATATCTTATATGATACATAAGATATCTGATATATTATATAAGATATCTTATATGTTATATTAGATATCTTATTTGGTATATTAGATATCTTATTTAGCATATCAGATATCTTATATATTCCAGTGAATAAGATATCTTAAATCCTATATCAGATATCTTATTTGATATATTAGATATCTTATACAACATATAAGATATCTTATATAATATATAAGATATCTTATTTACCTAAATATATAAGATATCTTATTTGACAAATAAGATATCTAATATATTTTACCAAAAAACATAATGAAGTCTACCCCAAACTGCCAAAAGCATATCTGGAAATGACTACCCCCATTTATGCCTAACATTCCATTACCCATTTTGTGCCAGAACCCCTTGCAAACAGTGCAGGCCCAGATCAGATCAGGGCCTACACTATTTGCAAAACGTTCAACAATTTTCAGATTACACAACCTGTCATACCTAATATTCAAAATGGACTCCTGCCATATATAAGGAGGATGATTCCATTTGGTAAAAAGGGATAAAAGGGACAAAGAAATATTGAACTAATTATGCGAAAAGTAGAGGCAGAAACCATGCTGAATATATGCACAGTCTGGTGAGAGGCTTTTTTTTTTTTTTTCAAAATACATGCAGCGAGCAGCGCTTGGCATAACTCAGAGTTTGAAGTTCAATTAAGACTTCTACTATCTGAAGAATTTTTGTAAGGGAGGATTATTAAATTATACAAACAAAAGCAAGCTGGATTTATTATCTATATATCTCTCTCTCCCTCTCTCTCTCTCTCTCTCTCTCTCCCTTAAAAAAAAAAAAAAAAAAAAAAAAAAAAATGTATCGCACCTGTTTGGGAAACCCACACTTCAAGAATGCATTTATAATCAATTTTCTCCAGTTCTCTGTCTGTGTAGCAGTCTTTTGTGCATATAGGTACGAGAGGGAGCGACTATTATTTGTTATTTCTTTCGAATTTACATAGATGTCTTATATGTTGATTAAGATATCTTATTTATCAAACGTATATAAGATATCATATGTTAAATAAGATATCTTATGCGCTTTATATATCATATGTTAAATAAGATATCTTATATGCTTTATAAGATATCTTATATGTTGAATAAGATATCTGATATACCAATTAAGGTATCTTATATACCAATATAAATAAGATATCTTATATAATATATAAGATATCTGATATGTTATATAAGATATCTTATATGCTATATTAGATATCTTATTTAGTATATTAGATATCTTATATAGCATATAAGATATCTTATATGTTTTAGTAATTAAGACAATCAGGTATCTTATTTATATAAGATATCTATGTTATATAAGATATCTTATTTAAGATATAAGATAACTTATATATCATATCAGATATCTGCATTGCTGAATTAAATAAGATATATCATGATATAAGATATCTACTTTAGTATATAAGGTATCTTATATCCTATATGAGATATCTTATATAATAAATAAGATATCTTATATAATAAATAAGATATCTACATTCCATAATAAAAAGTAAAATGGCTTGCCATTGTGTAGCAACGTTGCATTCATAAGCTCTTTGCGACAAACAAAGTATCCTTCAACAAATACTTACCTACCTTCATTTATGAGGTGCTGTTTTACTATTTAATTGAATTTCAAGATTTAGTTATTTGCTTGTATTGGAGTTTAAAGGCCCAGGCATCCCCATTTAGGACATTTTTGAATCGGTCAGTTAACTTATCCACACTTTTCCTGGGCAAGCTTATACGTTAGCGGTTAACTAATACAGTGCACATTCTTTCACAGAAACTGACAACTGCCCTTCTTGAATCAACAGAAGGGAGAAAATGAAAATAGAAAAGATAGGAAGGAATGTTGCCGACTCCAACAGGAATCGAACACATGTCCTTCTGATCACCAGTCAGACCTGCATCTGACTGACCTACCAAGATATCTTTTAGTCAAATTATAGATAACTAAGAGTAAAAATTTTTTATATCTGTAATTATCGATATTTTTTGATATCATAAAAAAGGTAACCAATGATATGTAAAATATATTTCTTGATATCTATAAATTTATTTTATGATATCAATTATTCCATTGCATATATAGATATCAAAAAAAAAATTCCAATTATAGTTATCATTTCAAAGGCTGAATTATAGATATCACAATTTTCAGTAATTGATAGCAGAAAATATATTTTCGATTCATAAATGTAATTATCGATATCCTAAAATGTTCTTCAATATTTGATATCTATATATCGAATAAAAGATATCTATAACTGAATTATAGATATGTCTTAACATATTTTAGATATCATAAAATATATAATAGATATCTAATATTATTTTTAGATATGAATGTCAGAAAATATTTTATGGATATCAATAAATGATACTTATGATATCCTAAAATGTTCTTCTATATTTACTATCTATATATTGAATAATAGATATCTATAATTTGAATTATAGATATCCTTAAACATATTTCAAATATCATAAAATAAATAATAGATATCTAATATTATTTACAGATAGTTAATAATAATTATTGATATCCTATATTTAATCACAGATATCTATAAATCAAATTATAAATATCATTAAAACAAATTACAGATATGTACAATTAACATTATTGATATCTTTAATTATCTGTATTTTTTTATATCATAAAATGAAATCCAAGATATGTTATATATATTTCTTGATATTAATATATTTGTTTTATGATATCAATTATTTTTTTGCATATATAAATATCTAAAATCAAATTATAGAAATCATTTAAAAGGCTAAATTATGGATATCACAATTTTCAATAATGGATATCATAAAATACATTATTGACATCAATAAATGAAAATATTGTTATCCTCAAATGCTCTTCAATCTTTGGTATCTATATATCAAGTAAAAGATATCTACAATTGGAATTATTGATAACCCTTTACATATTATAGATATCATGAAATAAATAATAAATATCCAATATCAATAATTTTAATTATAAATGTCTATAATTTGATTTATAGATATCTATAATTTGATTTATAAATATCTACAAATTGATATATAGATGTCTGTAATAAAAATATAGGATATCAACAAATATTATTATATATCTATAAATAATATTAGATATGTATTATTTATTTCATTTTATCCATAATGAGTTAAGGGATATCTATAATTCAAGTTATAGATATCTTTTTTTCAATATATAGATATCAAATATGGATGAACATATCAGGATATCAATAATTACATTTATTGATATCCATAATATATTTTTTTATATCCATTATTCAAATCTGTGATATCTATTATCCAGCCTTTAAATGGTATCTATAATTGGATTTTAGATATCGTTATATGTAAAGGAATAATGGATATCATTAAACAAATTTATAGACATCAAGAAATATATATTACATATCAATGATTACATTTTATGATACCAAAATATTGATAATAATGTTAATTATAATTTGATATATAGATACCTAGAGTAAAATTATAGATATCTCCCAATTGTATTAAATAGTAATTCGGCACCCCATATTCATTTATCTTCCTAGGACTACCCCTGATAATGCAAGAGTCCTGTTATTTTTCATATATGTTGTGTGTGTCATATATGCTTTGCAATGTATGGTACCACTGATATTGTAAAGTAGAAGTAAAACAAAGATCAGGAATCGATACAATTAACTTACTCCACCCACCAAAGACAACAAAGGGAAAGAAACACAAACATGAAGCGACCAGACAAAAGTGGAAACCTAAACAAAGGAAGGCCATAAGGACAGTTACTTTCCCACAAAATGGCCAAATGGCCATCTAAAATAAAAAGACACAAGTGATACACACAGTAAGTAATAAACAGCAACATAAATAAACCACCACAGAAGAACCGCCTTGGAACGATCAGTGGAAAGAATTCCACTGGGGGGGGGGGGGGGGGCTTTAACCGATTTTACATGGCCATAATCCTCGCCCTTACCTCTGTCGCGGTATACACTAATTTTGTTTAGTCCACATGAAGGCTTCCTAACTCATCAGTGTAACATCTCCGAGAACATACAAATAAAAAAACTACAGAGATGAATTATACCACACCGTAAATCAGTATTTCATTGATAAATGATAAAACTATCAACATGACTCACACAGCTAATACCTCCATTCCTACAGCTTTAACAATGAATCTCACAGCTATCACAATGGCTCATATAACTGTCATCATGATTCACGCATCTCTAAGCGTGATTCCTACAACTATCACCTTGAGGGAAGCAGCTGTCACCACGGCACATACATCTGTCTCCGTGATTCATACAACCATCAGTATGTCTCGTACGGCTATAAGCATGACTCATACATATAGCTGTCGTCATGGGTCATTGAGCATTCACCGTGACACCTACAGCTGTCTCCAAGGTCCAAACAGCTGTCGCAATGACCCATAGAGCTGCAAATATGACTAATACAGTTGTAACCATGGCTCATACAACTGTCTCCATGACTCATACAACTATCATCATGACTCGAACTGCTGCCAGCGTGACTGATTAAGCCGTCATCATCAACCAAACAGCTATCGCCATGACGTATGCTGACAACACTATCATAGTGCTGCCAGCGTAACTCATATAGCTATTATCATGGCTCTTCCAGCTGTCTCTGTGGTTCTTACAGCAATCACCACGACTCATATTGCTGCCACCATTACTAATACAGCGATTGCCATGGCCTATTCAGCTATCACCATGAATACAGCAAACATCTACCACCATGTATCCTGTAGCTATTGCATTGACTCATACAGCAATTTGATCACTCACACAGCTGTCACCATAATTCATTCAGCTATCAGGACGACATCTACAGCTATCACCAGGAATCATACAGTGCCCACAATGACTCGGATATCTTAATTTCAAATACAACTGCCACCAAGATATATTCCGTTTGCAACAGTCATACATGTATATCCTATAGCTCTCAGCATGAATTATGCGACTGTAACCATTGTTCATTTCATATACCTGTCACGACGACTCATAGGACTGTCACGATGCCTTTCAGCTGTCACCATAACTCATAGAACAGTTAACATGGCACACACAGCAGTCACCATGATCCGTACAGCTTTAACCATGACTCATATACAGATATCAACATGCTTCATACAGCTATCGGCATGTATCATGGCTCGAACAGCTGTCGCGATGATTCATACAGCTGCATGACATGATGGCTAATACATCTGTCACAAATCACGACTCATATACAGCCATGACCATGACTACCACTACCATGATGCATACAGCTATCACCATGACTGATTTAGCTGTCACCGTGAAATATACAGGTATCACCTCGCCCCATACACATGTCATGATGACTCATACGGCTATCACTAGCACACACAACTATCATTATGACTCATACACCTGTCATCATGACTCTATCACATATCACTCCCTGTCACTTTGGCTCGTTTACCCATGCTATGACTCACACAACTGTCACACTGACCAATACAGCTGTCACGATGACTCGTACTTCTGTAACCATGACTCATCATGTTGTCACGAGTTGCAGACGGCATGGCTCCTACAGCTGTGACGACGCCTCAAACAGTTGTCAGCAAAACCCATGAAGCTAAAGACTACTACCATTATACAACACCGTAAATCAAACAGCAGTCATCTTAGCTCATACGGCTGTCACGACGATGCATTCAGCTGGTACCATGGCTTATACAGTTGACACAATGACTCATAAAGCTTTCACAATTACTTATCATATAGCTATAACCGCGACTAATACAGCTATCACATCGACTAATACAGCTCTAACGAAGACTCATAACATTACTTATACAGCTATCATGATGGCTCATACAGCTGACTCATGCAGTTGTCATCATGACCTACATAGCTATAACCATACATCTGTCACCATGACGCCTATATCTATCAGCACGACTTCTGTAGCTTTTACCAAGGCTCTTATTGCTACTGTCATGACTTGTACAGCTGTTAACATGACACCTATAACTACCGCCATGACCTATATAGCTGTCATCATGACCAATATAGCTGTTAATATCACTTTTACACCTGTCATCATGACTCACACAGCTATCATCATGACCCCTACAGCTGCCACCACGACTACTACAACTGTCACCATGACTGCAACAGCTGTCAGTATGACTCATACATGTATGACGATGACTAATAAATCTATCACTAGGATTCATATAGGTATTATTTTAAATATACTCAGAGGCAATAAAAAGTAAACAGTTTTTGATTTGGAATACCGGGTCTTATATTGCTGTCTGTCATAAAATATGCCTATGTCCGTTTTTCCCAAACGTCTAAGTTTGTAGAAGTCCAATTCTTTTCCTGTTCCAGTCATCCATGATGGAGTTATTGCCCTTAATTGATAATCAATATTTCCAACAAAATCTCGTGTTGTACATGACATTCAAACTTATGCGCATCGCACAAGTCATGTACGAACGTTCATCGATAAGACGCCTTCATTACTTTGCCATTAAACCCAAACAAACAGCTTCAAACTCAATTGTAATTTCTGCCTGTTCCGGATTATCTCCCTTTCAATTAAAATCATAGTGAATGAAATGAGTCTTTTTTTGGAATCGTGAAAGATATTCATTTGAAACTTTCACATAATTTTTGTTTTCCTCGGCATTTTTATACTTACTCCATAGTGATGCCTCGAAAATTACTCAAAGAAAAGTTAATCACCAGTACAAACAAATCCCAAAGTAACATAAAGCATTTAATCAAAGGAAGACCGTAAATGGCGAAAATGACATTTTCTTTGACAAAAAATGTTGCATTTTACCTTGTGTTTAATTTAAATATGGGATATATTCTTGCCAATCATTTCCCCTTCTTTGAATCTGTTGCAGAAAAAAAATCATTTATTGAATAACACTTATTCGAAACACATGTTTAAAGGGAAACTACTCAAGACAAAATATTGGATGAGAGCCCCCTGTCCATTTCAAGTGACGAAATTTCATTATCCTTTAATCAATTTTAACGGAAACTGCTGCAAATCACGCAGAAGTGGTTGTTCTTATTTATGATGCCACATATGTATGTAGAGAGGGAGACATTGGGACGCAAATCAGCGTTCAGTAACCTGTATACTTACTTTTGCCTCTCAGTATATGTTTGTAAAATATAAATGTCCCAGAAGAGCAACAGTACTATTTTAATTGAAATGTTAGAAATAACTGTGGTAATATTTACATATAATATTTACAACTTTGTGCTACTTTGGCCCATTGTAGTTTAAATAGTCTTTCTGTGCTAATTGGTTGCACATACACATGTCACTGATTTACTATGCTATTATTTCATATATATAGTGTATGCCATGTATGCTTTGCAGTGTGTGATACCACTGATATTGCATTCAGTATTTCATTTATAAATAATAGAATTATCAAGATGACTCACACTGTTAATACCTTCATTCCTACCGAATTCACCATGAATCCTAAAGCTATCACAATGGCTCATATAACTGTCATCCTGATTCATGTATCTCTAAGCGTGATTCCTACAGCTATCACCGTGACGAAAGCAGCTGTCACCCTTGCACATACATCTGTCTCCGTGACTCTTACAGCCATAAGTATGTCTCATACAGCTATATGCATGACTCATATAGCTGCCGCCATTGGTCATTGAGCCTTCACTTGACACCTACAGCTGTCTCCAAAGCTCATACAGCTATCACAATGACCCATACAGCTGTCACAAAGTCTCTCATACACTATGTCTTCTGTAGCTATTGCAATGACTCATACAGCAATTAGGACACTCACACAACTGTCACCATAACTCATACAGTTATCACCACGACTTCTATAGCCATCACCATGAATCATACAGCGCCCACAATGTCTTGGATATCTTAATTTCATATACAGCTGCCACCAAGACTTATTCCTTTTTCAACAGTCATATCTCCTATAACTATCAGCATGGATTTTACAGCTCTAACCATTGTTCATACAGCTGTCACCATCACCTATAAGGCTGTCGACATGACTCACACAGCTTTCTTTACGACTTCTATAGCTCTCACAATCACTACTTCAGGTGTGAGCATGAATCTTACGAAGATAACCATGACACCTTGTCACCATGACTCATAGAGCTACCACCATGACTCGCATCCCTTCCACTAGGACTTATATAGCTTTCATCATGTCTAATACAGCGATCACAATAACTAATACAGCTGCCACGACGATCCATATCATGACTAATACAGCCATCACGATAACTCATACAGATGTCAACACGACACAAACAGCTATTACCATAACTCATGCAGCTATTACCATGACTCGGATATCTATCAGCACGACTTTTAAAGCTTTCACCAAGACACATATAGCTACCACCTTTACTCATTCAGGTGTTACCTTGACTTTTATAGCTATCGTCATGACCTAAGCGACTGTAACCATGACCAATACAGCTGTTAACACTACTCATACAGCTGTCACCATGACTCACTAATCTATCATCATGACTACTGCTGTTGTCAGTATAACTACTACAGCTATCAATATGACTAATGCATCTTTAAAAATGGCTTATACGACCGTCAGTATGGCTTATACAGCTATCGCCAATGCTTACAGCTTTCACAGAGACTCTTACAACTGTCACCAAAATTCATGCAGCTCTTATCGTGATCCCGACAGCTATCACCATGACGAATACAGCTGTCACCACAGCTCGTACAGCTATCTCCGTGACTCATACAGCCATCACTCTGTGCTCATACAGCTTAAAGCTTCGCACATAATGCTGTCGACAGGGTTCATACTGCAAACACTATGTCTAATACAGCTGTAACAATGAACCAGATGACTACGTCTAAAGCTGTCTTCATGCCTCATACAGCTATCAGGATGACTCGAACAGCTGTCACAATCACTCATTCAGTGACCACCATGAGCCATATAGCTATCACCATCACCAATACAGCAAGCTCCAGCCCATCGGGACTTGGAGAATTAAATTAAGATGCAAAGTGTTTCCACGCATAGCTGAAACCGACCGCACTCGAGTACTAGTATACAGCATAGGTCTAAGCCTGTTCAGGCAAAGTGGTGCGAGTCGGACCGTTCATGCATATAAACCTTTTGGTTTCATAGGGCGGCAGGGCATGCGATTTCATTTCGTCTCAATGTCGGGTAAAGGCCCACAAAATTGAAAGCAACGTCTCGAAAATGACCTAAATAGTGTTGACGGGGACGTTAAACCTCTATTCAAACAAACAAACAAAAAACCAATACAGCTATCTCAATCACTCATA
The DNA here is from genome assembly GCA_963580285.1 of Lucinisca nassula. Taxonomy (NCBI): domain Eukaryota; kingdom Metazoa; phylum Mollusca; class Bivalvia; order Lucinida; family Lucinidae; genus Lucinisca; species Lucinisca nassula. The sequence goes on along the minus strand of CAUZLF010000274.1, from coordinate 383,489 downwards.
CAGCTATCACCATGAGAGTTGTAGCTATTACCGTAACTCATACAGGTACGAGGGTAGGCTAAAAAGTTCTGAGCCTGACCAAGATCCAATGGTTTGTCCATGCTGAAAGTGCCTTATTTTTCAACATAGTCTCCCTTCCTGTCCACACACTTCCTCCAAAGATGCTGGAGTCCTTGGATCCCAGTGGTATAGAAGGTCTGATCTTGGTCCCTGAAAAACTCCACCACAGTAGCTATCACCTCCTCGTCTGACCGATAATACTGCACAGCCAAGTGCGTTTATATGTTTGGAAACAGGAAATAATCTGATGGAGCTAGATCAGGTGAATACGGAGGGTGATCGACAAGTGTGAAGCCACAGTCATGCGCAGCAGCCATTGCGACAACCGATTTCTGAGCAGGCGCAAATTCCTGATGGAACAAGACCCCTTTTGTCAATTTTCCGGGTCGTTTAGCCTTAATTGCTTTTCGCATTTGTTTTAGCAGATCTGCATAATACTCCCCATTAATTGGTCTGCCCTTTTGACTGTAATCTATGAATATTATACGCTTGGCATCCCAGAACACTGATGTCATCACCTTCCCTGCAGAGGAGACGACCTTTGCCTTCTTTGGAGGGGATGAGCCAGGGTGCTTCCATTGCATGGATTGTCTTTTGGTCTTTGACTCAAAGTGATGAACCCAACACTCATCCTGAGTGACAAAACGGTCAAGAAAACCATCTTGGTCTGCTTCAAAAATAGCCAAGTTGGCTTGTGACAGGTTCAGTCTGGTCAGGCGTCAAAAGCCGTGGCACCCATCTGGCGGAAACCTTCGACATTCCTAACTCACTGTGTAGAATGTTCTCTACTCGTTCACGGGAGATGCCAACAGTGTTAGCTTACTGATTCACAGTTAAACGCCTGTCATCCATCACGGCCGTGTGCTCTTGGCTGATGGTTTCCTCATTTGTTGCCGTCGTGGGTCGTCCACACCGGTCATCATCTTCAAGGCTGTCCTTGCCCATCTTAAAATTTTCTGCCCACCTTTTTACGGTTGCATACGAAGGAGCATCATTCCCTAATGTAGCAACCATATTGGTATGAATGTCCTTAGGAGCTAACCTCTTTTTATGGAGGTACTTGATGACACCACGATGCCAGATTTTGTCCATTTTTTCAAAAACGTGTTAGTATCAATTTTCAAAGTCTAGAATTTCTACGTTATTGCAGGTAAACTTGAACTCATTTGAGTCAAATCAAGAAATAAAGGTTTGGATTTAATGAATACAAAATTTCATGGCTGTTCGATGCCTGCTTCTTGGTCAGGCTCAGAACTTCCCAGCCTACCCTCGTATTAAGATGACTCATACAGCTGTCCCTAGGACTCACACAGCTATCACCACAACATCTATAACTATCACCATGAATCATACAGCTACCACCACGATTCATACAGATATCTTAATTCACATACAACTGTCACCACGACCCATAGCGCTTTCATCAGCCATATCTCCAGTATTGTCACTATGAACCATTGCTCATACAGCTGTCCATATCAATATGACTCACATAGCTTTCCTCATGACTCCTACAGCTGCCACCATGACTTCTTCAGATGTCATCATGTCTCATACAGCGGTCGCCATGACACATACAGCTGTTATCATGACTCATACAGCTATCAGCACGACTTCTAGACGAATCATACGGCGCCCAAAATGACTCGGATATCTTAATTTCATATATAGCTGCCATCAAAACTTATTTCGTTTTCAACAGTCATATCTCCTGTAGCTATTAGCATAAATTATGCAGCTGTAACCATTATTCATGTAGCAATCAACATCGCTTATAAGCCTGTCAACATGACTCACACGGCTTTCTTTACGACTTCTACAGCTGCCACCATGATTACTTCAGGTGTCACCATGACTGTTACAATGGTACCCATGACACTTATAGCTGTCACCATGACTCATACAGCTATCACCATTGCTCGCATCCCTCTCACCAAGACTAATATAGCTTTTATCGTGTCTAATACAGCGATCACTATAACTAATACAGCTGCCACGACGAGTCATATAATGACTAATACAGCCATCACGATGACTCATACAGCTGTCAACATGACTCATACAGCTGCCACCACGACACATACAGCTATTACCGTAACTCATACAGCTTTTACCATGACTCTGATATCTATCAGCACGCCTTTTTAATCTTTCACTAAGACACATACATATACCGCTATTAAAAATTGAGATGTCACCTTGACTTTTAAAGCTATTGCCATGACCAATACAGCTGTCACCATTTCCAATTCAGCTGTTAACATCAATCATACCATGACTCACACATCTGTCATCATGGCAAATGCTGTCTTCAGTATGACTACTACAGCTGTCAATATAATTAATACACCTTTCAAAATGGCTCATACGGCTGTCAGCATGGCTTACACAGCTATCACCCTGACAACAGATTTCACCGTGACGCTTACAACTGTCACCATAATTCATGCAGCTCTAACCGTTATCACTACAGCTATCACCATTATGAATACAACTGTCATCTTGGTTCATGTAGCTATCTCCGTTACTCATACAGCCATCACTCCGTGCTCATACAGCTATAAGCATCGCTAATATTTCGTCAGGTGCCATAAAGCTTACACTATGCCTGATGCATTGAATAACATGATTGAATAACATGAGTATGCCTAAAGCTGTCTTCACGCCTCATACAGCTATCAGCATGAATCAAACAGCTGTCACAATGACTCATTTTGTGACCACCATGATCAATATAGCTATCACCATGACTAATACAGCAAGCCCCGTAAACCTCTATTCAGATCAACAAAGGAAAGACTAATACAGCTATCGCAGTCACGCATACATCTATCACCATGATTTTTGTAGCTATTACCATAACTCATACTGCTATTAAGATGACTCATACAGCTGTAACCGTGACTCACGCAGCTACCACTACGACTTCTCCAACCATCACCATGATTCATACAGTTACCAGCATGACTATAACGATATCTTAATTTCAAATACCGCTATCACCAAGACCCATAACACTTTCATCAGCCATTTTATCTCATGTACTGTCACTATGATTCGTGCAGCTGTAACCATTGGTCATACAGCTGTCCATATCAACATGATGCACACAGCTGCTGTCCTCACGACTCCTACAACTGTCACCATGACTACTTCAGGTGTCATCATGTCTCACACAGCGGTCGCCATGACACATACAGCTGTCATCATGACGCATACAGCTATCAGCATGACTCGCATAGCTCTCACCATTGCTCACAGAACTGTCCCCATGACTAATACAGCTAGCCCCATGACTTACAATGTTATCACCATGACTCATTCAGCTGTCACCACCATTAAAGCCTCCGCAGGGTGTAGCGGTTAAGCTACTCGTCTTAGAAACCAGGTATCTTGGGTTCGATTTGGGCAGATCATATTTTCTTAGTGCAGATTATATTTCCTTTTCCTTTGGGATCATACGCCTTGCAAACTATATTGCTGTTTCTGAAGGTACTCAATAAAACCGAGTCTCCGATTTTCGTTCTTTTATTTGATTTGTTTCCAAAGGCAACACTTACCTCACTGCAGCTGGTGTTAAGTGCCGTGTGGCGGCCGTAAAAAGTCTCCCCGTCCTTCATCATAGTGCAGATTATATTTTCTTAGCCTCTGGGATCATTGCGTTTGAAAATCGAATATCGCTTAAGCCGGTGGTAGGAGGCGTATGCAGCCTTGCAAACTATATTGCTGTGTATGAAGAGACTCAATAAAACCGAGTCTCCGATTTTCGTTCTTGTATGTGTTCTTTATTTCCAAAGGCAACCTTTCAGCTTTTTATTCTGCAGACTTTCGGATAAATCTTTAAACCGAGGTCCCGTTTCTATATGATCTTAGATGTTGGTGGGACGAAACATGCCACAGCACGCACGCACACACACACACAGAGCTGTCACCATGACTTAAACCGCTGCCACCGCGACGACTACAGCAATCACTACGACTGGTACATGTATGTATCACTACCACAGGGACACATTCATTTATTGTCATGGCTCTGGTAGCTATTACCAGGACTTAAACAGCTTCCAACATTACTCCTATAGCTATTCCCATTACTCATACTGGTGTTAATATGACTTATACAGCCATCACCACAACTCACACAGCTAGCACATTGACTCCTAAAGTTATCACCATGACTCATAAAGCTGCCACTATGATTCATACAGCTGTCCCTATGACGTATAAAGCTGTCACAAGACCAATACAGTTGTCACAATGACTATCACAAGAATCACATAGCCCAGATAACCCTGTACACTATGATTTTCTGTTCCATGTTGTAGTCCTTGCTTCCAAAGGATTATTATATATGACTTCACCACAGCTTGTATTTAGGGAATGTGTGGCGGCCATCAAACGTCTCCCTGCCCTTGATCATAGCGTGGGTTATATTTTCAAGTCATTTTGGATCATTGATTCCACTGCGAAAATTTGAGAATAGTTGAGGGTCACTGGCTAGGCCTAATTGTGGAAACTAGCTAGTCTGTCCCAGAAAAAAACTTGTACACTACGGGTTTCGGTTCCGTATTGGAGCCCTTGCTTCCAAAGGATTGCCCATTATATAGAACATCATACAGTTATTACCATGTATCAAATGGCTATCAAGATGTCACCCTTAGCTGCCTTCATAACTCATACTCAACTATCATCATGATTCATTTAGCTGTCATCATGACTCATTCAGCTATCCCCACGAATCATATTGCTATTACGATTACGCCTGTATTACCTTTGCACATACAGCTATCACCATGACTCATACAACTGTCAACATGACTCATGCAGTTACCACAAACACTCATGCAGCTGTTATGATTAATCTTCAAACTCTCACTATAACTCAAAAAGCCATCACCATGACTCATACAGCTTTCACCATGAATCATATTTTAGTCTTACTCTTATAATTACTCTTATAGCTATCACCATTTGTTATACAGCTATCGCCATGATTCGTACTGCTGTAATTGTGTGTCATACAGCTGTCCCCATGATTCATATACCGTCGCTACCATCATGAATCATATAACTACTCTTATAGCTGCCATCTTGGCTCATACAGATATCAGCATTGCCCATGCAACTGTCAACAAGGCCATGAATCTGTAAACATTACTTATTCAAGGCGGTTCTTCTGTCGTGGTTTATTTTCGTTATGGTTTGTCTTTGGGTGTTTGTGTCGCTTATATTATTTTATTTTGGATAGCCTATTGGCTATTTTGTGGGAAAGTAACTGTCCTTTTGGCTATCCGCTATTGATGTTTCCATTAGGGTCTGTTGTTTCATGTTTGCGTTTCTTTCCCTTTGGTGTCTCTGATGGGAGTTGTAGGTTAATGGTATCGATTCCTGATCATTGCCTCGCCTTCTACATTATTATGACCAGCTAGTGTACTACATGTATCTAACAATCTTCAAGCCAAATATGCATGTTTGAGAGGTATAGATAAACACATAGTAGTTTTTCGTCACTTTTAGAATATAAAAATATGCAAGTATATAGGTATAATTTTAGCTCTATTGTGATGAATGTTACAAATTTTAAAATTTCTGTAAAATGTATAGATCTGTCCATGTTCAGTATGCCCACAACTTCAAAGAAGTTGGAAGGACATATTGATTCTGCTTCGTTCGTCCGTCTGTCCGTCCGTCCGTTACGCTTTTTATGCATAACATAACCTAAGAACCTATATGCTAGGGTTTTGAAATTTCATATATGGATACCTCATAGAAAATTAGGTGACACGTATTATTTTCTCATCCCTATCAAGAGTTTGAATTTTTATTTTTGATAAAATCTTTTCAGCAGAATATCTCAAAACCTAGAAGAGTTAGAGCCTTGAAAATTTGTGAATAATTTGGTGGTGATGATTAGATGACTTCATTAACTTTTGACTAAATTCCGAAAAATACTTCATGAGTAATGACCCTTTGTTACTTTGGGTATTTGTACATTGTATGCTTTGTGATACATAGCATAACTTAAGAACAATGTATGCTAGGGCTTTGAAATGTAATATATGGATTCCTCATGGAAAATTCGGAGACACGATTTTTTTTCTCATTCGGATTATGCCCCTTTCAAGAGTTATTGCCTTGATTTTTATTTTGATAAAATTTTGTCACTAAAATATCTCAAAATCCATTGAAGCTAGAGCCTTGAAAGTTGGTGAATAGATTTGTGGTGATGAGTTATGATCCGTTGTGACTTTGGACATTTGTACATTGTACCTCTGTATATTTTGTGATGCATAGCATAACTTAAGAACCGTGTATGCTAGGGTTTTGAAATTTCATATATAATCTTCTCATGTAAAATTAGCAGACACGTGTTTTTTTTTTTCTCCTTATCCGGATTATGCCATTTTCAAGTGTTATTGCCCTTTGATTTTTTTTTTTTTATAAAATCTTGTCAGCAAAATATCTCAAAAACTATAAGAGCTAGAGCCTTGAAAGTTAGTAAATAGATTGGTTGTGATGAGTAGATGACCTGATGAACTGTTGACTAAATTCCGAAAAAAATAATTCATGAGTTATGGCCTTTTGTCACTTTGGGTATTTGTACATTGTATGTTTTGTGATGCATAGCATAGCGTAAGAAACGTGTGCCAGTGGAGTCGATAGAGTGCTGGACTACGAATCAAATTGTCGATTATGAATCAGAGGGTCGTGAGTTCAAACGCCGGTGGAGGAATGGAAATTTGTTGTTTTTTTTTTCTTTTCTTTTTTTCTTCATAAACACACATAAACAGTTATCATCTCCCTCGCACAACCAAGCTGTTAGGGGTGGGGATATTGCATTTATACATGTATACCTGTGTGTGAATGTGCATGCATGCATGTGTGCATGTATGCGTGCCTGCATATGTGAGTGCATACATGCATGTATGTGTGCATGCTTGCATGAGTGTGTGTATGCATGCTAGCATGAGTGTATGTGTGCATGCATGTGTGCTTGTATGCATGCTTGCGTGTGTGCACACTCATGTACATGCTGTATGTATGTGTGCATGCAAGAGTGCATGCATGCATTTGTATGTGCGCATGCAAGCGTGTGTGTTCATGCATATGTGTTTGTGCATGCATGCATGTTTGTGTGCATGTGTTTGTGCATGCATACATATGTGCATGTGTACATGTGTGCACGTTTGCATGACTCGCATCCCTCTCAAAAATGACCATTAGTATCTGTCAGTCTTTTATATTTAAATTGTGATGGAATTTTCCTTGTGTTTCAGAATCAACATCGAGGGGAAGAAGGACAATAAAAGACGCTAAAGGCTGGAAGCATTGAAATGAATTATAATTAAGAAATAAATGAAATATTGTCTGGCAACGAAATTCAGTTGTTTTCTTGCTTACTTTCAGTTTTTTTTTTTTTTGGTCATGCCTACTTTTAACATGGCACGACTTAGGGACCTATTTTTCTGTCCATTTGTTTGTTCATCCACCAGCACACAAAATAGATGTGAAGGCAATGATCAGGAATCGACAAATAAACCCACAAAATTGGAAGCAACGTCTCCAAAATTATCTTTACAGTGTTGACGGGGACGTTAAACCTCAAATCAAACAAACAACTCATAATTTCTCCGAGGGACTTACAAATTAAATTTTGCAAGTCCCAAGACTCACCATTATTTCGAAATACTTAGGAAAACTGTGTTTTGTACAAATAATTTTGCAGTGGAACTTATAGATTGGGACATAGCGAGTTCACAGGACTCATTAGAAAAATGTAAATAGATCATCAATATGCTGATAACCAGTGCAAGTATAGTGCACATTCGTCTTTTAGAAACTGACAACGGTCTTTAGATAAGCAGAAGAGGTCGTGATGCTATAGAACATAGTTCGTGATCAAGATCACTTGCAAGAAACATCCTCAGCCTAGAGAGGATCAATCGCACGAGCTGATCATTAGCAACTTGCGCATTCAACTGAGCCACTGAGATACTTTATGGTCACAAAGCTGCTGTTGAAATAAATTATGCCTATACTGTTAAAACAAACTAACAAGTCCGGGAAATGCATACCCATTTAGACCCCACTTCATATAGATGAAAGTAGGGTTGGCAAGGGCATACATTTTTACCATAATCTTATCCACAGCATAGGCGTACTATGTACTCATTATACCCCCGGTATACGAGGTATGCTATGGGGTATAATGCTTTCGTCCTGCCGTTCTTCCGTCCGTCTTTCTGTCTGTCCGCACCAACAAATGGATAGTTAGGTGGCTATGTAAATGGACAGAATCAATGTAAGTCCATAGGATTTATTCCGTTAGACACCGAAATTACTTCTTTTCTGTGGCTAAAAGTAGCCACTTAAGTATCGATCCTGCCAAAAATAGCCACATAACTATCCATTTGTGAGAACGTCCGTCCGTCCATCTGTCCGCCCGATGTCCGTCCATCCTTCTTCCGTCCTTTAACATTGTGGTTAAAGTTTTGCGTCAAAGTTTCTAAGAGATTATATCTTCTGAACCCTTTGATAGATTTAGTTGATACATACACTGAAGTTACATACTGGTCTAAAGATATCATTGATGCATGTCCTAGCCCCACAGTGACCTTGAGGTCAAGGTCAAAGACTTAAAAAATTATATTTGGTCAAAGTTTTATGACAAAGTTTATAGATGCCTGTATGTTCTAAACTCTAACACAAATTCAGTTGATACTTGCATCAATGTTGCAAACCAGTCCAAAGATTTCGTTATGTTTGTCCTTCCCTCACCCAAGGTGATCTCAAGGTCACAGACTTAGAAATTTTACATTTGTTTAAAGTTTTATGACAAAGTTTATAGATGCCTGTATGTTCTTAACTCTAAGACAAATCCAATTTATACTTGCATCGAGTTTGCTTAGCAGTCCAAAGATTTTATTGATGCATATCCCACCCTGCTGCTTCAGTAACATTGATGCCCCCAACCCTTCAGTAACTTTGATGCCCTCACTCGGTGGTCCATTTAGAATTTTTATGTTTGGTTTAGCTCTTACAAGCACATATATAGATTCTTATAGCTTCTTGACTTCTTCATTCATATTACATACAAGCTCAAAAGCTATATTAGAGGGTGGCGCTGGCCTGGGGTATACGTGACCCACTGGTCGTTTTTTCTAACTGCTTCGAAGAGTCTGTTCTAATGAACACCATTTATCTAAATTTAAAGCAGAATTAAGAAAAGTGTCACAAACTTCCATAGATGGAGAAAAATTGACAGAAAGCAGTGTAAGATGTGTGTGTTTTCACAATGGGCCCCATTGACAGAAGTACTGAATTGAAGAATCGATGCAATTACGGCTTACCGCTTAGAAGATCTAAAAAGTAGAAGTAAAACAAAGATCAGGAATTGATAAAATTAACTTACTCCACCCAAAAAAGACACCAAAGGGAAAGAAATACAAACATTAAGCGACCAGACCATAATGGAAACCTAAACAAAGGAAGGCCATAAGGACAGTTACTTTCCCACAAAATGGCCATATGGCCATCCAAAATTAAAAGACACAAGTGATACACACAGTAAGCAACAAACAACAACATAAATAAATCGCCACAGAAGAGCCGCCTTGGAACGGTCAGTGGAAGATTTCCACCGGGGGGCTTAAATCGATTTTACGTGGCCACAATCCTCGCCCTTACTTCCGTCGCGATTTAGACAAATATTTTGTTCAGTTCTTTCCAGGAAAAGTGGTGCGAGACGGACCGTCTTTTAAACCCTTGCGGTTTCTTTGGGCGGTAGGTCTTTAGATGTCAGTTTATCTCAGTGTCAGGTAAAAATCCCTAAAAAACAGAAAGCAACCCCTAAATCTCCTAAATGGTGTTGCCTTGGACGTAAAAACCAAAGACAAACAAATCTCAGCTATTGCCACAGTTAATATGGCTATGATCTTAGCGCACAGCTATCATCACAGCAAGAATGACTGTCAACTGAGTCATATACATGTATGTCTACACGGGTGAGTTTCACAGCTATCACCACAGGTAATGAGGCTGTTCCCTGAGTTATACGGCTGTCACCACAGGTGGAATGGCCAGGTAGAATGGCTATCACAACTGATGCCGTACACAGCTTTTACCATTAATATTTTGGCTTGTATGGCTTTGAACTTATTCTCACAGATATCACCGCATGAAATATGGCTATCAACTGAGTTTCACAGCTATCACCACAGGTGATATGACTGGAACCCAAGTTTCACTGCTATCACCACAGGTTATATGGCTAACTCTTCAGTTTTACAAATGTCACCACATGTTATTGATCAATGGCCTCTGTCTCACAAAAGTCGCAATGGGTAGTATGGTTCCTAGAGTTTCACAACTATCAACAAAGTCAATATCGCTATCACCCGAGTTTTTCAGGGATCACCACAACACGGCAGGTAATATGGCTATCACCTCAGTTCCACAATGTCACCTTGTATATTATAGCAATAACTTCAGTTTCACCGCTGTCACTAGAGGTATTATGATTATCACCTTAGTTTCACAGCTTTCACCACAAGTAATATGACTAACACCTGACTTTCTCAGCTTTCCTTCACAGCAGGTAGTATGGCTATCACCAGAATATTCATATATATCGCCAAAGGTTATTTCGCTATCACATCAGTTTACAGCTGTCACCATAGGTAATAATTATAGCAATCAATTATGTTTCACCTTTTCACAACAGGAAGTATGGTTATCGGACGAATTTCAAAGCTATCACTGCAGGTAACATGGCTATCACCTAAGTTTAACAGCTGTCACCACAGTTCATATTGTTTTCACCAGAGTTCACAGCTCTCACCATAGGTAATATGGCTATCACCTCCGTTTCATAGCTGTCATCTCAGGAAATATGGCTATCGCCTGAGCTTCACAACAAGAAATATGACTATCACCTGATTTTCACAGCTATCATCGCAGGTAATACGGTTATCGCCTGTGTTTTACAGCTGTCAACAAAGGTAATATAGCAATCGCCTCTGTTCATAGCTGTCACTAAATTGAGTATGGATATCACCTGAGTTTCCCAGCTGTCACCACAGGTAGTAAAGTAGAAGTAAAACAAAGATCAGGAATTGATAAAATTAACTTACTCCACCCATAAAAGACACCAAAGGGAAAGAAATACAAACATTAAGCGACCAGACCATAATGGAAACCTAAACAAAGGAAGGCCATATGGACAGATACTTTCCCACAAAATGGCCATATGGCCATCCAAAACCAAAAGACACAAGTGATACACACAGTAAGTAACAAACAACAACATAAATAAATCGCCACAGAAGAGCCGCCTTGGAACGGTCAGTGGAAGATTTCCACTGGGGGGCTTAAATCGGTTTTACGTGGCCACAATCCTCGCCCTTACTTCCGTCGCGATTTAGACAAATAATTTGTTCAGTCCGCATGAAGGCCTCCTAACTCATCAGTGCAACATCTCCGTGAACACAAAAATCAAAGAACCACAGAGGTGAGACAACGGTGAGGACTCGACAGCAAGAAACCACTGAAATGCTGGAGCAAAAGAAAACCAACAGTTAGACTCCGATGAGCCCGACCAGAGACAGAGCATCAGGCACCAACCGACATTATCTCTCTAATTTTCAATAAGCCTTTACGTTGGAGCCGTCATAGAATCTGAGGCCTGGCCTGGCCTAAGGCTATTAGACCTGAGCAGGTAATATGGCTTTAACAGCTGCCACCACGGGTAATATGGCTGTCATCTCGGTTTCATATCTTTCACCTCGGGTAATATGGCTGTCACCTGTATTACACAAGAAGTAGTAGGACTATCACCTGAATTTTACACCTGTCATTAACGGTAATATACATATCACCTCGGTTTGGCAGCTGTCACCACAAGTAGTGCAGCAGTCACCTCTATCACGCAGGCTATATATGGCCGCTACCTGAATAACAGTTACCACTATATATAATATGGCTATCACCGCAGTTTCACAGCTGTCACCCCAGGTAGTAAGGCTTTCAGATTAGTCTTACAGATATCACCACAGGTAATATGACCATCACCTGAGTTTCCAGTTTCACAGCTGTCATCACATGTGATGTGACCTAATGCGGACTTAAACGATTATTTGTCTAAACCATAAAAGAACCAAAGCCATGTACAATCGATTTAAGCCCCCGAGTGGAAGACTTTTGCTGACCGTTCCAAGGCGGTTCTTCTGTTGTGGTTTATTTTTGTTATATTGCGTCTTCGCATGTATGTATTGCTTATGTCTTTTTATTTTCTACAAGTGTCTGGCCATTTTGTGTGAAACTATTTGTGATTTTGGCTATCCGCTTGTGGTGTTTTCATTAGGGTTTAGCTATTTTATGTTCGTATTTCTTTCCCATTGGTTTCTCTGTTAGGGATTTTGGGTAATTGTATTCGTTCCTGATCATTGCCTTCACCTCTATTTTTAAACCAAATTTCAAAGCTATCACCATAGGTGGTATGACAAACACCTCAGTTTTACGGCTGTCACCACAGATTATTAAGCAATGACCTCCGTTTCACAAATCTCAGAACAGGTAGTGTGGTTATCGCAGGTAGTATGGTTATCACCTGGCCGTATCGCTATCACATCAGACTGATAGCTATCACCAAAGGTAATATAGCAATCCACTGTGTTTCACACTTGACACAACAGGTAGAATGGTTATCACCTGAGTTTCACAGCTATCACTACAGGTAACATGGCTGTCACCTCAGTTTGACAGATGTAACCACAGGTTATATTGCGGCCAACTGAGTTGCACAGCTATCATCAGAGGTAATATGGATATTACCTCCATTTCACAGCTTTTACGACAGGAACTATGACTATCATCTGAGCTTCCCACAAAAAATAAGTATCACCTGAATTTCAGAGCTATCGTTACAGGCAATACGGCTATCATCTCGGTTGTCATCTGTCACAACAGGTGATACAACAATCACCTCTGTTTCACAACTGTCACTTCAACTAGGATGGTTAACACCTGATTTTCCCCGCTGTCACAACAGGTAGTAATTAATGCTATCACAGGAGTTCACAGTTTTTTGTTTGCATTGGAGTTTAATGGCCAAATCAACACTATTTTGTCATTTTTGAGCCAGTCAGGTTACCTATCCAGAATTTTCCTGGAAAGAATGACCGTAGAAAAGATTTCATAATCAATCTCCACGAAAGAATACTGCCAACCCCGGCAAGCATCGAACCCGCGTACTTCTGATCGCCAGTCAGACGCATCACCGCCGGTAATATGGCTATAACCTCCGTTCTGCAGCTACCACCACAGGTTATAAGGCTGTTACCTCAGTTTCGCATCTTACACCTCAGGTAATATGGCTATCACCTGAGTTTCACAAGAAGCAGTATGACTATCATCTGAATTGCACAGCTAGCATTACAAGTTATATGCCTGTCACCTCAGTTGGACAGCTGCCACCACAGGTAATACAGCAGTCAAGTCTGTTTCACAGCTATTCCCATAGCTTGTTTGGCTATCCCCTTAGCTTGACAGCTATTCCCAGAGGCTATATGGTCATTACCTGAGTAGCAGTTACCACTACGGTATTATGGCTATCGTTTCAGTTTCACAAATGTCGCCGTAGGTGGTAAGGCTTTCAAATAAGTCTCACAGATATCACCACAAGTAATATGGCTATCACGTGATTTTTCAAGTTTCACAGCTGTCATCACAGGTAATATGGCTATAACCCCAGGTAGTATGGTTATCGCCAGAGTTTAACAGCCATCGCCAAAGGTATTATCGCCATCACCTCAATTTCTTAGCTTTCATCACATCACCACAGGTTATATGGCTATCACTTTAGTTTCACAGCTGTCGACACATATTATATAGCAATAATTTCAGTTTCACCGCTGTCACTATATGTAGTATGGCTATCATTTTAGTTTTCAGCTATCACAGCAAGAAATATGGCTATCACCTGACTTTCTCAGCTTTCCTTCACAAAAGTAAGATCGCTATCACCTAAGTTTGACAGTCGTCACCACGGGTAATACAGCAGTCAACTATGATTAATAATTGTCACAACAGTTAGAATGGTTATCACCCGAGTTTCAGAGCTGTCCCCACAGGTAACAACGATATCACCTCAGGTTGTATTGCTATCATCTGAGTCCCATAGCCATTAATGTATGTAATATGGCTATCACCTCCATTTCACACTGTCACCTCAGGAAAAATGGCTATCACTAGAGCTTCACAACACGAAATGTGAAATTGTGCTGAAATCAACAGAACATATGGAAAAGCTGATAAACTGTGGTGATGCTGAGTTACCTGTTGTGATGCCGAGTTGACACTATAACCTGCGGTGATAATCTGTGTAACAGCGGTGATGGACATTTGGACAGCTGTGAAACGGTGCTGAATTATAAATAACCTGTGGTGGTAGCTATAAGACGGTGGTCATAGCCACATAATCTTCGGTTACAGCTGTGAAATTGTGCTGAAATCTGATTAACCTGTGGTGATACCTGCCAAAGTTTGGTGAGAGCCAAGTATCTGTGTTACAGCTGTGAAAAAGTGCTGAAATCTTTAATCTGTGGTGACAGCTGTGAAACTGTGGTGACAGCTATGTTGTCTGTTGTGAAGCAGTGAAACTGTGCTGAAATAAAAAAAAAGCTGTAAACCTGTGGTGATGCCGAGTTATCTGTTGTGATTGCGAGTTTTCCGTTGTGACAGTTATAAAACTATACTGAAGACTAAATAACCTATGGTGATATCTGTCAAACAGCGGTGATGGCAATTTAATCTATGGTGACAGCTATTAAACGATGCAGAATTATAAATAACCTGTGGTGAAAGCTGTGAAACTGTGGTGCTAGTCACGTAGCATGTGGTGGCAGCTGTGGAACTGCTGAATTCAAAAACACCAACCGGAAATATGTTCTATAAAAGAGTTATCCTTTTGAAGCAAGGAATAAACAACAGATCCTAAAAGCATGGAGTGCACAAGTTTTCTGGCCCAGAACAGCTAGTTTCGGCCAATTAGGCCTCATCAGTGGCCCTGAAATAATTTCAAAATTCCACAATAAACCAATGATCCCGAAGGAGAAGAACATATAAACTACCTATGACGAAAGGCGGGGATACATTTTACGGCCGCCACACACTCCCTTGAGTCCAGCTATAGTCACATCAAATATGTTCTATGAAATGCATAAAGTATACATGTATTCCTTGGCCAAACTAACTTGTTTCGTCCAATGACCCTGTTCAGGACCCTGAAATAGTACAAAAAAAAAAAAAAAAAAGTGAAACATTTGCGATGGCCAGGCGACCAGTGGTGACAGTTTTGACCTGTGCTAAAATCTAAATAATCTAGGGTGACAGCTGTGAAACTGTATTGAAATCTAAATAGCCCGTGGTGATTGATGGCAAACTGTGGTGATAGCCACATATTAACCTGTGGTGACTGCTGTGAAACTGTGCTGAAATCTGAATAACCTGAGGTGATACCTGCGAAAGTTTGGTGATAGCCAAGTATCTGTATGACAGCTGTGAAAATGTACTGAAATCTGTATAATTTGTGGTAATAGCTGTGAAACTATCTTGACAGCTATGTTATCTGTTGTGCAGCTGTAAAACTGTGCTGAAATCAAAATAACACATTGAGAAAGCTGTGATACCGAGTTTCCTGTTGTGATGCTGAGTTCTCTGTTGTGAGAGTTATAAAACTATACTGAAAACTAAATAACCTGTGGTGATATCTGTGAAACAGCGATGATGGCCATTTAACCTATGGTGACAGCTGTGAAATGAGGCAGAACTATGAATACCTGTGGTGATAGCTATGATAGTGGGTGTTAGTTACGTAGCTTGTGGTGAAAGCTGTGAAACTGCTGAATTCAAATAGCCTACTGTGAAATATGTCCTATAAAGGAGTTACTCTTTGGCAGCAAGGCATAAACAACAGATCAGAAAAGCATGGAGTGCACAAGTTTTCTGGACCAGAGCAGCTGGTTTCGGCCAATTCAGCCTCATCATTGACCCTGAAATATTTAAAAAATTCCACAATAAACCAATGATCCCGAAGGACAAAAAATTATAGACAACATAATGACGAAAGGCGGAGAGACATTTTACGGCAGCCAAAGACTACCTTAACGCCAGCTATATTCACATCAAATATGTTCTATGTAAGGTTTATCATTTGTAAGCGAGGAATATACAACAGAGCCTAAAAGCATGGAATGTACACGTACGTGGTGATTGATGGCAAACTGTGGTGATAGCCACTTAACCTGTGGTGACAGCTGGGAAACTGTGCTGAAATCTGAATAACCTTTGGTGATACCTGCGAACGTTTGGTGATAACCAAGTATCTGTATGACAGCTGTGGAAATGTACTGAAATCTGTATAATTTGTGGTGACAGCTGTGAAACTGTGGTGGAAGCTATGTTATCCGATGTGAAGCTGTAAAACTGTGTTGAAATCAAAATAACATATTGAGAAAGCTGTGAAACTGTTGTGATGCCGATTTACCTGTTGTGATGCCGAGTTGTCTGCTGTGACAGCTATAAAACTATTCTGAAAACTAAATGACCTGGGGTGATATCTGTGAAACAGCGATGATGGCCATTTAACCTATGGTGACAGCTATGAAGCGATGCTGAATTATAAATAACCTGTGATGATAGCTGTGAAACAGTGGTGCTAGTCTTGTAGCCTGTGGTGACAGCAGTAAGACTGCTGAATTCAAAATAACTTACTGTGAAATATGTTCCATAAAAGAGTTATCATTTGGAAGCAAGGAATAAAACAACAGATCCGTAAAACATGGAGTGCACAAGTTTTCTGGGCCAGAGCAGCTAGTTTCGGCCAAATAGGTCTCATCAGTGGCCCTGAAATATTTTAAAAATTCCATCAATTATCCCGAAGGACAAGAAAATATAAACTACATTATGACGATAGGCGGGGAGACAGTTTACGGCCGCCACACACTCAATTAACGCCAGCTATAGTCACAGCAAATATGTTCTATGAAAGGCTTATCATTTGGAAGCAGGGAATATACAACAGAGCCTAAAAGCATGGAATGTACAATTCCTTGGTGATTGATGGCACACTGTGGGGATAGCTACTTAACCTGTGGTGACAGCTGTGAAACTGTGCTGAAATCTAAATAACCTGTGGTGATACCTGCCTAAGTTTTGTGGTAGCCAAGTATCTGTGTGACAGCTGTGAAAATGTACTGAAATCTGTATAATTTGTGGTGACAGCTGTGAAACTGTGGTGACAGCTATGTTATCTGATGTGAAGCTGTAGAACTGTGTTGACAGCTATGTTATCTGTTGGGAAGATGTAAAACTGTGCTGAAATCTGTATAATTTGTGGTGATAGCTGTGAAACCATGTTGACAGCTATGTTATCTGTTTTGAAGCAGTAAAACTGTGCTGAAATCAAAATAACACATTTAGAAAGCTGTGATACCGAGTTTCCTGTTGTTATGCTGAGTTGTCTGTTGTGACAGCTATAAAACTATACTGAAAACTAAATAACCTGTGGTGATATCTGTGAAACAGCGGTGATGGCCATTTAACCTGTGGTGACAGCTGTGAAATGAGTCAGAATTATGAATACCTGTGGTGATAGCTATGATAGTGGGTGTTAGTTACCTAGCTTGTGGTGACAGCTGTGAAACTGCTGAATTCAAATAGCCTACTGTGAAATATGTTCTATAAAGGAGTTATCCTTTGGAAGCAAGGCATAAACAACAGATCAGAAAAGCATGGAGTGCACAAGTTTTCTGGACCAGAGCAGCTGGTTGCGGCCAATTCAGCCTCATCATTGGCCCTAAAATATTTTAAAAATTCCACAATAAACCAATGATCCCGAAGGGCAAAAAATTATAGACAACATTGTGACGAAAGGCGGAGAGACATTTTATGGCAGCCAAAGACTCCCTTAACGCCAGCTATATTCACATCAAATATGTTCTATGAAAGGTTTATCATTTGTAAGCAAGGAATATACACCAGAGCCTAAAAGAATGGAATGTACAAGTCCGTGGTGATTGATGGCAAACTATGGTGATAGCCACTTAACCTGTGGTGACAGCTGGGAAACTGTGCTGAAATCGGAATAACCTGTGGTGATACCTGCGAAAGTTTGGTGATAACCAAGTATCTGTGTGACAGCTGTGGAAATGTACTGAAATCTGTATAATTTGTGGTGACAGCTGTGAAACTGTGGCGGAAGCTATGTTATCTGATGTGAATTTGTAAAACTGTGTTGAAATCAAAATAACATATTGAGAAAGCTGCGAAACTGTGGTGGTGCCGATTTACCTGTTGTGATGCCGAGTTGTCTGTTGTGACAGCTATAAAACTATACTGAAAACTAAATGACCTGTGGTGATATCTGTGAAACAGCGATGATGGCCATTTAACCTATGGTGACAGCTATGAAGTGATGCTGAATTATAAATAACCTGTGATGATAGCTGTGAAACAGTGGTGCTAGTCACGTAGCCTGTGGTGACAGCAGTGAAACTGCTGAATTCAAAATAACTTACTGCGAAATATGTTCCATAAAAGAGTTATCATTTGGAAGCAAGGAATAAACAACAGATCCGTAAAGCATGGAGTGCACAAGTTTTCTGGGCCAGAGCAGCTAGTTTCGGCCAAATAGGTCTCATCAGTGGGCCTGAAATATTTTAAAAATTCCACCAATGAACCCGAAGGACAAGAAAATATAAACTACATTGTGACGAAAGGCGGGGAGACAGTTTACGGCCGCCACACACACCATTAACGCCAGCTATAGTCACAGCAAATATGTTCTATGAAAGGCTTATCATTTGGAAGCAAGGAATATACAACAGAGCCTAAAAGCATGGAATGTACAAGTCCGTGGTGATTGATGGCAAACCGTGGGGATAGCCACTTAACCTGTGGTGACAGCTGTGAAACTGTGCTGAAATCTGAATAACCTGTGGAGATACCTGCCATAGTTTGGTGATAGCCAAGTATCTGTGTGACAGCTGTGAAAATGTACTGAAATCTGTATAATTTGTGGTGACAGCTGTGAAACTATGTTGACAGCTGTGTTATCTGTTGTAAAACTGTGCTGAAATCAAAATAACACATCGAGAAAGCTGTGATACCGAGTTTCCTGTTGTGATGCTGAGTTGCCTGTTGTGACAGCTATAAAACTATACTGAAAACTAAATAACCTGTGGTGATATCTGTGAAACAGCGGTGATGGCCATTCAACCTATGGTGACAGCTGTGAAATGAGGCAGAGTTATGAATACCTGTGGTGATAGCTATGATAGTGGGTGTTAGTTACGTAGCTTGTGGTGACAGCTGTGAAATTGCTGAATTCAAATAGCCTACTGTGAAATATATTCTATAAAGGAGTTATCCTTTGGAAGCAAGGCATAAACAACAGATCAGAAAAGCATGGAGTGCACAAGTTTTCTGGACCAGAGCAGCTGGTTTCGGCCAATTCAGCCTCATCAATGGCCCTGAAATATTTTAAAAATTCCACAATAAACCAATGATCCCGAAGGACAAGACATTATAGACAACATTATGACGAAAGGCGGAGAGGCATTTCCCGGCAACCAAAGACTCCCTTAACGCCAGCTATAGTCACAGCAAATATGTTCTATGAAAGGTTTATCATTTGTAAGCAAGGAATATACAACAGAGCCTAAAAGCATGGAATGTACAAGTCCGTAGTGATTGATGGCAAACTGTGGAGATGGCCACTTAACCTGTGGTGACAGCTGTGAAACTGTGCTGGAATCGGAATAACCTGTGGTGATACCTGCGAAAGTTTGGTGATAACCAAGTATCTATGTGACAGCTGTGGAAATGTACTGAAATCTGTATAATTTGTGGTGACAGCTGTGAAACAGTGGTGGAAGCTATGTTATCTGATGTGAAGCTGTAAAATTGTGTTGAAATCAAAATAACATATTGAGAAAGCTGTGAGACTGTGGTGATGCCGATTTACCTGTTGTGATACCGAGTTGTCTGTTGTGACAGCTATAAAACTATACTGAAAACTAAATGACCTGTGGTGATATCTGTGAAACAGCGATGATGGCCATTTAACTTATGGTGACAGCTATGAAGCGATGCTGAATTATAAATAGCCTGTGGTCATGTTTACGACCGCCACACACCCCATTAACGACAGCTATAGTCACAGCAAATATGTTCTATGAAAGGCTTATCATTTGGAAGCAGGGAATATACAACAGAGCCTAAAAGTATGGAATGTACAAGTCCGTGGTGATTGATGGCAAACTGTTGGGATAGCCACTTAACCTGTGGTGACAGCTGTGAAACTGTGCTGAAATCTGAATAACCTGTGGTGATACCTGCCAAAGTTTGGTGATGGCCAAGTATCTGTGTGACAGCTGTGAAAATGTACTGAAATCTGTATAATTTGTGGTGACAGCTGTGAAACTGTGGTGACAGCTATGTTATCTGATGTGAAGCTGTAAAACTGTGTTGACAGCTATGTTATCTGTTGTGAAGCTGTAAAACTGTGCTGAAATCTGTATACTTTGTGTTGATAGCTGTGAAACTATGTTTACAGCTATGTTATCTGTTGTGAAGCTGTAAAACTGTGCTGAAATCAAAATAACACATTTAGAAAGCTCTGATGCCGAGTTTCCTGTTGTGATGCTGAGTTGTCTGTTGTGACAGCTACAAAACTATACTGAAAACTAAATAACCTGTGGTGATATCTGTGAAACAGCGGTGATGGCCATTTAACCTATGGTGGCAGCTGTGAAATGAGGCAGAATTATGAATATCTGTGGTGATAGCTATGATAGTGGGTGTTAGTTACGTAGCTTGTGGTGACAGCTGTGAAACTGCTGAATTCAAATAGCCTACTGTGAAATATGTTCTATAAAGGAATTATCCTTTGGAAGCAAGGCATAAACAACAGATCAGAAAAGCATGGAGTGCACAAGTTTTCTGGACCAGAGCAGCTGGTTTCGGCCAATTCAGCCTCATCATTGGCCCTGAAATATTTTAAAAATTCCACAATAAACCAATGATCCCGAAGGACAAAAAATTATAGACATCATTATGACGAAAGGCGGGAGACATTTTACGGCAGCGAAAGACTTTAACCTGTGGTGACAGCTATGAAACTGTGCTGAAATCGGAATAACCTGTGGTGATACCTGCGAAAGTTTGGTGATAACCAAATATCTGTGTGACAGCTGTGGAAATGTACCGAATTCTGTATAATTTGTGGTGACAGCTATGAAACTATGGTGGAAGCTATGTTATCTGATGTGAAGCTGTAAAACTGTGTTGAAATCAAAATAACATATTGAGAAAGCTGCGAAACTGTGGTGATGCCGATTTACCTGTTGTGATGCCGAGTTGTCTGTTGTGACAGCTATTAAACTATACTGAAAACTAAATGACCTGGGGTGATATCTGTGAAACAGCGATGATGGCCATTTAAACTATGGTGACAGCTATGAATTGATGCTGAATTATAAATAACCTGTGATGATAGCTTTGAAACAGTGGTGCTAGTCACGTAGCCTGTGGTGACAGCAGTGAAACTGCTGGATTCAAAATAACTTACTTTGAAATATGTTCCATGAAAGAGTTATCGTTTGGAAGCAAGGAATAAAGAACAGATCCGTAAAGCATGGAGTGCACAAGTTTTCTGGGCCAGAGCAGCTAGTTTCGGCCAAATAGGTCTCATCAGTGGCCCTGCAATATTTTCAAAATTCCAGCAATGAACCCGAAGGACAAGAAAATTTAAACTACATTGAGACGAAAGGCGGGGAGACAGTTTACGGCCGCCACACACTCCATTAACGCCAGCTATAGTCACAGCAAATACATCTATGAAAGGCTTATCATTTGGAAAGTAGAAGTAAAACAAAGATCAGGAATTGATACAATTAACTTACTCCACCCATAAAAGACAACAAAGCAGGGAATATTCAACAGAGCCTAAAAGCATGGAATGTACAAGTCCGTGGTGATCAATGGCAAACTTGGGGGATAGCCACATAACCTGTGGTGACAGCTGTGAAACTGTGCTGAAATCTTAATAACCTGTGGTGATACCTGCCAAA
Source organism: Lucinisca nassula (assembly GCA_963580285.1). Classification (NCBI taxonomy): domain Eukaryota; kingdom Metazoa; phylum Mollusca; class Bivalvia; order Lucinida; family Lucinidae; genus Lucinisca; species Lucinisca nassula. The sequence goes on along the minus strand of CAUZLF010000274.1, from coordinate 361,299 downwards.
GTTTGGTGATGGCCAAGTATCTGTGTGACAGCTGTGAAAATGTACTGAAATCTGCATAAAATTGTGGTGACAGCTGTGAAACTGTGGTGACAGCTATGTTATCTGATGTGAAGCTGTAAAACTGTGTTGACGGCTATGTTATATGTTGTGAAGCTGTAAAACTGTGCTGAAATCTGTATAATTTGTGGTGATAGCTGTGAAACAATGTTGACAGCTATGTTATCTGTTGTGAAGCTGTAAAACTGTGCTGAAATCAAAATAACACATTGAGAAAGCTCTGATGCCGAGTTTCCTGTTGTGATGCTGAGTTGTCTGTTGTGACAGCTATAAAACTATACTCAAAACTAAATAACCTGTGGTGATATCTGTGAATAAGCGGTGATGGCCAATTAACCTATGGTGGCAGCTGTGAAATGAGGCAGAATTATGAATATCTGTGGTGATAGCTATTATAGTGGGTGTTAGTTACGTAGCTTGTGGTGACAGCTGTGAAACTGCTGAATTCAAATAGCCTACTGTGAAATATGTTCTATAAAGGAGTTATCCTTTGGAAGCAAGGCATAAACAACAGATCAGAAAATCATGGAGTGCACAAGTTTTCTGGACCAGAGCAGCTGGTTTTGACCAATTCAGCATCATCATTGACCTTGAAATATTTTACAAAACTCCAAAATAAACCAATGATCGCGAAGGACAAGAAATTATTGACAACATAATGACGAAAGGCGAAGAGACATTTTACGGCAGCCAAAGACTCCCTTAACGCCAGCTATATTCACATCAGATATGTTCTATGAAAGGTTTATCGTTTGTAAGCAAGGAATATACAACAGAGCCTAAAAGCATGGCATGTACAAGTCCGTGGTGATTGATGGCAAACTGTGGTGATAGCCACTTAACCTGTGGTGACAGCTGTGAAACTGTGCCGAAATCGGAATAACCTGTGATGATACCTGCGAAAGTTTGGTGATAGCCAAGTATCTGTATGACAGCTGTGGAAATGTACTGAAATCTGTATAATTTTGTGGTGACAGCTATGAAACTGTGGTGGAAGCTATGTTATCTGATGTGAAGCTGTAAAACTGTGTTGAAATCAAAATAACATATTGAGAAAGCTGTGAAACCGTGGTGATGCCGATTTACCTATTGTGATGCCAAGTTGTCTGTTGTGACAGCTATAAAAATATACTGAAAACTGAATGACCTGTGGTGATATCTGTGAAACAGCGATGATGGCCATTTAACCTATGGTGACAGCTATGAAGCGATGCTGAATTATAAATAACCTGTGATGATAGCTGTGAAATAGTGGTGCTAGTCACGTAGCTTGTGGTGACAGCAGTGAAACTGCTGATTTCAAAATAAGTTACTGTGAAATATGTTCCATAAAAGAGTTATTCTTTGGAAGCAAGGAATAAACACTAATCCGTAAAGCATGGAATGCACAAGTTTTCTGGGCCATAACAGCTAGTTTCGGGCAAATAGGTCTCATCAGTGGCCCTGAAATATTTAAAAAATTCCACCAATGATCCCGAAGGACAAGAAAATAGAAACTATATTTTGACGAAAGGCGGGGAGAAAGTGTACGGCCGCCACACACTCCATTAACGCCAGCTATAGTCACAGCAAATGTGCTCTATGAAAGGCTTATCATTTGGAAGCAAGGAATATACAACAGAGCCTAAAATCATGGAATGTACAGGTCCGTGGTGATTGATGGCACACTGTGGGGATAGCCACTTAACCTGTGGTGACAGCTGTGAAACTGTGCTGAAATCTGAATAACCTGTGGTGATACCTGCCAAAGTTTGGTAATAGCCAAGTATCTGTGTGACAGCTGTGAAAATGTACTGAAAGCTGTATACTTTGTGGAGACAGCTGTGAAACTGTGGTGACAGCTATGTTATCTGATGTGAAGCTGTAAAACTGTGTTGAAATCAAAATAACATATTGAGAAAGCTGTGAAACTGTGGTGATGTCGATTTACCTGTTGCGATGCCGAGTTGTCTGCTGTGACAGCTATAAAACTATACTGAAAACTAAATGACCTGGCGTGATATATGTAAAACAGCGATGATGGCCATTTAACCTATGGTGACAGCTATGAAGCTATGCTGAATTACAAATAACCTGTGATGATAGCTGTGAAAAAGTGGTGCTAGTTACATAGCCTGTGGTGACAGCAGTGAAACTGCTGAATTCAAAATAACTTACTGTGATATATGTTCTATAAAAGAGTTATCCTTTGGAAGCAAGGAATAAACAACAGATCCGTAAAGCATGGAGTGCACAAGTTTTCTGGGCCAGAGCAGCTAGTTTCGGCCAAATAGGTCTCATCAGTGACCCTGCAATATTTTCAAAATTCCATCAATGATCCCGAAGGACAAGAAAATATAAACTACATTGTGACGAAAGGCGGGGAGACAGTTTACGGCCGCCACACACTCCATTAACGCCAGCTATAGTCACAGCAAATATGTTCTGTGAAAGGCTTATCATTTGGAAGCAAGGAATATACAACAGAGCTGAAAGCATGGAGTGTACAAGTTTTCTTGGGCAAAACTAACTAGTTTCGTCCAATGAGCCTCATCATGATCCTTATATAGTAAAACAAACAGTGAAACTGTTGCGATGGCCAGGCAACCAGTGGTGACAGCTGTGACCTGTGCTAAAATCTAAATAACCTTGGCGACAGCTGTGAAACTGCACTGAAATCTAAAAGCCTGTAGTAATTGATGGCAAATTCTGGTGATAACCACATAACCTGTGGTGACAGATCAAACTGTGATGAAATCGGAATAACCTGTGGCGATACCTGCGAAAGTTTGGTGATAGCCAAGTATCTGTGTGACAGCTGTGAAAATCTGCTGAAATCTGTATAATTTATGGTGACAGCTGTGAAACTGTGATGACAACTATGTTATTTATTGTGAAACTGTGCTGAAATTAAAATAACTTATTGTGAAAGCTGTGAAACTCTTGTGATGCCGAGTTGTCTGTTGTGACTGCGAGTTTTCTGTTGTGACAGCTATAAAACTATACTGAAGACTAAATAACCTGTGGTGATATCTGTGAAACATCGGTGATGGCAATTTGAGCTATGGTGGCAGCTATGAAACGATGCTGTGAAACTGTGGTGACAGCTATGTTATTTGTTGTGAAGCTGTGAAACTGTGCTGAAATCAAAATAGCATATTGAGAAAGCTGTGAAACTGTGGTGATGCCGAGTTACCTGTTGTGATGCCGAGTTGTCTTTCGTGACAGCTATAAAACTATACTGAAAACTAAATGACCTGTGGTGATATCTATGAAACAGCGATGATGGCTATTTACTCTATGGTGACAGCTGTGAAACAGCGCTAAACTTTAAATTACCAGTGGTGATAACTGTGAAACTGTGGTGATAGTCACGTACCCTGACAGCTGTGAAACTGCTGAATTCAAAATAGTATGTTCTATAAGAGTTATCCTTTGGTAGCAAGGAATTAATAATAGATCCCAAAAGCTTTGAGTACAAACGTTTACTGTGCCAGAGCAGCTAGTTTTTGTCAATAAGGCCTGAATTTATTTTCAAAATTCCACAAGAAACCAATGATCCCGAAGGACAAGAAAATATAAACTACATTATGACGAAAGGCGGGGAGACAATTAACGGCCGCCACACATTCCCTTAAACCCAGCTATAGTCACATTAGAACTGAAAAGCATGGAGTGTACACGTGTTGGCTAAACTTTCTAGTTTCGATCAATTATCATATCAGGACTCAGAAATATTATATAACAACTGTGATGCTGGCGATGGTCACGTAACCCCTGGTGACAGCTGTGATCTGTGCTAAATAACCTGGCGCAAGGGTTGTGAAACTCTACAGAAATTTAAATAACCTGTGGTGATAGACGGGTAATTGTGGTTATAGCTCTACAGCTGGTGCGATAGCCACGTAATATGTGGTGACAGCTGGACCACATAACCTGTGGTAACAGATGTGAAATTGTGCCGAATTCTGAATAACCTGGGGTTATACCTGCGAAACTGTGGCGATAACCACATAACCTGTGGTGACAGATGTGAAACTGTGATGAAATCGGAATAACCTGTGGTGATACCTGCGAAAGTTTGGTGAGAGCCAAGTATCTGTGTGACAGCTGTGAAAATCTACTGAAATCTGTATAATTTATGGTGACAGCTGTGAAACTGTGATGACAACTATGTTATTTATTGTGAAACTGTGCTGAAATTAAAATAACTTATTGTGAAAGCTGTGAAACTCTTGTGATGCCGAGTTGCCTGTTGTGACTGCGAGTTTTCTGTTGTGACAGCTATAAAACTATACTGAAGACTAAATAACCTGTGGTGATATCTGTGAAACATCGGTGATGGCTATTTGACCTATGGTGGCAGCTATGAAACGATGCTGAATTATAAATAACCTGTGGTGATAGCTGTGAAACTGTGGTGCTAGTCACGTAGCCTATGGTGACGGCTGTGGAACTGTTGAATTCAAAATAACCTACTGTGAAATATGTTTTATAAAAGAGTTATCCTTTGAAAGCAAGGAATAAACAACAAATCCGAAAAGCATGAAGCGCAAAAGGTTACTTGGCCAGAGCTGCTAGTTTCGGCCAATAAGGCCTCATCAGTGGCCCTGAAATATTTTCAAAATTCCACTATAAACCAATGATCCCGAAGGACAAGAAAATATAAACTACATTATGACGAAAGGCGGGGGGACATTTTACGACCGCCACACACTCCATTAACACCTGCTATAGCCACATCAAATATATTCTATGAAAGGTTTATCATTTGGAAGAGCAAAACAACAGAACTGAAAAGCATGGAAAGTACATGTTTTGGCCAAACTTTCTAGTTTCGACCAATTATCGCATCAGGATTCTGAAATATTGTAATAAAAACTGTGGAACTGGCGATGGTCACGTAATCAGTGGTGACAGCTGTGATCTGTGCTAAATAACCTGGCGTTAGAGCTGTGAAACTGTACTGAAATCTAGATAACCTGTGGTGATAAATGGGAAACTGTGGTTATAGCTCTGCAGCTGGTGTGATAGCCACGTAATCTGCGATGACAGTTGTGAAACTGTGCTGTAATCTCCAAAATATGAGGTGATAGCTGTGAAAATGTGGTGGTGACCACGTACCCTGTGATGACAGCTATGGAACTATGCTTGAAACTAAACCTGTGGTGACAGCTGTGAAACTGCAGTGATTATTATGTTGCCTGTGGTGACAGCTGTGAAACTATGCAGAAATCTAAATAGCATGTGGCAAGTGGTACATAATACTAGAGCTGTTAACTCTTCAGCCTGCCATTTCCGGAAAACTGATCTGATTGGTTAGGTTCAAACAGAAAAGTTCAAATATGATCTTTAGTTATCATTACAGTGTGGTGAGACTTTAATGTCAGAAGTCATATTTCTGTTAACGAGTTTTATCATTTGAAACCAAGATGCAGATGGGCTATGCTTTCTTGAATTTACACAGTCTTTATTCTTGTTGATAGCTAAGGATGTCGTCAAAATTAAAGGAAAAGCTGAAATGTCTTGGCCTAAAAAATACAGCAACAAAAAAAACCTTAAGGAGTAAAAACATTTTTAAAATTAACTAAAGCAACCGGCCTTATCTGGAACATTGTCCCTACAAGGGACATTTTCCTTTTTCCATTGAGTATTTGTTGAAAGGGATAACTGTCATTGTTTCCCCTGCACTCTTTAGAATCGCCTTCGCGATTATAATGAATATCCAAGTATGGAGAAAAGTATCCTTTAATTAATTATCCTTTAATCGTATAATCAAATACCCGCTTATCTATATCAATGTTTACTTCAAACTGAAGTCGCATCAGGTAAAAACTTACCGCCAGTCCATTTAATAAAATACGATTCATTCCTTGAAAAACAAAACAAAACACATATATATAAATGAAGAACTGACCATTAACTGCATAACACTAAAGCACTTTTATATAAACTGATCATCAATACATTTCAAATACATTGTCTGATTCACTGGCTGTGATATAAACTCCAGATTACTGGGTAATAAAACACTTTGTGGTTTCAGCATCTGACACTTATGGCCCTTGGCAGAAACTGTTAACTGGCTGCCTTTTAAACAAGCAGATACAAATCCACGGAAACAGCTGTCCGTATGTATTTAATAGAGGGGTTTGGTGCTCTCCTCTAATAAGCTCTTCACTGTGGTGATAGCTGTGACACTGTCGCAAAAAAAACATATAATATGTGGCGACAACAGTTGTGAAACTATAGTTATAGCCAAATAAACTTTGAGAGTTGTGAAAGCTGTGAAAGTGTACTGAAATCTATATTATCTATGATGGGAGCTGTGAAACTGTGAGGTGATTACATCTGTGAATCTGTGCTGAAATATAATTTACCTGTGGTGATAGCTGTGACCCTGTCGTAAAAGTCATGTAATCTATGGCGACAACAGCTGTGAAACTATTGTTATAGACAAATAACCTTTGCGAGTGGTGACAGCTGCGAAAGTGTGCTGAAATCAATATTATTTGTGGTGGGAGCTGTGAAACTGTGCTGAAATATAAATTACATGTGGTGAAAGCTGTAAAATTGCCGCGATAGCCACGTAACTGTGGTGACTACCGTGAAGCTGTTCTGAAATCCAAATAACCTGTGATGATAAGGTTAAACTGTGCTGAAATCGAGATAACCTATGGTGATAGCTGTTAAACTGTGGTGATAGCCACGTAACATGCAGTGACAGCTATGAACTGCGCTGAAATTTATAAATAACCCGTGGTAATAGCTGTGAAGCTTTGGCGATATACACATTACCTGTGCACACGTGACAGCTATGAAACTGCTGAAATCTATATAATCTGTGGGGAAAGCTGTGGAATTGGTGTGACCGGTGGTGACAGCTGTGAAACTGTGCTGCTAAAACCTATATAATCTGTGCTGCTAAAACCTATATAATCTGTAGTCATAGCTGTTAAACGGTGATGACACCCACGTAACGTGTGGTGACAGCTATGAATCTGAGCTAAAAACTCAACAACGTGTGAGGAAAGCTTTGCTCTGTGCTGATTATTGCGTTACCTTTGGTAACAGCTCTGAAACTGTGCTGAAATCTATAAAAGCATTTGGTGTCAGCTGTGAAACTGTGCTGAAATCTTTAAATTCTGTGGTGATATCTGTGAAACTGTGATGATGGCCATGTAACCTGTGATGTCAGCTTTGGAACTGTGCTAAAACCTTAATGAACCGTGGAACTGCAGGGATTATCACATAACCAATGGTGACAGCTGTCAAACTATGATGAAATCTAAATAATATGTAGTGATAGATGTAACACTGTGGTGATACCAACGTAACCTACGTCGACAGCTATGAAACTGTGGTGATAGTCAAATAAACTTATGGACTGCGACATCCATGTAAATGTACTTTATAGAAGTGAAGGCATTGACCAGGAATCGATACAATTAACACACAGCTCCCATTAGAGACACCTAAGGGAAAGAATCACAAACAAATCTATATATTTTGCGGTGATAACTGTGAAACTGTGATGATAGCTGTGAAACTGTGCTAAAATCTAAATTACATGTGGTGATAGCTGTAAAACTGCGCTGATAGCCACATAACCTTTGGTGGCAGCTGTGAAGCTCTGCTGAAATCCATATAACCTGTGGTATTAGCTTCGAATTTGTGGTTATAGCGACGCAACCTATGGTAAAGGTGCAAGTGTAATGAAATTTAAATAACCCCATGGTGACAGCTGCTGTAAAAAGGTGCTGAAACCTAATAAACATGTGGTGATAGTTGTTATACTGTGGCGAAAGCCACGTATGAGACTGTGTTTAAATCTAAATAACCGTGTGATTTTAGCTGTGATATTGGCTTGATAACCATATAACGGGTGGTGAAAGAGCAAAACTGTTGTGATAGCAATATAGCTTCGGGGATAACTGTGAGCTGCTATAATAGCCATGTAATCTGTCGTGAGCGCTGTGATAGTGTCGTTATTTATTACCTATGGTTATAGCCGTGAAACTGTTGTGAAAGTAATATTACACATGTGGCCTGTGGTGATAGTCATGGAAACTGTGCGGATTATCAAAATAACCAGCGGCGACAGCGCTGAAACTGTGTAAATAGCTATATAGCCTATGTTGATATTTCGATGACAGAAACGGTGGCGACACGTTTATAAGCTGCGATCCCTGGTTTATGAGACGAGTAGCAAAACCACTACACTATGTGGAGACACTTATGAAGCTGTGGTAATAGATATTTAGTGTATGGCGATAGCAGTGAATATGTTGCGAAAGTCATATAAAATGTGGTTGCATATGAGAAACTGCAGTGATAGTAATATAACATGTAGTGACAGATTAGAAATAATGGTATTTTGAACCTGAGATTGTGCTGTAAAGCTGTAATGATAACCTTAAACTATGTGGTAACAGTTTTGTAATCGAGTTAATTTCATATTCCCGATGTGACTGCCTTGAAACTGTTATAATAGCCATATCTCTTAAGGTGACCGCTGGACATAGTAGTGATAGTAAAGTAAACATGTCGTGTTATAGCCAAATATCTTGTGGTGGCAGCTGTGAAGTAAGTGTTAGTCACATAACCTGTTGTAATAGTTATGTTTCAGTAGTAGTGGCCACATAACTTGTCGTGACAGATTACATATAGCTGCAAAATAGGGGGGGGGGGTTGGGTGAGGCGAAGGTGTTGCATCAACTGGGCGCCAAGTGATATTGGCTTACAGTTAGGCAAGGCTTGCTGGCCTAGCAGCAGTTAAGGATAGAAGGTAACGCTGGTATTTCTTCTATTTCTTCACTTTCATTTATTTAGCGCTGTCTCTGCCCACTCTCATTCATCTCCTCTACTTCTTCTTTCTCTTTTCTCCTTTTTTCTGGGAGACGACACAAAGTGACCCACAAGGGTTGACATGTCGTTAAACCCCAACACAATCAATCAATAGCAGCGAAATTGTAGTGGCATCCACATAGTATGTGGTTATAGCTGTTAAACTGTACATAGGCATATAACCTGTGGTGATAATTGGTAAACTGTGTTGATAACCATAATTCATGAAAAAAAAAAAACAGCTGTAAAACATTCGATAGCCATGTAAAATAGAAGTGGAGGCAATGATCAGGAATCGACACAATCAACCCACAGCTCCCATCAGAGACACCAAAGGGATGGATTAACACGCATGAAACAACAGACCCTAATGGAAACACCAACAGCGGAAAGCCAAAAGGACAGTTACTTTCCCACAAAATGGCCAATAGGCTATCCAAAATAAATAACATAAGCGACACAAACACCCAAAGACAAACCATAGCAAAAATAAACCGCGACAGAAGATCCGCCTTGGAACGGTCAGCGGAAACGAATTCCATTTAGGGGGCTTAAATCAATTTTACGTGGCTACACTCCTCTCCATTACTTCCGTCGCGATTTAGACAAATAATCTGTTCAGTCCGCGTGAAGGCCTCCTAACTCATCAGTGCAACATCTCCGTGAACACAAATAATCAAACAAGCACAGAGATGAAACAACGCTGATGACTCGACAGCAAAAAGAAAAGCAACAGTTAGACTCGATTTCACCCTCCAGTAAAAATACTGACCGTTCCAAGGCGATTCTTCTGTTGTGGTTTATTATTGTTACAGTATCTTTTTTATTTTGGACAGTCATTTTGTGGGAAAGTAATTGTCCTTTGGTCTTTCCGATTGTGGCGTTTTCATTGTGGTGAATGTTATGATTATGTTTCTTTTTCTTTGGTGTCTTGGATGGGGGTTGTGAGATAATTGTATCGATTCCTGGTGATTGCCTTCACTTCTATTTTGTGGTGACAGCTGTGCAACTGTGGTGATACCCAGCTAACAGTTGTGTTTTATAAACGTTTTCAAAACGTCAGAAGGGACGTCAGGTAACTTTCGCTTGGATATATGCTGCAGCGTTAAACTAAAGATCAATTTTAATGTTTAACCGCCAGCTGTGAAACTGAGGTGATAGCGATATAACCTTTGGTGATAGCTGAGAAATTCAGGTGATAGTTGTGAAACAGAGATGTTTGCTATATAACCTGTTGGGACAGCTGTGAAAATGAGGTGATAGCCGTATGCCCTTTGGTGAAAGGCTGTAAAAGTAAGGTGTATCTATACTTCCTGTGTTGAAAGCTGTTAGACTGGGGTGAAAGCCAAAAGACCTGTTGCGACAACTGCAAGTCTGATGTGATATCCGCACTTCCTGTGATTACAAATGTGAAACTAATGTCATAGCCATATTTCCTATAGTATATAACCCAGGTGATAACCATATTATTTGTGGTGACAGCTAAACTGAGGAGAAACAATATAACCTGTTATGATTGCTGTTTAACTCACGCTATATAATCTGTGGTGAACGCTGTGAAATTCACACGATGGCCATAACACCTGTGGTGACCGCTGTGAAACCGAGGAGATAGCCATACTACCAGTAGGGAAAGCTCTGAAAGCCATACGATAGCCATATTAGCTATGGTGATAGCTGCGAAACTAATGTGAAAGCCATTTTACCTGTTTTACCTGTTTTGTTTGCTGCGAAACCCATGTGATAGCCATACCACCTATGGTGACAGCTGTGAAACTAATATTACTGCTACATTATCTGTGGTGACCACTTTAAAATCTTAGGGGATAGCCATATTACCCGTGGTGATATCTATAAAACGGATGTGATAGCTATACTACCTGTGGTTATAGATGAGAAACTCACGTTATAGCCTTATTATCTGAGGATTATTTATTTATCGTGCTAACAGATTTGAAAGTGAAGTGATTGTCATGTCATATGTGCTGTTAGCTGTGAGACTCGGGTGATGGATAGAAGCCTCCGTGGTGTAGTGGTTACGATAGTCGCCTTGTAAACCAGGGATCGCAGGATCGATCCCGGGCTTCTCCAGACTTTCGGATGTGTCTTAAACCGAGGTCTCGTCTCCGTATGACCTTAGCTTTGGTGGGATGTATAACTCAAACACCCACTCACTCAGTTGATGGACATTCTACCTGTTGCGATAATGGAGATACAAAGGTCACTGCTATATAACATTGATGACAGCTGTGAAACTGATGTGATAGCTAAACTTCCTATGGTGATAGCTGTGACACCGAGGTGATAGCATCTTACCTGCGGTGATAAAGTAAAACTCAGATTGTAGTCATATTACCAATGTTGAAAGCCGTGAAACGATGCGATAGCCATTCTACATTTGGTGATAAATGTAATGCTGAGGTGATAGCTGTGAAACTCAAGTGATAGCCATACTACCTCTGGTGAAAAATGTGAAACACAGGTGATTTCTATTCTGTCTCTGGCGATAGCTGTGAAACTGAGGTGATAGACATATTTCTGTGGTGACAGCTGTAACTCTGATGTAAAATCCAGCTGTGAAACTAATGTGATAGCTTTATTCCCTGTGGTGGTAGCTGTGAAACCCAGGTGATAACCATTCTGCATGTGGTGACAATTTTGAAACACAGGTGAATGCTATATTACATGTGGTGAAAGCTGTTTTCCTGTGGTGATAGCTGTGAATACAAGGTGATAGCATATCACCCGAGGTGACAACTGTAAATGTCAGATTATAGCAAGATTACCTGTGGTGACGTCTGTGAAACTGAGGCTATAGCCATACTACCTGTGGTAATAAGTGTGATGCTGAAGTGATAGCTGTGAAACTCAAGTAATTGCCATACTACCTCTGGTGACAATGATGAAACACAGGTGATTGCTATATTACCTATGGACGACAGATGTGAAACACAGATGATAGCTATATATCTTATAGTAACAGCTGTAAGTCTGATGTCATATGTATACCATCTTTGGTGACAGCTGAGAAAGTAATGTGATAGCCATATTACCTGTGAATATCAAACTATCAATTAAGAAAGCTGAGAAACTCAGCTAAAAATGATGTAATCTGTGGTAGAAGCTGTAAAACTAAGGCGACAGCCATGTTACCTGATTTGATTGCTGTGAAAATCATGTGATAGCCATACTTCCTATATTGCCAGCTGTGAAACTGAGGTGATTGTTATATAACCTGTGATGACAGCTGTGCACCTCAGGTGGCAGCCATATTACCTGTGGTGATAGCTGTGACTACCTCTGGTGACAGCTGTAAATAAGAGGTGTTTACTGTTTTACCTTTCTTTTACGACAGTTGTGAAAACTGAGATGATAGGTTTTGTGTGTGAAACTGGGGTGACAGCAAAGTAGAAGTAAAACAAAGATCAGGAATCGATACAATTAACTTACTCCACCCATCAAAGACACCAAAGGGAAAGAAACACAAACATTAAGCGACCAGACCATAATGGAAACCTAAACAAAGGAAGGCCATAAGGACAGTTACTTTCCCACAAAATGGCCATATGGGCATCCAAAATAAAAAGACACAAGTGATAAACACAGTAAGTAACAAACAACAACATAAATAAATCGCCACAGAAGAACCGCCTTGGAACGGTCATTGGAAAGATTTCCTCTGGGGGCTTAAATCGATTTTACGTGGCCACAATCCTCGCCCTTACTTCCGTCGCGATTTAGACAAATAATTTGTTCAGTCCGCATGAAAGCCTCCTAACTAATCAGTGCAACATCTCCGTGAACACAAATAATCAAAGAAACACAGAGGTGAGACAACGTTGAGGACTAGACAGCAAGAAACCACTGAAATGCTGGAGCAAAAGAAAACCAACAATTATACTTCGATGGGCCCGACCAGAGACAGAGCATCAGGCACCAACCAACATTACCTTGAATTAGATCTCTCTAACTCTCAATAAGCCTTTACGTTGGAACCGTCATAGAATCTGAGGCCTGATCCACCGGCTTGCCATTAAAGAGGGAAGCAAAGTTGCCAACCGTGATTGGGTTAACTACCATGCATGCAGTCTGTCGTATAATATCCATGTTGCACCCAATCTTTTTATATCGAAGAATGATTTTACGAAATTGGGTGCTAAATACTATCTTTAGCGACAGCTGTAAAAATTTAAAAGAAAGACCCAGGGAGCGCCACAGTCACAAGACACAGCCCACTCACGACAGGAAGAGGAAACATACACAAAACAAGAAAAAATACGAGTGTTTATGAAATGGAACAATCAGCCCTCTCTTCCCCACAGGGGGTGATCACTCACAACAACTCACAACAAATTCGCAGATATGCGATGATAGCCATGCTACCCGTGGTGATAGCCATATTACCTGTGGTGATAGCTATAAAATGTAGGTGAAAAACTGTGGTGACAGCTGTCAAATTAAGGTGATAGCCATAATACCTTTGGAGATAGTTGTGAAATTCAGGTGATAGACTGTGAAACTTAGTTGATAGCTTTATTACATATTTGGGCAACTATTACTCAAGTAATGGCCATATTAACTGTGGCGATAACTGTGAAACTAAGGGGATAGCCATACTAACTCTGCAAACAGCTGTGAAACAGGGGTGACAGCTTTACTACCGGTGGTGACAAGCCGAAGCGATAGGCATATTACCTATAATGATAGTTGTGGAATTCAGATGATAGTTATAATAAGCATAGTGAAACTCAGGCGAAATATGTGAAGCTGAGGTGACAGCCATATTACCTGTGGTGGTAGCTGTAAAATTGAGGTTATAGCCACATTACCATCTGTGATAGCAATGAAGCCAGGTGATAACCATACTAGTTGTAGCGACAGTTGTAAAACAGATGTTATTTCTGCATTACCTCTTGTGACAGCTGTCAGCCGATGTCATAACCGTTTTACTTGTGATTATAGCTGTGAAATTCAAGTCATAGTCATATTTCTTGTTGTGAAGCTCAAGTGATAGCCATATTTCCTGAGGTGACAGCTGTGAAATGGAGGTGATAGCCATATTACATGCATTTATAGCTATGGAACCCAGATGATAGCAATATAACCTGAGGGGATATCGTCGTTACCTGTAGGAATACATCTGAAACTCGGGTGATAACCATACTAACTGTTTGACAATTATGTATCATAGTTGACTGCTATACTATCTGTGGTAACGACTGTCAAACTAAGGTAATAGCAATCTAACTTTTGTGAAGGAAAGCTGAGAAAGTCAGGTGATAGCCATATTACTTGTTGTGATAGCTGTGAAACTAAAATGATAGCCATACTACATATAGTTAAACGATTGCTATATAATATATGGTGACAGCTGTGAAACTGAGGTGATGGCGATATTACCTTTGGCGATGGCTGTTTAACTCTGGTGATAACCATACTACTCAGGTGATGGCCATATAGCCCGTAGTGATAGCTGTCAAGCTAAGGGGATAGCCAAACAAGCTATGGGAATAGCTGTGAAACAGACTTGATTGCTGTATTACCTGTGGCAGCTGTCAAACCGAGGTGACAGGCATATTACAGATGATAGTCATACTGCTTCTTGTGAAACTCAGGTGATAACCATATGACCTGAGGTGTAAAATGCGAAACTGAGGTGACAGCCATATTAACTGTGGTGGTAGCTGTAAAACTGAGTTTATAGCCATATTACCGGCGGTGATGCGTCTGACTGGTGATCAGAAGTACGCGGATTCAATATTTGCCGGGTTTGGCAGTATTTTTTCATGGAGATTGATCATTTTATCGTTTCTATCATCATTCTTTCCCTTCCGCTGATTCAAGAAGGGCAGTTGTCAGTTTCTGGCGAAAGAATGTACACTGTACTGGTCAACCACTTATGTACAAGACAGCCCAGGAAACGTGTGGATAGGTAAACTGACAGGCTCAAAAATTACATAGTGTTGACTGGGCCATTAAACTGCAATCAATGAAAACAAAAACCTGTGAACTCATGTATGTGATAGCATTACTGCCTGTGGTGACAGCTGGGAAAACATGGCGTTAACCGTACGAGTTTTAGTGACTGTTGTGAAACAGAGGTGATTGTTGTATAACATGTTGTGACAGCTGTCAACCAAGATAACAGCCGTATTATCTGTAATGATAGCTCTGAAATTCAGGTGATCATGTTTGTGGGAAGCTCAGATGATAGCTATACTTCCTGTGGTAACAGCTGTGAAATGGAGGTGATATCCATATTAGCTCTGGTGATAGCTGTGAAACTCAGTTGACAGCAATATAACCTGTGGTTACAGCTGTCAAACTAAGGTGACAGCCATGTTACCTGTAGTGATAGCTCTGAAACTCAGGTGATAAACCATTCTACCTGTTGTGACAAGTGTGAAACATAGTGGATTGCTGTATTACTTGTGGTGACAGCTGTCAGTCTGAGGTGATAGCGATATGATCTTTGGTGATAGATGTAAAAGTCAGGTGATAACCATACTACCTGCTGTGAAGGAAAGCTGAGATATTCAGATGATACCATATTACTTGTGGTGATAGCTGTGAAACTAAGGTGACAGCCATACTACCATACATGGTAAAATGATTGCTATATATTATGTTATGACAGCTGTGAAATTGATGTGATAGCCATATTACCTGTGGTGAGGTGATGATAGCTAAGAAACTGAGGTAATGGCGATATTACCTGCTGAAAGCTGTGAAACTCTGGTGAAAACCAAACTACCTGTTCTGACATTTGTGAAACGGAGGTCATTGCTTAATAACCTGAGGTGACAGTTGTGAAACTGAGGTGTTTGTCATACCACCTTTGGTGATAGCTGTGAAACAGGGTTTAAAACTAGAGGTAAAGACAGTGATCAGGAATGGATTCAATTACCCCTAATCTCCTAACAGAGACAACAATGGGAAATAATTCGAAATTGAAATAACTAAATCCTAATGAAAACACCACAAGCGGATAGCCAAAAGGACTTTTACTTTCACACAAAAATTGCCAAACAGCGATCGAAAATAAAAAGACATAAGCAATACATACATGCAAAGACGCACTGTAACAATAATAAACCACAACACAAGAACCGCCTTGGAATGGTCAGCAAAAAGTATACAACTCAGGGGCTTAAATCGATTTTACCTGGCCTCAGCCCTCGTCCTTGGTTCTTTTATGGTTTAGACAAATAATTGTTAAAGTCCGCATAAAGTCACATCACATGTGTTGACAGCTGTAAAACTGGAAACTCAGGAGATAGCCATATTACCCGTGGCGATATCTATAAGATTAATTTGAAAGCCTTACCCCGGAGTCTAACTGTTGGTTTTCTTTTGCTCCGGCATTTCATTGGTTTATTGCTTTCGAGTCCTCACCGTTGTTTCATCTCTATGGTTGTTTGAGCTTTTGTGTTCATAGAGATGTTGCAATGATGAGTTAGGAGGCCTTCATGCGGACTGAACAAATTATTTGTCTAAATCGCGACGGAAAGGCGAGTATTGTACCCACGTAAAATCGATTTAAGCCCCTCCCCCCCCACACACACACACCCAAGTGAAATTCGTTTCCACTGACCTTTCCAATACGGTTCTTCTGTCGCGGTTTATTTTTGTTATGATTTGTTTTGGGTGTTTGCGTCGCTCATATCATTTTATTTTGGATAGCCTATTGGCCATTTTGTGGGAAAGTATCTGTCCTTTTGGCATTCCGCTGTTGATGTTTCCATTGGGGTCTGTTGTTACACGTTTGTGTTTCTTTCTCTTTGGTGTCTCTGATGGGAGCTGTGGGTTTTTGTATCGATTCCTGATCATTGCCTCCACTTCTGTTTTATTACCTGGACTGACAGCTGTGAAACTGAGGTGATAGCCATATTATATATAGTGGCAACTGCTATTCAGGTGTGGCCATATATAGCCTGCGGTGATAGAGGTGAGTGCTGCATTACCTGTGGTGACAGCTGCTAAACCGAGGTGATATGTATATTACCTATAATGGCATGTGTAAAAATCAGATGGTAGTCATACTACTTCTTGTGAAATACAGGTGACAGCCATATTGCCTGAGGTGAAAGATATGAAACTGAGGTGGCAGCCATATTACCTGTGGTGGTAGCTGTTAAAGCCATATTACCTGCTCAGATGATAGCCTTACTACCTGTGGTGATAGCTGAGAAACTCAGGTGATATCCATACTCAATTTAGTAATAGCTATGAAACAGAGGCGATTGCTGTAAAATACAGGCAAGAACCGTATTACCTGCGATGATAGCTGTGAAAATCAGGTGATAGTCATATTTCTTGTTGTGAAGCTCAGGCGACAGCTATATTTCCTGAGATGACCGCTATGAAACGAAGGTGATAGCCATATTACCTAAGGTGATAGCTGTGAAACTCTGTTGAAAACAATATAAACTGTGGTGACAGCTGTCAAACTGATGTGATAGCCATGTTACCTGCAGTGATAGCTTTGAAACTCGTCCGATAATCATACTGCCTGTTGTGACAATTGTGAAGCATAGTTGATTAGTATAATTATTACCTATGGTGACAGATGTAAACCTGAGGTGATAGCGAAATAACCTTTGGTGATATATGTGAATATTCTGGTGATAGCCATATTACCTGCTGTGAAGGAAAGCTGAGAATGTCGGGTCTTAGACATATTGTGGTGATAGCTCTGAAACTAAGGTGATAATCATAATACCTATAGTGACAGCGGTGAAACTGAAGTGATTGCTATAATATATGTGGTGACAGCTGTGAAACTGAGGTGATAGCCATATTAACTGCGGTGTTGTGGTGGTAGCTGAAAAATTCGGGTGATACCAATGTTGACCGTTGATAGTTGTTAAACTCCTTTAACCATACTACTTATTGTGACTTTTGTGAGACAGAGGTCATTGATTAACAACCCGTGGTGACAGTTGTAAAACTGAAGAAGTAGCCATACTACCTGTGGTGATCGCAGTGAAACTTAGGTGATCGCCATATTACCTGTGGTGATATCTGTGAGAATAAGTTCAAAGCCATACAAGCCAAAATATTAATGGTAAAAGGTGTGTGCGGCATCAGTTGTGATAGCCATTCTACCTGACAATTCAACCTGTGGTGACATGCGTATAACTCAGGTAACAGCCTCAACACCTGTGGTGATAGCTGTGAAACTTACCTGTGTAGACATATATGACCCAGTTGACAGTCGTTCTTCCTCTGATGATAGCTGTGCTACTAAGATGACAGCCATATTAACTGTGGTGATAGCTAAGATTTGTTTGTCAATAGTTTTTACTTCCCAGGCAATACCATTTTGGATATTTGGAGGTTGCTTTAGATTTTGAGGGACTTTTACCCGACACTGAGATAAACTGACATCTAAAGGCCTACCACCCAAAGAAACCGCAAGGGTTTAACCAAGAGGACCATGATGGTCCTATATCGCTCACATGAGCTAAGAGATTAACATGTAGGCCCCAGGGCGGTGCAATTTTTTTTTACCCAGGTCTATATTTTGAACAACCTAAGCAGAGGTCCACTGAATGAAGCTAAACATCGAATATAAAAGGCATGGCCTTCTGGTTTTGGACAATAAGATTATTCAAAAGTTTTCTCTTTATAAGTCTATGTAAAAACAGTGGACCCAAGGGCGGGGCCATTTTTGGCCCCCATGCTATGATTGGAACGATCATGGTAGAGGTCCATTAGATGAAGCTTCAAACCAAATTTCAAAGACCTGGGCATTCTGGTTTCAAACGAGAAGATTTTTAAAGGTTTTCCCTCTATTAGCCTATGTAAAACCAGTGGGCCCCGGCGCGGGAGCATTTTTGGCCACAGGGCTTTAATTTGAACAATCTTGGAAGAGGTCCACTAAATGACGCTTCATATCAAGTATCAAAAGACCTGAGCTTTCTGGTCTCAGACAATAAGACTTTTAAAGGTTTTCCCAATATAAGCTTATGTAAAACCAGTGAACACCAGCGCGGGGGCATTTTTAGCCCCAGGGCTATAATTTGAACAATCGTGGTAGAGGTTTACTAGATGAAGCATCATACTAAATATCAAAGACCTGGACCAGCTGTTTTCCCAATATTAGCCTATGTAAAACCAGTGGGCCCCGGAATGGGGGCATGATTGACCCCAGGGTATTAATTTGAACAATCTTGGTAGAGATTCACTAGCTGAAGCTTCATACCAAATATCAAAGACCTGGGCCTTCTGGTTTCAGACAAGAAGATTTTTAAAGGTTTTCCCTTATAAGCCCAGGTAAAACAAGTGGGTCTCGGCGCAGGGGCATTATTTGCCCCAGGGCTATAATTTGAACAATCTTGGTATAGGTTCATTTGATGAAGCTTCATACCAAATATCAAAGACCTGGGCCTTCTGGTTTCAGAGAAGAAGATTTTTTAAAGGTTTTCCCTATATAAGCCTATGTAAAACCAGTTGGCCACGGGGCAGGGTCGTTTTTGGCCCCAGGGCTATAATTTGAACAATCTAGGTAGAAGTCCACTAGATGGAGCTTCATACCAAATATCAAAGACCTGGGCCTTCTGATTTCAGAGAAGAAGATTTTTAAATTTTTCCCTATATAAGCATATGTAAAACCAGTGGGCCCGGCGCGCGGGGGGGAGGGGGGCGTTTTTGGCCACAGGGCTATAATTTGAACAATTTTTGGTAGAGGTTCACTAGATGAAGCTTCATACTAAATATCAAAGACCTGGACCTTCAAGTTTCAGACAAGAAGATTTTTATATGTTTTCCCTATATAAGCCTATGTGAAACGAGTGGGCCCCGGTGCGGGGGCGTTTTTGGCCCCAGGGCTATAATTTGAACAATCTTGGCAGAGGTTCACTAGATGAAGCTTCATACCAAATATCAAAGACCTCGGCCTTCTGTATTCAGACAAAAAGATTTTATATGTTTTCCCTATATCAGCCTATATACAACCAGTGGGCCCTGGCGCGGGGGGGGGAGGGGGGCGTTTTTGGCCCCAGGGCTATAATTTGAACAATCGTGGTAGAGGTTCAGTACTTGGGCCTTCTGGTTTCAGACAAGAAGATTTTTATATTATATGTTTTCCCTATATCAGCCTTTATAAAACAAGTGTGCCCCGAGGCGGGGCCATTTTTGCCCAAGGGCTATAATTTGAACAATCTTGGTAGAGGTCCACTAGATGAAGCTTCATACCAAATATCAAAGACGCGGCTTTTGGATTTCAGATAAGAAGATTTTTAAAGGTTTTCCTTATATAAGCCTATGTAAAAACAGTGGGCCACGGCATGAAGGCATTTTGGCCCCAGTGCTATAATTTGAACAATCTTGGTAGAGGTCCACTAGATGAAGCTTCATACCAAATATCAAAGACCTATGCCTTCTGGTTTCAGAGTAGAAGATTTTTAAAGATTTTTTTCTTATTTTCCCCTTTTCGTTGCCATGGCAACCAGAGTTAAGCATGGAATTGAATTCTTTGAACAACTTTGAGAGAGGACCACATATGTTTGGTCAGAATCTGTTCAGTGGTTAAGGAGGAGATGATGTTTAAAGAAATTGTAAACGGACGGACGGACGACGACGCCGACGTCGACGGACGGTGAATGATCACAATAGCTCACCCTGAGCCTTTGGCTCAGGTGAACTAAAAAACGGTTCGTCTCGCACCACATTATCCTGGGAAGGCTTATTTCTTATAAGATGTGAGCCGTAATTGTATCGATTCCTGATCATTGCCTTCAGTACGATTTTATTAACATTTCTAACACGTTTAAAGACGTCATTTTATTGTGCGAATATTTTGGCAATGCATTTAACAAACGTTTCTCTGCTTACGTTTCCGAATAATTTCATCAATGTTATTTTTGATGCTTTAATCAGCATGTTAATGACATTGTAAAACATTGGAAAATGTATAAGCTCTTCAATTCAGTACTTCTGACAATGGGACCCATTATAACACACACATCTTACACTGCTTTCTGTCAGTTGTTCTGCATCTATTGAAGTTTCTGGCACTTTTCCTATTTCTGGTTCAAATTTAGATTGTTAGTGCTCATTAGAACAGACTGTTCGAGGCAATTTTAATGAGTATATACGTCTATGCTGTGGGTAAGAATATGGTAAAAATGAATACCCTTGCCAACCCCTACTTTCATATGTATGAAGTGGGGTCCAAATGGGTATGTATTTCCCGGACTTGTTAATTTGTTTTAACAGTATAGGCATAATTTATTTCAACAGCAGCTTTGTGTCCATAAAGTATCCCAGTGGCTCAATTGAATGCGCAAGCTCGAGGGATTGATCATCTCTAGACTGAGGATGTTTCTTGCGAGTGAGAATGATCACGGACTATATTCTATGGTATTTCGCCCTCTTCTGCTTGTCCGTTTCTAAAAGCTGAATGCGCACTATACTTGCACTGGTTATCAGCATATTGGTGATCTTTTTACTTTTTTTTCTTATGAGTCCTGTGAACTCGCTATGTCCCAATTCTATAAGAAAGTTCCACTGCAAAATTATTTGTACAAAACACAGTTTAAACCCCCAGTGGAATTCGTTTCGCTGACCGTTCCAAGGCGGTTCTTCTGTCGCGGTTTATTTTATTTTTTTTGGCTTGTCTTTGAGTATTTGTGTCGCTTATATTGTTTTATTTTGGATAGCCAATTGGCCATTCTGTGTTAATTGATATTTCAATTAGGGTCTAGTTGTTTCATGTTTGTGTTTCGTTCCCTTTGGTGTCTCTAGATAGTGGGAGCTGTGGTTTTATTTATCGATTCCTGATCATTGCCTTCACATCTATTTTGATTGCTGGTGGGTGAACAAACAAATGGACAGAAAAATAGGTCCCTAAGTCGTGCCATGTTAAAAGCAGGCATGTAAAAAAAAAAAAAAAAAAACAACACACACACACAAAACAAAAACTGATAGTAAGCAAGAAAACAACTGAATTTTGTTGGCAGACAGTATTTTATTTAATTTTTATTTATAATTCATTTCACTTCTTCCTGCTTTTAGCGTCTGTAACTGTTGTTCTTCCCATCCATGTTGATTCTGAAACACAAGGAAAAGTTCATCGCAATTTAAATATAAAAGATTGACAGATACTTATGGACATTTTTTAGAGGGATGCGAGTCATGCAAACATGCACACATGTACACATGCAAACATGCACATATGCATGCACACTCACACACATGCATGCATGCACATACACATGCATGCACACACACGTTTGCATGCGCACACACACATGTATGCCATCATGCATGCACACATACATACATGAATGCATATGCGTGTGCAAACACGCAAGCATGCATGCAAGCACACATGCATGCACACACACACACACACTAATGTAGACTTGCATGCACACATACATGCATGCATGCACTCACACATGCATGCATACATGCACACAAATGCATGCACACACACACACACACACACACACACACACACACACACACACACACTCGTGCATGCATGGATAAATGCAATATCCCCATTCCCTAACAACTTGGCCATCAGAATCTAACTGTTGGTTTTCTTTTGCTCCAGCACTTCAGTTGTTTCTTGCTGTGAGTCCTCACCGTTGTTTCATCTCTGTGGTTGTTTGATTTTTGTGTTAACGGATATGGTGCACTGATAAGTTAGAAGGTCTTCTTGCGGACTGAATAAATTATGTCTTAATCGCGACGGGAGTAAGGGCGAGGATTGTTGCCACGTAAAATCGATTTAATACCCCCACCAGTGGAATTCGTTTCCGCTGACCGTTCCAAGGCGGTTCTTCTGTCGCGGTTTATTTTTGTTATGGTTTGTCTTTGGGTGTTTGTGCCGCTTATATTATTTTATTTTGGATAGCCTATTGCCCATGTTGAGGGAAAGTAACTGTCCTTTTGGCTTTCCGCTATTGATGTTTCCATCGGGATCTGTTGTTGCATGTTTGTGTTTCTTTCCCTTTGGTGTCTCTGATGGGAGCTGTGGGTTGATTGTATCGATTCCTGATCATTGCCGCCACTTCTAATTTGGTTGTGCGAGGGACAGAGATTGGATCGATCCCGGGCTTTCGGATGAGTCTTTAAACCGACGTCCCTTCCTCGTATGACCTAAGCTATTGGTGAGACGTAAAACCCAAACACTCACTCACTGTGCGAGGGAGATGATAACTGTTAATGTGTATATATGAAGAAAAAAGAAAATAAGAACAAAAGAGAACAAATTTCCATTCCTCCACCGGCATTTGAACTCTTGAACATTTGAACCCTCTGATTCATAATCGACAATCTGATTAGTAGTCCAGCACTCTATCAACTACACTGGCACACGATTCTTAAGTTATGTCATGCATCACAAAACATACAATGTACAAATACCCAAAGTGACAAAAGGCCATAACTCATGAAGTATTTTTCGGAATTTAATCAAAAGTTCATCCAGTCATCTACTCATCATAACCAATCTATTTACCAACTTTCAAGGCTCTAGCTCTTATAGTCTTTGAGATATTTTGCTGACACGATTTTATAAAAAAAATTCAAAGGGCAATAACTCCTGAAAAGGGCATTCTCCGGATAAGATCATATATGAAATTTCAAAACCCTAGCACACGCAATTCTTAAGTTATGCTTTGTATCACAAAACATACAGAGGTACAATGTACAAATACCCAAAGTGACAAAGGGTCATAACTCATCACCACAAATCTATTCACTAACTTTCAATGTTCTAGCTCCAATGAATTTTGAGATATTTTGCTGACAAGATTTTATCCACCCCCCACAAAAAAAAATCAAGTGGCAATAACTCTCGAAAGGGGATGAGAAAAAAAATCGCGTCACCTAATTGTCCACGAGGAATCCATATATAAAATTTCAAAACGCTAGCATACGCGGTTCTTAGGATATGTTACGCATCAAAACGGACAGACAGATGGACGAACGAAGCAGAAGCAATATGCCCCTCCAACTTCTTTAATGAACATGGACAGATCTGTACATTTTGCAGACATTTTAAAACTTGTAACATTCATCACAATATAGTCATATATATTTATATATATATTTGCATATTTTTATATTCTTATAGTGATGAAAAACGAGGTGTTTATCTGTACCTCTCCAACATGAATATTTGGCTTGAAGATTGTTAGATATATGTAGTACACTAACTGGTCATAGTAATAGCTGTTTAAGTCAATTTTTACAGTTTAATGGCCTTGTTGACAGTTTCATGGGTCACTCTGATATCTGTATAAGCCAAGATGACAGCTGTAAGAGTAGTTATATGATTCATGATGATAGCTACGGTATATGAATCATGGGGACAGCTGTATGACACATAATTACAGCAGTACGGATCATGGTGATAGCTGTATAACAAATGGTGATAGCTATAAGAGTAATTATTCTAAAATATGATTCATGGTGAAAGCTGTGTGATAGCTGTGTGAGTTATAGTGAGAGCTCGATGATTTATCTTGACAGCTGCATGAGTAGTTGTGGTAGCTGTATTAGTCGTGCTGATAGCTGTATAAGTTATTGTGATTTTTGTATGGGCCAAGGTAATACAGGCGTATCCGAGATAGCTATATGATTCGTGGGGATAGCTGTATGTGTCATGATGACAGCTGTTTGACTCATGGTGACAGTTCCATGACTCATGATGACAGCTAACTGAATCATGATGGAAGCTGTATGAGTCATGAAGGTAGCTGCGGTTGACATAGTGATAGCAACGTAGTGTACAAGTCTTTCTGGGACAGACTAGCTAGTTTCCGCAATTAGGCCTAGCCAGTGACCCTCAAATATTCTCAAACTTTCGCAGTGGAATCCATGATCCAAAAGGACTAGAAAATATAACCCACACTATGATGAAGGCCAGGGAGATTTTTACGGCCGCCACATATTCCCTTAACACCAGCTGTGGTGAAGGTAAAATAGCATATATAAGGGATAATCCTTTGGAAGCGGTGTCTGGTTGCGACAGGGAGCTCAATGCTCACTTTTTATAGTGCTGCCTCACTGAATTATCATGTCCCAGACACATTACATGATACCACAACCAGTCACATTATCCTGACACTGGGTCGACCAGTCCTAGCTCTACTCCGTAAATCTGAGTGCCAAGCGAGGAGCAGCTAGTACCATTTTAACGACTTTGGTATGTCGCGGCCCGGGATCGAACCCGTGACCTCCCGTTCCCCGGAGCGGACACTCTACCAACTGAGCTATCGGGGCCGGTTGTAGTATAGTACAGGATTTTCTGGGCTATGTGATTCTTAGGGATAGTCATAGTGATAGTTGCATGACCTATGGGGAAAGCTATATGAGCCATGCTTCAGGATGAAAGCTGTGTGGATCAGGATGATAGTTTATTAGCTATGGTGACAGCTTAAGGCGGCATGATGATAGCTCTGTGGATCAGGATGATAGTTTATTAGCTATGGTGACAGCTTAAGGCGGCATGATGATAGCTCTATGAGCCATGGTGATAGCTTTATGAACCATAGTGACATGGTGATATGAGCCAGAGTGGCCGATGAAGGAGTCATGGTGACAGATGTAGTGTAGACATAGCGATAGCAGCAACCTTTGAATTATGACAGCAGCTTTAAGAGTCATTGTGACAACTGTATGGGTCTTGTGGCAGCTTTATACGTCATAGGGACAGCTGTATGAATCATGGCAGCTGTATGAGTCATGGTGATAACTTTAGGAGTCAATGTGCTAGCTGTGTGAGTCGTGGTAATTGCTGTATTAGTCATAGGAATACCAGTATGATTAATGGTAATAGCTATAAGAGTCATGGTGGAAGCTGTTTAAGTCCTTTGGTAATAGTATAAGATCCATGGTAATAAATGAATCTGTCCCTGCATGAGTGATACGTACATGTATCAGTTGTCCGTCGTCCTTTCACATGTTCAACTAAGTATATCTTTAAAGCCAATTGGCCAAGCATGATTAAATTTCATTAGAGGCATTATCAGGTTGGGGGAAAAGCTGCATTATGTTATTCGAGATTTAAACTCTTGTTGGCATGGCAACATATAGCTCCTATAGACTTACATTGGGAAAAACTTCTCTGAAACCACTAGGCCCAGAGCTTACATATGAAGCATGTAGCAATGTCTAGTGGTCCCCTACATAAATTGTGCCATTCATGCCTCTGGGGTCTAAACTGGCCACTCCCCGGGCCCCTTAGCCCTCATAGACTTATAATGGAAAAAAGCATAAAAATTCTTCTTCTCTGAAACCACTAGGCGCAGAGCATATATATTAAGCATGTAGCAATGTCAAGTGGTCCCCTACATAAATTGTGCCAATCATGTCCATGGGGTCTAAACTGGCCACATCCCGGGGGCCATTCAAGCATGACTTTTCATCAAAAGCATGTACTTGATGTACTTTCACGTATTAACAATATAGGTATGGGATGTTGCACTGATGAGTTAGAAAGCCTTCATGCGGACTGAACAAAGTATTTGTCTAAATCGCGACGGAAGTATTCGCGAGGATTGTTGCCATGAAAAATTGATTCAAGCCCCCCCCCCCCCCCCATCGGAGCGGGGTTCATTTTACTGACCGTTCCAAGGTGGTTCCTCTGTCGCAGTTTATTTTTGTTATGGTTTTTCTCAAGTGTTTGTGTCGCGTATATTATTTTGTTTTGGATAGCCAGTTGGCCATTTTGTGAGAAATTAACTGTCCGTTTTGGCTTTCTGAGTTGATGTTTCCATTAGGGTCTGTTGTTTCATGTTTGTGTTTCTTTCCCTTTGGTGTCTCTGATGGGAGCTGTGGGTTGATTGCATCTATTCCTGATCATTGCCTTCACTTATATTTTGGCAGTCAGTACCAGTTTTCAATTTTCCACATTACAAGTCTATTGAACTTCTAAGTTGACATAACAACCAAACTAAAGAGCCGAATTTCATAAAATATATTAAACATGATATGGCAAATTTTGTGAATATTTCCATAAAGTCTCAGTCCCATATGGTTTCTGAGAAGATGTTGTTTTTTTTAGTATTTTTCTGGCATTTCGGTTTCCATGGCAGCCAAGCAACAAATAAAAGTGATCATTAGGCCTAAAATCAGATAGATGACAGCATAAAGGATATTAATATGAAAGTTTTGTCAAAATATCTGCAAGACTTGGCAGTAACTACCATTTTTCTATTTTCACCATTATAAGGCTATGAAACCTCTAAGATGCCATAGCAACCAAAATAATGAGCGGAATTTCATGAAAAATAAAAACAAAAGAAAAACACTAAACATGTAAGGGAAAATATGGTGAATATGCCCATTGAGCCTCAGCCTCATAGAGCATATAGTTTCTGGGGAGATGATTTTTTTTAGTTATTCTTTTTGGCATTTTGGTTTGGCAAAAACTAACAAGAGCTGTTACATGACAGCATAGCTCGCCTGTTTCGCGCCTTCAAGATATAAGGAAAAAATTGCTGAACCATGAAATATAGGTCACACTCACCTAGATATATTCTGAGATCAATAACTGGGACACATGGAACATAATTCCAGATATTACATATCAGAATTAAATTGTGTCTGAATATAAGGCAAAATCATTGAACCATGAAAATAGCTCACAATGACCTACATATATTTCTAAGTCAATCATCTGGTCACATGGAACTAATAATCCAGGTGAGACATTTCTCGATCAAATCGTATTCAAGATAATAGGCAAAATCACTGAACCATGAAATACAGGTCACACTTACCTAGATATAATTCAAGCTCAATCATGGGGTCACTTGGAAAAAATAATCCAAGCTTGACATTTCTCCATCAAATTGTATTCAAGATAATAGACAAAATCACTGAACCATGAAATATAGGTCACACTGACCTTGAATTATTTTGCGGTCAATTATCGGGTCACATTGAACTAATAATCCAGGTATGACATTTCTCCATCAAAAAGTATTCAAGATAATAGGCAAAATCACTGAACCATGACATATAGGTCACACTGACCTAGATATATTTTGCGGTCAATAATGGGATCATATGGAACTAATAACCCAGGTTTGACATTTATCCATCAAATAATATTAAAAGTAATAGGCAAAATCACTAGACCATGAAATGTAGGTCACCATGACCTAGATATATTTTGCAGTCAATTATCGGGTCACATGGAACTAATAATCCAGGTATGACATTTCTCCATCAGATAGTATTCAAGATAATAGGCAAAATCACTGAACCATGACATATAGGTCACACTGATGTAGATATATTTTGAGGTCAATCAGCAGGTCACTTGGAACTAATAATCCAGGTATGACATTTCTACATCAAATAGTATTCGAGATAATAGGCAAAATCACTGAACCATTAAATATATAGGTCACAGTGGCCTAGATATATATTGAGGTCAATCATGGAGTCACATGGAACTAATATCCCAGGTATGACATTTCTTCTACAAATAGTCTTCAAGGTATAAGGCAAAATCACTGGACTGTGAAATGTAGGTCATCATCCCCCTCACCCTTTTACACGTGAACCAATGTCACTTGATTGGTTGATGTATAACCAATTGTGTCTAAAACTTGTTAGCATAATGGAAACGTATACAACAAATTACAAAGGTGTCCTAGATTTTGAACCCTAGCCCCACCCCATCCCCATTTCCAGGCATGAACACAGGGGTGTGTTGTCTTGGAATCTCAGAAGACACTCCCAGGTATCCAAGTTGTAAGTATGAATGTTTTGTGATGAGTGACTGTTGAGATATAAGCATTTCAAAAACTTTAACACAGAATTACATTGGTGTTCTAGATTTTGACCCCTAGGCCCACTCAGGGGCATAAACCCAGCGGTCGGTTCTCTTTAAACATCAGAAGACCCTCCCAGGTACTTAAGTTCCAAATATGAGTGGCTGTTGAGTTTTAAGCATTTGAATAAGTTTAAGAAGTGTGACGGGAAGGATCACATAAATAAAAATGCAAACGCGCACACAGACGACCGAGATGACAACAATAGCTCTCCATGTACTTAGTACAGGCGAGCTAAAAAGGAACAGTATGCCTAAAATCAGTTGGCACATGCTAGACTACACGAGGAACATAAGTTTTGTCAAAATATCTGCAAAAGCTTTGCAGTTAATACAATTTTTCAATTTTCCCCATCAGAAGTCTATGGAAACTCAAAGTTGCTATAGCAACCACACTTATTTCATAAAAAAACATAAACTTTAAATCCTACAACCCAAGGATGCTACAGATACAATCTGATCTCAATCGGACCAATGGCTTCAGCAGAGATGTTGTCTGTAAATGTTGATGCCAGACATACTACGCAGACGACGGACAACTGCCTATCCTATAAGATCTGCCACAGCCTTCGGCTCTGGTGAGCTAAAAATCTTTAGTCTGATTTTATAACTGTATTTAGCGATTTAGTATAATCCTGTAATTACAAGTACATGATACATGGGACATCACTTTCTTGTCAATGATGGGAGGTGTGAGGCAATTGTATCGATTCCAGATCAATGCCTTCACTTTTATTTTATAGCATAGGTCTAAAGCTTCGCCTAAAATATGTAACGGCTGAGCCAATCCTACTTTTGCATATTTTCTGGTCAAGCCCCATTAACTGTAACTGGCATTTAAATGGAATCATCTAAACAACTCCTATCAATTGGATAGCATAACATATTTGAGACTACACCAATTAATGGCACACGTCTAATTGGCAAACTGTAATCTTAAGTCAACTCACTCAAAGCTTTCCTAATTTCGAGTAAAAAGTTCTTACAAAATTCCTTTGGTTCCTCAAATATTGTACTGTACCTTCCTCATGGCAGCGATCTTTAGTCTCCAGCTTCACTATATCATGCCTAAATGTAGAAATTATACAAATTAGATAAAAAAGGCATGCTGTATGAAAACAATCAAAATGTTTACTGGCCCCCACACATGGGGGCTTGAAGAAATAGACTGGGCTTCATGATCCTTACACGCAGAGCTGAAACAGAGGACACATGAGTACTGGTAAACTGCTTAGAGGTTCTAAGCCTGACCAGGAAAAAGTGGTGCGAGTTGGGCCCGTCATACATATAAAATATATTGGTTTCATTTCATCTCAATGTCTTGTAAAAGTCCCACAAAACTAGAAGCAACATCTCCAACAATGACCTTTACAATGTTGATGGGGATGTTAAACCTCAAATAAAAAAAAAAAAAAAAAAAAAACAAGTGCAGTATGCCATTAGAAAAATTAAAGCAATGCATTATGCCTTGCCACTAATTTTCATCAAGCAAGTGCCATAACACTTGTTTGTTTGATCTGAGGTTAAGTATCCCCGTCAACACTGTATAGGTCATTCTCCAGAAGTTGCTTCCAATTCTGTGGGACTTTTACCCAAAACTGAAATGAAATGACTTCTCAATGAAACCAATAGGGTTTATAACCTTGGATGGGTCCACTCGCCCCGCCTTGCCTGGGCAGGCTTAGACCCTCTAAGCGGTTTACAAGTACTTGTGTGTGGTCGATTTCAGCTCTGGAAGCATCATGCAGCCCATCTATTTCTTCAAGCCCCGATGGGCTGCCATAAACACTGTCAAAATGAATTCAAAGTGAAGGTGCATTAGTCTTTCCCTTAATAAAGTTGACATTAATACATGAATAAGGTGACTATTTTCAATGTTCAAAGGGGCCATATCTCCGAAAGGAAGTAAACCAGAATTACAATTCCTATTTTCTGTAGAACCACTCAGGGTACGTAACATTTATGCGAAGTTTACGGTAAATATCTACTGTTTACAGAGTAGATAAAAGTATATCACAATTCGCTCATGTGAAAGGGTGCTGGTAAGTCATTTCTGACCTAAAATTGACAGTTTTTGAGGGCCTGTGACCTTGAAAAAAGGTCAAGGTCACCAAAAGCAAACCAAATCTTTGGTAGGTTACAATGACATATTGTACAAATAATGTTCTAGAAAGTCTGGCCAAATTACAGCTATTCATTCAAGACACCTGTGCAGATAAGCCAAAATTGACAGTTTTGGGGACCTTTGACCTTAGAAATAAGGTCAAGGTCATCAAAAACTAAGGTCGGTCACAATGATATATTGTACCAAGTTTGAACAAATTTCACTGATTCATTCATGAGACAGAATCTGAATCATTTATGAATAATCTTGACAGCTGCAGAAGTATTTGTGGTAGGTGTATTAGTCATGGTGACAGCTGTATGAGTAATGGTGATAGTTGTATGTGCCAAGATAATACAGGCGTAACAGTGATAGCAAAATGATTTGTGGGGATAGCTGAATGAATCATGATGACAGCTAAATGAATCATGATGATAGCTGTATGAGTCAGGAAGTCAGCTGCGGGTGACATGGTGATAGCCAATTAATACATGGTAATAACTGCATGATGTTCTATATAATGGGCAATCCTTTGCAAGCAACCAAGGGCTACAACACGGAACCAAGTTTTTATGGGACGGACTAGCTAGTTTCCGCATTTAGGCCTTGCCAGTGACCCTCAAATATTCTAAAATTTAAGCAGTGGAATCAATGATCGAAAAGGACTAGAAAATATAACCCAAACTATGCCGAAGGGCAGGGAGACTTTTGACAGCCGCCACACATTCCCTAAACACCAGCTGAAGTTAAATGTCATATATAAGGGATAATCTTTTGGAAGCAAGTACTACAACATGGAACAGAAAATCGTAGGGTGCAGGATTATCTTGGCTATGTGATTCTTGGGGATAGTCATAGTGATAGTTGTATGACCTATGTTGAAAGCTATATGAGCCATGCTTATAACTGTGTGAGTCATGATGAAAGCTGTGTGAATCAGGATGATAGTTTATTAGCCATGGTGATAGCTTAAGGCGACATGATGATAGCTCTATGAGTCTATATTAGCTTTATGAACCATAGTGACATCTGCAAGAGTCATGGTGATATGAGCCAGAGTTGCCGATGAAGGAGTCATGGTGACAACTATAGTGTAGACATAGCGATAGCAGCAACCTCTGAATTATGACAGCAGCTGTAAGCTTGTTTGATTTGAGGTTTTACGGCCCCGTCAACCCTCTAAAGGTCATTTTGGAGACGCTGCTTCCAATTTTGTGGGACTTTTACCCGACATTGAGATGAAATGACATCTCAAGCCCTGTCGCCCAATGAAACCAATATGGTTTATTAGCATGGACGGTCCGCCTCGCACCGCGGTTCCTGGACAGGCTTAGATCCTCTAAGCGGTTTACCAGTACTAGTGTGCGGGCCGGATTCAGCTCTGCCTGGAAGCATCATGCAGCCCATATATTTCTTCAAGCCCCTATGGGCGGGGCTTAGCAGATGTAAGAGTCATTGTGACAATTGTATGGGTCTTGTGGCAGCTTTATACGGACAGCTGTATGAGTCATGGTGATATGAGCCAGAGTGGCCAATGAAGGAGTCATGGTGACAGCTATAGTGTAGTCATAGCGATAGCAGCAACCAATGAATTATGACAGCAGCTGTAAGAGTCATTGTGACAACTGAATAGGTCTTGTAGCAGCTTTATACGTCATAGGGACAGCTGTATGAGTCATGGTGGTATAAGCCAGACTGGCCCATGAAGGAGTCATGGTGACAGCTGTAGTATAGTAATAACGATAGCACCAACCTCTGAATTATGACAGCAGCTGAAAGAGTCATTGTGACAACTGTTTTGGTCTTCTGGCAGCTTTATACGTCATAGGGACAGCTGTATGAATCGAAGTGGCAGCTGTATGAGTCATGGTGATAACTTTAGTCGTGAATGCGCTAGCAGCGTGAGTCGTGTTGATTGCTGTATTAGTCACAGTAATATCAGTATGAGTAATGGTAATAGCTTTAGGAGTCATGGTGGAAGCTGTTTAAGTCCTAGTTATAGCTAAAAGAGTCATGGTAATAAATGAATGTGTCCCTGTGGTAGTGATACGTACATTTATCAGTCATAGTGACAGCTGTAGTCGTCATGGTGGAAGCAGTATACATGTAAGTCATGGTGACAGCTCTGTGTGTGTGTGTGTGTGTGTGTGTGTGTGTGTGTGTGTGTGTGTGTGTGTGTGTGTGCATGCGTGCTGAGGCATGTTTTCTCCCACCAACAACTAAGATCATATAGAAAGTTGACCTCAGTTTAAAGACTTATCCAAAAGTCGGGAGAATAAAAAGCTAAATGGTTGCCTTTGGAAACAAAGAACACATACAAGAACGAAAATTGGAGACTCGGTTTTATTGAGGCTCTTCATACACAGCAATATAGTTTGCAAGGCTGCATATGCCTAGCACCGGCTTAAGCGATATTCGATATTCAAAGTAAACAAAATAGGCTCAATGATCCCAGAGGAAAAGAAAATATAATCTGCCCTATGATGAAGCACAGGGAGACTTTTTACGGCCGCCACACGGCACTTAACAACAGCTGCAGTGAGGTAAAGGTTGCCTTTGGAAACAAAGAACACATAAAGAACGAAAATCGGAGACTCGGTTTTATTGAGTATCTTCATACACAGCAATATAGTTTGCAAGGCGTATGATCATAAAGGAAAGGAAAATATAATCTGCACTAAGATAACATTATCTGCTCAAATCGAACCCCCAAGATACATGGTTTCTAAGTCGAGTAGTTTAACCACTACACCCGCGGAGGCTTTAATGGTGGTCACAGCTCAATGAGTCATGATGATAGCATTGTAAGACATGGGGCTAGCTGTATTAGTCATGTTGACAGTTGTGTGAGCAACTGTGAAGACTTATGCGAGTCATGTTGATAGCTGTATGCGTCATGATGACAGCTGTATGTGTCATGGCAACCGCTGTGTGAGACATAATGGCATCTGAAGCAGTTATGGTGACAGCTGTAGGAGTCGTGAGAATAGCTGTGTGAGTCATGTTGATATGGACAGCTGTATGAACAATGGTTGCAGCTGCACAAATCATAGTGACATTACATTAGATAATATGGCTGATGAAAGTGTTATGGGTCTTGGTGACAGCTGTGTTTGAAATTAAAATATCTGTATGAGTCATGTTGGTAGCTGTATGAATCATGGTGATAGTGATAGAAGTCGTGGTGATAGCTGCGTGAGTCACGGTGAAAGCTGTATGAGTCATCTTATTGGCTGTATGCGTTATGGAAATAGCTACAAGAATCAAAATTTCAAAGTGATATATGTACGAGTAATTGTGATAGCTGTATTAGTCTTCCCTTTGTTTATTTGAATAGAGGTTTACGGGGCTTGCTGTATTAGTCATAGTGATAGCTATATTAGTCATAATGGTCACTAAATGAGTCACTGTGACAGCTGTTTGATTCATGCTGATAGCTGTATGAGGCATGAAGACAGCTTTAGGCATAGTCATTTGGTTCATTGTTACAGCTGTGTAAGCTTTATGGCCCCTGACGAAAGCAATATGAGCGATTCTCATAGCTGTATGAGCACGGAGTGATGACTGTATGAGTAACGGAGATAGCTGCATGAACTAAGATGACAGCTGTATTCATCATGGTGACAGCTGTAGTGATCAAGATGAGAGCTGCATGAATTATGGTAACAGTTCTAAGTGTCACGGTGAAAGCTGTTGTCATGTGATAGCTGTAAAGGCCATGATGGCAGCCATATGAGCCATTTTGAAAGATCTATTGACAGCTGTAGTAGTCATACTGAAAGCAGCAGTTGCCATGATGACATATTTGTGAGTCATGGTATGTGTGATGTTAACAGTTGAATTGGTAATGGGTCATAACAATAGCTATACAAGTCAATGTGACATCTGAATGTGTAATTGCGATATCTGTATGTGTCTTGGTGAAAGCTTAAAAGGCGTGCTAATAGATATCGGAGTCATGGTAAAAGCTGTTTGAGTTATGGTCATAGCTGTATGTGTCGTGGTGGCGTGTTGATAGCTTTATGGGTCATCGTGATGGCTGTATAAGTCATGATATGACTCGTCGTGTCAGCTGTAAAAATTATAGTGATCGCTGAATTAGACACGGCAAAAGTTATATCAGTCTTAGTGAGAGGGATGCGAGCAACGTTGACAGCTGTTTGAGTCATGGTGACAGCTATAGGTGTCATGGGTTCCATTGTTAGAGTCATGGTGACAACTAAAGTAGTCATAGTGTCAGCTGTAGAAGTCATAAAGAAAGCCGTGTGAGTCATGTTGACAGCCTTATAAGCGATGTTGATAGCTACATGAACAATGGTTACAGCTGCATAATTTATAGCTACAGGAGATACGACTGTTGAAAAGGAATAAGTCTTTATGGCAGCTGTATATGAAATTAAGATATCCGAGTCATTTTGGGCGCCGTATGATTCGTGTAGAAGTCGTGCTGGTAGCTGTATGCGTCATGATGGCAGCTGTATGTGTCATGGGGACCGCTGTATGAGACATGATGACATTTGAAGAAGTCATGGTGACAGCTGTAGGAGTCGTGAGGAAAGCTGTGTGAGTCATGTTGATATGGACAGCTGTATGAGCGATTGGTTTCAGCTGCATGGTTCTTTGTGACAGTTTTAGAGATATGGCTATTGAATGCGCTGTATGTGAATAAATATATCTGTATGAATCATGGTGGTAGCTGTATAATTCATGGTGATAGTTATAGAAGTCGTGGTAATATCTATGTGAGTCCTGGTGGCAGCTGTATGAGTCATCTTAATTGCTGTATGAGTGATGGTAATAGCTACAACCCTCATGGTGATAGCTGTTTAAGTGATTGAGATAGCTCTATTAGTCTTTTCTTTGTTTGTTTGTTTGTTTGTTTGTTTGAATAGAGGTTTAAAGTCCCTGTCAACACTATTTAGGTCATTTTCGAAATGTTGCTTTCAATTTTGTGGGACTTTTACCCGACATTGAGATGAAATGAAATCCCAAGCCCTGTCGCCCTTTGAAATCAAAATGTTTATATGCATGGACGGTCCGACTTGCACCGTTTTGCCTGAACAGGCTTAGACCTATGCTGCATACCACTTCTCATGTGCGGTCGGTTTCAGCTCTGCGTGGAAGCACTTTGCATACCGATTTATTTCTCAAAGTCCCGATGGGCGGGAGCTTGCTGTATTAGTCATTATGATAGCTATATGGGCCATGGTGATCAATGAATGAGTGACTGTGACAGCCGTTCGAGTCATCCAGGCATGAAGACAGCTTTAGGCGTAGTCATCTGGCTCATTGTTACAGCTGTATTAGACATAGTGTTTGCTGTATGAACCCTGCCGATAGCAATTTGAGCGATGCTTTAAGCTGTATGAGCACAGACTGGTGGCTCCATGAGTCATGGAGATAGCTGTATGAGCTGTGGTGACAGCTGCATTCGCCATGGTGATAGCTGTTGGGATCACGTTTAGAGCTGCATGAATTATGGTGACAGTTGTAAGAGTTACTGTGGAAGCTGTAAGCATTGGCGATAGCTATATAAGCCATGATGACGATCGTATGAGCTATTTTTAAAGATGCATTAGTCATATTGATAGCTGTAGTAGTTATACTGACACTCGTAGCAGTAGTCATGATGAAAGATTAGTGAGTCATGGGGACAGCTGTATTTGTGCTGTTAACAGCTGTATTAGTCATGGTTACAGCCGTATAGGTGTTTACGATAGCTAAAAAGTCAAAATAACACCTGAATGAGTAAAGGTGGTAGCTATAGGTGTCTTGGTGAAAGCTTTAAAGGTCGTGCTGAGAGATATCCGAGTCATGGAAATAGCTCTATGAGTTATTGTAATAGCTGTTTGTGTCGTGTTGATAGCTGTACGAGTTATCGTGATTGCCGTATGAGTTATGCTATGAGTTGTCGTGGCAGCTGTATTAGTTATAGTGATTGCTGTATTAGACACGATGAAAGCTATATAAGTCTTAGTGGAAGGGATGCGAGTCATGGTGGTAACTGTATGAGTCATGGTGACAAGGTGTCATGGTTACCTTCGTAAGATTCATGCTGACACCTGGAGTAGTGATTGTAAGAGCTATAGAAGTCGTAAAGAAAGCTATTTGAGTCATTGTGACAGCCTTTAA
The DNA here is from genome assembly GCA_963580285.1 of Lucinisca nassula. Taxonomy (NCBI): domain Eukaryota; kingdom Metazoa; phylum Mollusca; class Bivalvia; order Lucinida; family Lucinidae; genus Lucinisca; species Lucinisca nassula. The sequence goes on along the minus strand of CAUZLF010000274.1, from coordinate 324,373 downwards.
GGTGATGTATGACCAATGGATACAGCTGCATATTCCATGCTGATGGCTATAGAAGCTATAACTGTTGAAAACAGAATAAGTATTGGTGGCAGCTGTATGTGAAATTAAGATACCCGAGACATTGTGTTAGTCATGGTAACAGCTGAATGGGGCATGATAATTACTTTACTTTAGAAATAGCGACAGCAGTATGAGTCATGGTGATTGTTGTAAGAACCACAGAGACAGCTGTATGATCAATGATGACAGCTCCATGGGTTATGCTTACAGCACTATGATAGTGTTGTCAGCATCGTCATGGCGATAGCTGTATGGGTGACGATGACGACTTTATCAGTCATGCTGGCAGCAGAACGAGTCATGATGATAGTTGTATCAGTCATGGTGATAGTTGTTTGAGCCATGGTTACAACTGTATCAGTCATGATGACAGCAGTATGAGTCATTGTGACAGTTGTTTGGGTTATTATGATAGCTGCATAAGCCTTGGAGACAGCTGTAAGTGTCAAAGTGAAAGTTCAATGACTCCTGGTGACAGCTATATGAGTCTGGCATACAGCTGTATGAGACATACTTATGGCTGTAAGAGTCACGGAGACAGAAGTATATGCAATGGTGACAGCTGCTTTCAGCACGGTGATAGCTGTAGGAATCACGCTTAGAGATGCATGAATCATGATGACAGTTATATGAGTCATTGTGATGGCTATCGTAGTCACGGTGAAAGCTGTATGAATGAAGGTATTAGCAGTGTTAGTCATATTGATATTTCTGTTATTTATAAATGAAATACTGAAAACAATATCAGTGGTATCATACACTGCAAAGCATACATGGTATACACAATATATAAGAAATAATAAAATAGTAAATCAGTGGCATGTGTATGTGCAACCAATTAGCACAGAAAGACTATTGGCTGTATGAGTTATGGTAACAGCTGTGTGAGTGATCTAATTGCTGTATGAGTCATCGCAATATCTACAGTAGATATGGAGATAGATGTTTGCTGTATTCATGGTGATAGCTGAATAGGTCATGACAATCGCTGAATTAGTAATGGTGACAGCGGTATGAGTCATGGTGATTGCTGTAAGAACCACAGAGACAGCTGGAAGAGCCATGCTAACAGCTATGAAATTGCTGTCCGCATACGTCATGGCGATAGCTGTATGGGTGATGATGACAGCTTTATCAGTCATGGTGGCAGCAGTACGAGTCATGATGATAGTTGAATGAGTCATGGTGAAAGTTGTATGAGCCATATAGACAGCTGTATGAGCCATTGTTACAACTGCATGAGTCATTGTGACAGCAGTATGAGAGTCATTATGACAGCTATATGGGTCATTGTGATAGCTGTATGAGCCTTGGAGACAGCTGTGGGTGTCACTGACCCCTGGTGACAGCTATATGAGTCATGCTTATAGCTGGATGAGACATACCGATGGCTGTATGAATCACGGAGACAGATGTATGTGCCATGGTGACAGCTGCTTTCATCAAGGGGATAGTTTTAGGAATCACGCTTAGAGATGCACGAATCATGATGACAGTTATATGAGTCATTGAGATAGCTTTGGGATTCATGGTGAAAGCTGTCGGAATGAAGGTTTTTTGCTATGTGAGTCCTGTTGATAGTTCTTTTATTTATTTATGAAATACTGATTACAATATCAGTGGAATCATACATTGCAAAGTATTTTTTTTTTGGTTTGGATTTTACGACCCTTTCAAGATTATTTCACTCATATCGAGCCGATCGTTAATCAGAGGTGGGCGAAAACCGGAGTACCCGGAGAAAAACCACCTGACCTTCCGTTGCAGAACTTGGCGTCTCACACGTGGCCAGAGCGAGGCTCGAACCTACGGCGGTGAGAGACCTAATGACTAAGAGTCTCATTGCAAAGTATACATGACTTACACAATATATATGAAAAAATAACATAGTAAATCAGTTTACATGTGTATATGAAACCAATTAGAACAGAAAGTGTTAACATCACTTATACACCTGTCAACATGACTCACATCATGATTCATACAGCTGCCACCATGACTACTACAACTGTCACCATGTCTACAACAGCTGACAATATGACTCATACATGTTTTACTTTACGATGACTAATAAAGCTACCACTTGGACTCATATAGGTATTATTTGAACTCTTTTTTTTAATATAATTGTTTGTGAAGAGTAACAGTACTATTTTTAATTAGATTGTTAGAACATAACTGTGGTAATGTTAATATTTACTGCTTTGTGCTTCCGGTCACGGTTATAGCTACATAAGTCATTGTGACAGCTCTATGTGTAATGGTGTCAGCTGTAAAAGCCATGATGCCAGATGCATGCATCACTGACAGCTGTATGAGTCAAGATGACAGCTGTTTGATTTATGGTGGCGTATGATTCATGGTGACAGCAGTATTAGTCATTAGCTTTATAAGTTATGCTGACAAGTGTTTAAGTAGTCGTGACAGCTGTATGATCCATGCTGTATGCAACTCGTGACAGCATGATAAGTAATGGTTACAGAAGTATGAGTCACCGTGACAGCTGTATGGGTCAAAGTGAGTCATAGCAAGAGCTAAACGAGTCAAAGTGATAGAGAGTGGCACGTGTTTGAGTCAGGACAAAAGGTATATGAGTAATCATGACAGCTATGCGAGTCATAATGACAGCGGTATGAGTCATCATGACAAGTGTATTAGGCATGATGCGATATTACTATTTAATACAATTCGGAGAAATCTGTAATTGTGTTTTAGATATTTATAGATCAAATTATAGATATCTATAAATCAAATTATAGACATGTATGATTAACATTATTATCAATAATTTGACATCATAAAATGTAATCAATGATATGTAATATATATTTCTTGATATCTATAAATTTGTCTAATGATATCTATGATTCCTTTACATATATAGATATCTAAAAATCAAATTACAGATATCATTTCAAGGCTGGATAATAGATATCAAAGTTTTCAATAATGGATATCAGAAAATATATGAAGGATATCAATAAATGTAATTCTTGATATCCTGAAATGTTCATCAATATTTGATATCTCTATATCGAATAAAAGATATCTATAATTGGAACTACAGATATCCCTTAACACATTATGGATATAATGAAATAAATAATACATATCTAATATTATTTATAGATATGTAATAATATTTATTGATATCCTATATCTTTGTTATAGACACCTATAAATCAATTTGTAGATATCTATAAATCAAATTATAGATAATTAACATTATTGATTTTAGATATTTATTATTTATTTCATGATATCCATAATACGTAAAGGGTTGTCAATAATTTCAATATTAGATATCTATTATTTTGATATATGGATAACAAATATTGAAGAGCATTTTAAAATATCAATAGTTTCACTTATTTATGACCATAATATATTTTATGATATTCATTATTGAAAATTGTGATATCTATAATTCAGCCTTTTAAATGATCTCTATAATTTGATTTTTAGATATTTATATATGCAAAGAAATTATTGATATCAGGAAACAAATCTATTGGTATCAAGAAATATATATTACATATCACGGATTTCATTTTATGAAAGCAAAACATACAGATAATTATAGATATTAATAATGTTAATTGTACATATCTATAATTTGATTTATTGATATCTTTAATTTGATTTATAGATATCTGAAATAAACTACAGTTTAATAATAATTATTGTCAGATATCGATAAATACCATCTATAATAATGACATCTATAAATCAGTTTGTAGATATCTATAAATCAAATTATAGATAATTAACATTACTGATATTAGATATTTATTTTTTTTCATGATATTCATAGTAAGTAAATGGTTATCAATAATTTCAATAGTAGATATCTATTTGTTTTGGTATATGGATACCAAATATTGAAGAGCATTATAAAATATCAATAGTTTCATTTATTCATTACAAAAATGTATTTTATGATATCCATTATTGAAAATTGTAATATCTATGATTCAGCCTTTAAAATGATCTCTATAATTTGATTTTTAGAAATTTATTTATGCAAAGAAATTATTGATATCAGGAAACAAATCTATTGGTATCAAGAAATATATATTACATATCACGGATTTCATTTTATGAAAGCAAAACATACAGATAATTATAAATATTAATAATGTTAATTGTACATATCTATAATTTGATTTATTGATATCTATAATTTGATTAATAGATATCTGAAATAAACTACAGTTTAATAATAATAATTGTCAGATATCGATAAATAACATCTGTAATAATGACATCTATAAATCAGTTTGTAGATATCTATAAATCAAATTATAGATAATTAACATTACTGATATTAGATATATTTTTTTTTCATGATATCCATAGTAAGTAAATGGTTATCAATAATTTCAATAGTAGATATCTTTTATTTTGATATATGGATACCAAATATTAAAGAGCATTATAAAATATCAATAGTTTCATTTATTCATGACCAAAATGTATTTTATGATATCCATTTTTGAAAATTGTGATATCTATGATTCAGCCTTTTAAATGATCTCTATAATTTGATTTTTAGATATTTATATATGCAAAAAAATTATTGATATCAGGAAACAATCTATTGATATCAAGAAATATATATAACATATCATGAATTTCATTTTATGATAGCAAAAAATACAGATAATTATAGATATCAATAATGTTAATTGTTCATATCTATAATTTGATTTATTTATAATTATAATTTGATTTATAGATATCTGTAATAAACTATAGTATATCAATAATTATTGCAAGATATCAATAAATAATATCTATAATAATGATATCTATAAATAATATCTATAGTAATGATATCTATAAATAATATCTATAATAATGATATCTAATATATGTTTAAATTATAGCTATCTATATTTTCAATATATAGATAAATATTATAAAATATCAATAATTTCATTTATTCATGACCAAAATGTATTTTATGATATCCATTATTGAAAATTTTGATATCTATGATTCAGCCTTTTAAATGATCTCTATAATTTGATTTTTAGATTTTATATATGCAAAGAAATTATTGATATCAGGAAACAAATCTATTGATATCAAGAAATATATATAACATATCATGAATTTCATTTTATGATAGCAAAAAATACAGATAATTATAGATATCAATAATGTTAATTGTTCATATCTATAATTTGATTTATTGATAATTATAATTTGATTTATAGATATCTGTAATAAACTATAGTATATCAATAATTATTGCAAGATATCAATAAATAGTATCTATAATAATGATATCTATAAATTATATCTATAATAATGATATCTATAAATAATATCTATAATAATGATATCTAATATATGTTTAAATTATAGCTCTCTATTTTTCAATATATAGATATATACATATATAATTCCTTTGCATATATAGATATCTAAAAATCAAATTATAGATATCATTTAGAAGGCTGAATTATAGATGTCACAATTTTCAATAATGAATAAAAGAAACTATATTATTGATATCAATAAATGTAATTATATGTTCTTAAATATTTAACATCTTTCCATCGAATAAAAGATATCTATAATTCGAATTATAGATGTCCCTAAATGCATTATGTATATCATAAAATAGATAATAGATATCTAATATTATTTATACATATCTAATAAAATTTATTGCAATCCAATAATTTTATTATAGATATCAGAAATTTTATTAACAAATATCTTGAAATTCAAGCTGACCTCTGTAGCTCAGTGAGATGTAGGTCTGACTGGTGATCAGAAGGACACGTGTTCGAGTCATGTCGGTGTCGGCAACATTCTTTCCTGGACATGGATCATGAAATCTATTTTACAGTCATTTTCTCCATTCTGCTGATTCAAGAAGGGCAGTTGTCCGTTTCTGTGAAAGAATGCGCACTGTACTTATCATGAAGCGCGTCTATAAAGCGTTTGACCCTCTTGAACCCCACTTTTATATAGTAAAACTTGGGTTGGCAGGGGTAAACCTTTTTTTTTCTTATTTCTGCTCCAAAATATAGATTGTGGGTACTCGTTAGAACCTCCTTGGGGAAGCGGTTCTAACATGTAACCAGAATCTCTATTTTAAGCAGAAATAAGAAAAAGATCAATTTTTCATCTTTAAAGTTTCCTTTTTGTGGTGATAAACTTTACAATGTATTTGTATAGGCAGTGTTTTCGAAATGTGGTTAACAGCTTACGTATAAGCTTGCCCACTAAAAGTGTGGAATGGTAAACTGACCGGCTTAAAAATGACCTAAATAGTTAGGACTGGGCCGTTTAACTCCAATACAAACAAGCAAAATCTTGAATTTCAATTAAATAGTAAAATGGCACCTCATAAATGAAGGTAGGTAAGGATTTGTTAAAGGATACTTTGTTTGATGCAAAGAAATTATGAATTTATTATGGAATGTAAAAAAAATTATATAAGATATCTTAAATCCTATATAAGATATCTGATATAACAATTAAGATATCTTATATCCTAAAGTAGATATCTTATATCCTATATGAGATATCTTATTTAATTCTGCAATTCAGATATCTGATATGATATATGTTTTAGTAAACAAGATATCTTATATGTTATATAAGATATCTTATTTAACATATAATATATCTTGTTTACTAAAACATACAAGATATCTTATATGCTATATAAGATATCTAATATACTAAATAAGATATCTTATATAGCATATAAAATATCTAATATAACATATCAGATATCTGATATATTATATCAGATATCTTATTTATATTTTTATATAAAATATCTTAATTGGTATATCAGATATTTAATTTAACATCTAAGATATCTTATATAAGTTTGATAAATAAGATATCTTAATTAACATATAAGATATATTATATAAATTGGAAAGAAATGACAAATAATAGTCACTACCTCTCCATTAGACTGCTACAGAGGACTGGAGAAATTATAATTATTAATTATAAACTGTAATTGTACATATGTGTTTATAAATAAAACGGGGTTCCCAAACACGTGCGATCAGATTAAAGACAACATCTTTCTTTTTTGAGAGAGAGAGAGAATAAATCCAGCTTGCTTTTGTTTGTATAATTTAATTACCTTCCCTTACAAGATAGTGGAAGTATAAATTAACTTCAAACTTGAGTTATGCCAAGCACTGCTCATTGCATGTATTTTGACAAAAACAAAAAACAAAGACTCTCACCAGACTGTCCATATATTCAGCCTGGTTTCTGCCTCTACTTTTCGCATAATTAGTTCAATTTTTCTTTGTCCCTTTTATCTTTTTTTTTTTTTACCAAATGCAATCTTCCTGCTTATTTAGGACAGGAGCCATTTCGAAAATTAGGTATGACGCATGATGAGAGGTTGTGTAATCTGAATAAAGCTGAACATTTTATTAATAGTGTAGGCCCTGATCTGATCTGGGCCTGCACTGTTTGCCAGGGTTTCTGGAATGTTAGGCATAAAGGGGGGTAGTCATTCCTTGGCAGTTTCGGGGAGACTTCATTATTTTTTTGTAAAATATATTAGATATCTTATTTCTCATATAAGATATCTTAAATAGTTAGGTAAATAAGATATCTTATATATTATATAAGATATCTGTTATGCTATATAAGATATCTAATATATTAAATAAGATATCTGATATAGGATATATCTTATTTACTGGAATATATATCTGATATGCTAAATAAGATATCTAATATACCAAATAAGATATCTAATATAACATATAAGATATCTTATATAATATATGAGATATCTTATATATCATATAAGATATCTTATTTCCCTTATTAAAAAAGATATCTTATATATTACATAAGATATCTTATGTAATATATAAGATATCTGATATGTTATATAAGATATCTTATATGCTATATTAGATATCTTATTTAGCATATCAGATAGCTTATATATTTTGGTAAATAAGATATCTTATATAACATCATATTCTTATATGCTATATAAGATATCTTATTTATTATATTAGATATCTTATATATGTAAGTTATCATATATAATAAATATCTAATATAATATATGATATCTTTTATAATAAATAAGATATCTACAATTCATAATAAATAGACTGGCCCCGATAGTTGGTAGAGTGACCGCTCCGGGGAACAGGGGGTCACGGGTTCAATCCCGGGCCGCGACATACCAAAGTCGCTAAGAATGGTACTAGCTGCTCCTCGCTTGGCACTCAGATTTACGGGGTTGAGCTAGGACTGGTCGACCCAGTGTCAGGATAATGTGACTGGGTGTGGTATCATGTAATGTGTCTGGGACATTATACTTCAGTGAGGCAGCACTATAAAAGTGAGCATTAAGCTCCCTGTCGCTACCAGACACCGTCGTGATATGACTGAAAAATTGTTGAAAGCGACGTTAAACCCGAATTCACACACACACACTCCCCATAATAAAAAGTAAAATGGCTTGCCATACTTCCCAGTCACCACGGGATACAATACCCTACCTTAACAGTGACATTTGCCGTACTAGGACCATGACGAATTTATTGACAATTTTCTCTCCAGCGGACAATTCAGCTGATAGAGGATGTATGATTACAAATACCATGTGTAAGAATTAACATATGACACAGTCTTATTTCAAGTGTGTGGATCATGAGAATTAATTATTACATTGATAAACCTAAGACTTAGTATTCTCAGGTGAACAGGTTGTCAGTCAGTTGGTTGTAAATAATAAATCGAAAGTAGGAAATCAGGCCGGAAATGCAAAACGTGGAGCCAGCACTCCAGTCGGCGCATGCGTATTGCATGGTGACTGGCATGGTTACTGATTCCAATAACCATCTCCGTACATACCTCGTTAAACGACAAGGGCAGTACCGAGGGCTGTTTGATGTACCAGGCGAGGTTCGGTTTTTCGGCCATGGTGGTATGCGCGTGGCGAGCTATGATGTTGACTTGTGGGACAGCGTTTCATATTTTCCGAAGGCAAAGTTGGGACAGCGATGGCCGCCTCCACAGGCACTATTATAGGGACCGTATTCATTTGTCAAGAGAGAGACAGAAGCAATACCATGTGTGCTTAGAGAGAGCCTTCCTGTGATTTTTCTGCTAGTCAGGTGTTTATAAAAGGGTCCTTTTGTGGCCCCCAGATCATTCCGTTTGGGTAACCTTATAATGTACATCCTTTATTCGAAAGCGAAAAAAAAGAAAAACAGAGAGATGTGATAAGGCCTATTGTTTCTTATTTCTGTCCCGCTAATCTATGTGCATTCCTGAAGGAGAGCCTTTTGTTTGCTAGTGTGTTGGTGTGCCGTTCTCCTTTGGGTTGTGTGGCTCTCGATCAGCCAGGATTTTGACGCAACGCTGCTCAGTGCCAAAGTCCTAAGACCGCAAACCCCAGCGTTACATCTCATCCTGAAATTGAAAACCCCGTCCTCATTTCCTGTGACATTAGATTGAGCAAAGAAATCGCGTTTATCTCCCCTTGGTATCCTAGTGCTGTCAGTTTTAGTTCCCTCCTAGCGGGGCCGTTCGCTGATATTGTTGTTTTCCAGTTTCCCCGTGTCGCGGGTCGTCAGCTGGTGGGGTCCCAGGGAACGAATCCATGCTGGCACTACACCGTAGCCGTTCGGTGGTACCCCTATTCCCCGTTGCCGGTGAACAGGGAGACCATCGCTCGGCTCCAGCCCCGTCCGTCCATGTTTGTCGTCTCACGTCTCAGGTGTCTCTGAGCCCACGGGCATCCCCTTGCCCTGTAGCCAATCGCCGAGCTCCGTCCTGAGAGGTTTGTGAAACGGTGCCGTGACCTTTCCAGGTCTCGGTGGGGCTTGTATTTTGTCTTCCCGTTTGCTTCAGGAGTGCATGTGTCCTGTCGCTAAAGGGCATCTTTATTGATTGGAGATTCTGTGCTAGGCGTGCTCTATTTTTCAAGGGCTGTGGATGTGTTGCACAGTTCCAATGTGAGCCTTTGTTTTGGTGCAACATAGTTTAGTTGTAGTAATTTGGAACTCCATTCTAAAGGTTTGGCTACGTGATTGCCTGCGTTTAAGTTATAGCAGTGCTGTGCCTTGGGTTTTTGCGGTTTGCCGCAAAGGGGTGTGGGTTGTTTTGTGTAACAGGGTAGGCTCCGAGTTTGACCTTATCATAAAGGGGATCGTTTAGCAGTTAATTTTGTTTGAAAGTTTCATTGCGATTTGGAAGACGTTTCTAAAGATTGCGTTTCCATGCTACGTGTTATGCACCTTATACTCAATCCCGTTCGCTGAGTGAGTGAGTTTTAGTTTTACGTCCCACCAACAGCTAAGGTCATACGGAGACGGGACCTCGGTTTAAAGACTCATCCGAAAGTCTGGAGAAGCCCGGGATCGATCCTGCGATCCCTGGTTTACAAGGCGAGTGGCGTAACCACTGCACCACGGAGGCTTCTAATCCCTTTAGCTGAGGACCGCAACTTACTATTAGTATCAAAATAATTTCAACTATGAAAAGGTTTATTACCAGCAAATATTTTATCACCAATACAAACTGGAATAGATTCATAAAACTTTATGTTAGGCATATTTTTATGTATTTTTTAATTGAAATCCTTTAATCAAAATTAAAGTGATTAACTAAACTATTGCAAAATATGCAGAGTGTTGATTTTTTTTTGTTTGTTTTGATTTGTTACGCCCCTTGAAAGTCTTATAAATAACTCAGTATGACACGCCAACTATTCAACAGAAATGCGAGGCGTTGTCAAATTTCATAACAGTCATAAAAATAAATAACTTTTAATAAACGACGACTGTTATTCGCTTGACCCAAAATGAAGAGAATAGAACACGATAAATTAATATGCAAAGATAACCCAAATTTTATGGTTTTCTGTATCTGCAACTGATAATTTCCAGTGTGCCCACCACGGACACTTTGTTCCGGCGAACGACTGTTCCCACGAGCGACATCATGTTGTGTGTTGCAAATATACCCTACTCCACCAAGGACACTTCATGTAGCTATGTTTAATAGACTGTTCCCAGCATGGACACTTTTTGTAGTTATGTTTAATAGAATGTTCCCACCAAGGACACTTTCTGTAGACATTTTTAACAGACTGTTCCCACCAAGGACACTTCATGTAGCTATGTTTAGTAGACTGTTCCCAGCATGGACACTTCATGTAGCTATGTTTAATAGACTGTTCCAAGCATGGACACTGTTTGTTGCTATGTTTAATAGAATGTTCCCACCAAGGACACTTTCTGTAGCCGTTTTTAACAGACTGTTCCCACCAAGGACACTTTATGTAGCTATGTTTAATAGACTGTTCCCAGCATGGACACTTTTTGTAGCTATGTTTAATAGAATGTTCCCACCAAGGACACTTTCTGTAGCCATTTTTAACAGACTGTTCCCACCAAGGACACTTCATGTAGATATGTTTAATAGACTGTTCCCAGCATGGACACTTTTTGTAGCTATGTTTAATAGGCTGTTTCCAGCTCGGACACTTCTGTATATATGTTTAATAGACTGTTTCCAACAAGGACTCTTTCTATACGTATGTTTAATAAACTGTTCCCACCAAGACCACTTCATGTAGCTATGTTTAATAGACTGTTCCCAGCATGGACACTTTTTGTAGCTATGTTTAATAGAATTTTCCCACCAAGGACACTTTCTGTAGCCATTTTTAACAGACTGTTCCCACCAAGTACACTTCATGTAGCTATGTTTAATAGACTGTTCCCAGCATGGACACTTTTTGTAGCTATGTTTAATAGGCTGTTTCCAGCACGGACACTTCTGTATATATGTTTGATAGACTGTTTCCAACAAGGACTCTTTCTATACGTATGTTTAATAAACTGTTCCCACCAAGGACACTTTCTGTAGCTATGTTTAATAGAATGTTCCCACCAAGGACACTTTCTGTAGCCATTTTTAACAGACTGTTCCCACTAAGGACACTTTTTGTAGCTATGTTTAATAGGCTGTTTCCAGCACGGACACTTCTGTATATATGTTTAATAGACTGTTTCCAACAAGGACTCTTTCTATACGTATGTTTAATAAACTGTTCCCACCAAGGACACTTTCTGTAGCTATGTTTAATAGATTGTCCCCACCAAGGACACTTTCTGTAGCCGTTTTTAACAGACTGTTCCCACCAAGGACACTTCATGTAGCTATGTTTAATAGACTGTTCCCAGCATGGACACTTTTTGTAGCGATGTTTAATAGAATGTTCCCACCAAGGACACTTTCTGTAGCCGTTTTTAACAGACTGTTCTCACCAAGGACACATCATGTAGCTATGTTTAATAGACTGTTCCCAGCATGGACACTTTTTGTAGCTATGTTTAATAGAATGTCCCCACCAAGGACACTTTCTGTAGTCGTTTTTAACAGACTGTTCCCACCAAGGACACTTCATGTAGCTATGTTTAATAGACTGTTCCCAGCATGGACACTTTTTGTAGTTATGTTTAATAGAATGTTCCCACCAAGGACACTTTCTGTAGTCGTTTTTAACAGACTGTTCCCACCAAGGACACTTCATGTAGCTATGTTTAATAGACTGTTCCCAGCATGGACACTTTTTGTAGTTATGTTTAATAGAATGTTCCCACCAAGGACGCTTTCTGTAGACATATTAAACAGACTGTTCCCACCAAGGACACTTCATGTAGCTATGTTTAAAAGACTGTTCCCAGCATGGACACTTCATGTAGCTATGTTTAATAGACTGTTCCAAGCATGGACACTTTTTGTAGCTATGTTTAATAGAATGTTCCCACCAAGGACACTTTCTGTAGCCGTTTTTAACAGACTGTTCCCACCAAGGACACTTCATGTAGCTATGTTTAATAGACTGTTCCCAGCATGGACACTTTTTGTAGCTATGTTTAATAGAATGTTCCCACCAAGGACACTTTCTGTAGCCATTTTTAACAGACTGTTCCCACCAAGGACACTTCACGTAGCTATGTTTAATAGACTGTTCCCAGCATGGACACTTTTTGTACTTATGTTTAATAGGCTGTTTCCAGCACGGACACTTCTGTATATATGTTTAATAGACTGTTTCCAACAAGGACTCTTTCAATACGTATGTTTAATAAACTGTTCCCATCAAGGACACTTTCTGTAGCTATGTTTCATAGAATGTCCCCACCAAGGACACTTTCTGTAGCCGTTTTTAACAGACTGTTCCCACCAAGGACACTTCATGTAGCTATGTTTAATAGACTGTTCCCAGCATGGACACTTTTTGTAGTTATGTTTAATAGAATGTTCCCAACAAGGACACTTTCTGTAGACATTTTTAACAGACTGTTCCCACCAAGGACACTTCATGTAGCTATGTTTAGTAGACTGTTCCCAGCATGGACACTTCATGTAGCTATGTTTAATAGACTGTTCCAAGCATGGACACTGTTTGTTGCTATGTTTAATAGAATGTTCCCACCAAGGACACTTTCTGTAGCAGTTTTTAACAGACTGTTCCCACCAAGGACACTTCATGTAGCTATGTTTAATAGACTGTTCCCAGCATGGACACTTTTTGTAGCTATGTTTAATAGAATGTCCCCACCAAGGACACTTTCTGTAGTCGTTTTTAACAGACTGTTCCCACCAAGGACACTTCATGTAGCTATGTTTAATAGACTGTTCCCAGCATGGACACTTTTTGTAGTTATGTTTAATAGAATGTTCCCACCAAGGACACTTTCTGTAGTCGTTTTTAACAGACTGTTCCCACCAAGGACACTTCATGTAGCTATGTTAAATAGACTGTTCCCAGCATGGACACTTTTTGTAGTTATGTTTAATAGAATGTTCCCACCAAGGACGCTTTCTGTAGACATATTAAACAGACTGTTCCCACCAAGGACACTTCATGTAGCTATGTTTAAAAGACTGTTCCCAGCATGGACACTTCATGTAGCTATGTTTAATAGACTGTTCCAAGCATGGACACTTTTTATAGCTATGTTTAATAGAATGTTCCCACCAAGGACACTTTCTGTAGCCGTTTTTAACAGACTGTTCCCACCAAGGACACTTCATGTAGCTATGTTTAATAGACTGTTCCCAGCATGGACACTTTTTGTAGCTATGTTTAATAGAATGTTCCCACCAAGGACACTTTCTGTAGCCATTTTTAACAGACTGTTCCCACCAAGGACACTTCACGTAGCTATGTTTAATAGACTGTTCCCAGCATGGACACTTTTTGTACTTATGTTTAATAGGCTGTTTCCAGCACGGACACTTCTGTATATATGTTTAATAGACTGTTTCCAACAAGGACTCTTTCAATACGTATGTTTAATAAACTGTTCCCATCAAGGACACTTTCTGTAGCTATGTTTCATAGAATGTCCCCACCAAGGACACTTTCTGTAGCCGTTTTTAACAGACTGTTCCCACCAAGGACACTTCATGTAGCTATGTTTAATAGACTGTTCCCAGCATGGACACTTTTTGTAGTTATGTTTAATAGAATGTTCCCAACAAGGACACTTTCTGTAGACATTTTTAACAGACTGTTCCCACCAAGGACACTTCATGTAGCTATGTTTAGTAGACTGTTCCCAGCATGGACACTTCATGTAGCTATGTTTAATAGACTGTTCCAAGCATGGACACTGTTTGTTGCTATGTTTAATAGAATGTTCCCACCAAGGACACTTTCTGTAGCAGTTTTTAACAGACTGTTCCCACCAAGGACACTTCATGTAGCTATGTTTAATAGACTGTTCCCAGCATGGACACTTTTTGTAGCTATGTTTAATAGAATGTTCCCACGTAGGACACTTTCTGTAGCCATTTTTAACAGACTGTTCCCACCAAGGACACTTCATGTAGCTATGTTTAATAGACTGTTCCCAGCATGGACACTTTTTGTAGCTATGTTTAATAGGCTGTTTCCAGCTCGGACACTTCTGTATATATGTTTAATAGACTGTTTCCAACAAGGACTCTTTCTATACGTATGTTTAATAAACTGTTCCCACCAAGGACACTTCATGTAGCTATGTATAATAGACTGTTCCCAGCATGGACACTTTTTGTAACTATGTTTAATAGAATGTTCCCACCAAGGACACTTCATGTAGCTATGTTTAATAGACTGTTCCCAGCATGGACACTTTTTGTAGCTATGTTTAATAGAATGTTCCCACCAAGGACACTTTCTCTAGCCATTTTTAACAGACTGTTCCCACCAGGGACACTTCATGTAGCTATGTTTAATAGACTGTTCCCTGCATGGACACTTTTTGTAGTTATGTTTAATAGAATGTTCCCACCAAGGACACTTTCTGTCGACATTTTTAACAGACTGTTCCCACCAAGGACACTTCATGTAGCTATGTTTAATAGACTGTTCCCAGCATGGACACTTTTTGTAGCTATGTTTAATAGAATGTTCCCACCAAGGACACTTTCTGTAGCCATTTTTAACAGACTGTTCCCACCAAGGACACGTCATGTAGCTATGTTTAATAGACTGTTCCCAGCATGGACACTTTTTGTACTTATGTTTAATAGGCTGTTTCCAGCACGGACACTTCTGTATATATGTTTAATAGACTGTTTCCAACAAGGACTCTTTCAATACGTATGTTTAATAAACTGTTCCCACCAGGGACACTTTCTGTAGCTATGTTTCATAGAATGTTCCCACCAAGGACACTTTCTGTAGCCATTTTTAACAGACTGTTCCCACCAAGGACACTTCATGTAGCTATGTTTAATAGACTGTTCCCAGCATGGACACTTTTTGTAGCTATGTTTAATAGGCTGTTTCCAGCTCGGACACTTCTGTATATATGTTTAATAGACTGTTCCCGACAAGGATAATTTCTGTAGCTATGAAGATTAGTCTCTTCCCAGCACGGATACTTCTGAAGGTATGTTCAATAGACGGACGGACACTCCTGTAGGTATGTTTAATAGACTGTTCCCACCAAGGACACTGTCTGAACCTATGTCAATTAGACTGTTCCCATCACGGAAACTTTCTGGAGCTATGATTTATTGACAGTTCCCAGCACGTACACTTCTGTAGGTATGTTTAACAGACTGTTCCCAGCACGGACAGTTTCTGAAGCTATGTTCAATACACTGTTCCCACCAAAGACAATTTCTGTACCTATGTTTAATGGAATGTGCTCACCAAGGACACTTCCTGTAGGCATGTTTAATGGACTGTTCCGCCAGGAACACTTTCTAATGGTATGTTATATAGGGTGTTCCTACAAAGGACACTTGTTTCATATGTCGGGGGCTGGCAAAACGTATTTGTGACGGGACAACACGAAGGAACATCGAATCTATGTCCACTTGTGGGGCATTAACACAAAGGAAATTCTAAGATACTTAGAATCCTTTACAATATTTATATGGAATAAGTCTAATATTTATAAACAACACTGGTTACATAATTTTACAAAGACAAACTTAAAGGGACAGTTGACTCGCAATCTATTCCACTTAGGTTAAGACAGAATGAAAATTAGTCTGGGCCCAATAAAATTTCTGTCTTAATACACGTGGAATACACTTGAATCACACTTGAATTACACATGAAGTACACACATGAAGTACACACCCTCACATACTTAACATAATGTTCTTTCTCCCTTCCTGTTGATGATAAGGACCTGATGAGTGTTTATGGCACCATAATGTTTTATATAAACTTTATATTAACCAGTATATTCACAGTAATGACTGTTTCACCAACCAGTTTTTGCCTCTGTGTTATACCGTGGCGATTACATCTATAGCTGCTCACCGCCGAATAAAATGTAGTAACAGGGGTGGGGGACACATAAACGCCTTTACACCATTCTATACTTATCATCCATATCA
Organism: Lucinisca nassula; assembly: GCA_963580285.1. Classification (NCBI taxonomy): domain Eukaryota; kingdom Metazoa; phylum Mollusca; class Bivalvia; order Lucinida; family Lucinidae; genus Lucinisca; species Lucinisca nassula. Next base: position 307,423 of record CAUZLF010000274.1, on the reverse strand, counting down.
TCACTGCCTCATATCACTGATGCCTCATATCACTGATGCCTCGTATCACCGTTGTCTTATATCAACGATGCCTCATATTAACGATGCCTTATATCAACAATGCCTCATATCAATGATTGACGTCAGGTGAGCGATTCAGGACCAATTATCCTGTTGTGTTTAATAGACTATTCCCAGCACGGACACTTCTTAAAGTATGTTTAATAGACTGTTCCCAGCACGGACACTTATTTAAGTATGTATAATAGACTGTTTCCACCACAGACACTTCTTTAGGTATGTTTAATAGACTGTTCCTACCAAGGACACTTTCTGTAGTTATGTTTAATAGACTGTTCCAGCATGGATACTTCTTTAGGTATGTTTAATAGACTGTTCCCACCAAGGACACTTTCTGTAGTTATGTTTGACAAACTGTTCCCAACACGGACACTTCTTTAGGTATTTTTAATGGACTGTTCCCACCAAGGACACTTCTTTAGGTATGCTTTATAGACTGTTCCCAGCACGGACACTTCTTTAGGTCTGTTTAATAGACTGTTCCCACCAAGGACACTTTCTGTAGTTATGTTTAATAGACTGTTCCCGACAAGGACACTTTCTCTTCCTACGACGGACACTGCTGTAAGTATGTTTAATAGACGGTTCCCATCACAGACACTGCTGTAGTTATGTGTAGGAGAAAGTCCAAATAAGCGTACATTCCTGAAAACGGAGCTGATGCCATCCATAAAAAAATTGTTTGCTTGCTGTCCTCCGACCAACCCACTATTTTTCACCCAGACTCCAAAAATTTTATTGAGATCTGGAGAGATTATTTATTTGAGCACAAACTTTTTAGAAAAATCTTAAAGATTCAATGTTTATGTTCCCACCAAGGACACTTTCTGCAGCTCTGTTTAAAAGACTGTTCCAAGCATGGACACTTACTGTTGCTATGTTTAATAGACTGTTCCCACCAAGAACACTTTCTGTAGCCATGTTTAATAGACTGTTGCCAGCAAGGACACATTTTGTAGTAATTATCTCACCTGAGCTGAAAGCTCATTGGTGAGCTTATAGGGTGGTCAGAGTTTGTCTATCGTGTGTCTGTGTGTCCACATTTTTAAATTTCTTCTCCTCTGGAACCATGGGGTGATTGACGTCAGGTGAGCGATTCAGAACCAATGGTCCTGTGGTGTTTAATAGACTATTCCCGGCATGGACACTTCTTAAAGTATGTTTAATAGACTGTTCCCAGCACGGACACTTATTTAGGTATGTTTAATAGACTGTTCCCAGCACAGACACTTCTTTAGGTATGTTTAATAGACTGTACCTACCAAAGACACTTTCTGTAGTTATGTTTAATAGACTTTTCCCAGCACGGACACTTCTTTAGGTATGTTTAATAGACTGTTCCCAGCACGGACACTTCTTAAAGTATGTTTAACAGACTGTTCCCAACACGGACACTTATTTAGGTATGTTTAATAGACTGTTCCCAGCACAGACACTTCTTTAGGTATGTTTAATAGACTGTTCCTACCAAGGACACTATCTGTAGTTATGTTTAATAGACTTTTCCCAGCACGGACACTTCTTTAGGTATGTTTAATAGACTGTTCCCACCAAGGACACTTTCTGTAGTTATGTTTAATAGACTGTTCCCAACACGGAAACTTCTTCAGGTATTTTTAATGGACTGTTCCCACCAAGGACACTTCTTTAGGTATGTTTAATAGACTGTTCCCAGCACAGACACTTCTTTAGGTATGTTTAATAGACTTCCTACTAAGGACACTTTCTGTAGTTATGTTTAATAGACTGTTCCCAGCATGGACACTTCTTTAGGTATGTTAAATAGACTGTTCCCACCAAGGACACTTTCTGTAGTTATGTTTAATAGACTGTTCCCAACACGGACACTGCTTTAGGTATTTTTAATGGACTGTTCCCACAAAGGACACTTCTGTAGGTATGCTTTATAGACTGTTACCAGCACGGACACTTTCTGTAGTTATGTTTAATAGACTGTTCCCGACAAGGATACTTTCTCTTCCTACGACGGACACTGCTGTAGGTATGTTTAATAGACGGTTCCCATCACAGACACTGCTGTAGTTATGTGTAGGAGAAAGTCCAAATAAGTGTACATTTCTGAAAACGGAGCTGAGGCCATCCATAAAAAATGTTTGCTTGCTGTCCCCCGAACAACCCACTATTTTTCACCCAGACTCCAAAAATTTTATTGAGATCTGGTAAGATTATTTTTTTGAGCACAAACTTTTTTACTTAGAAAAATCTTAAGGATTCATGTTTATGTTCCAATCAAGGACAATTTCTATAGCTATGTTTAATAGACTGTTCCAAGCATGGACACTTACTGTTGCGATGTTTAATAGACTGTTCCCACCAAGGACACTTTCTGTAGCTATGTTTAATAGAATGTTCCCACCAAGGACACTTTCTGTAGCCATGTTTAATAGACTGTTGCCACCAAGGACATTTTTTTGTAGTTATTAGCTCACCTGAGCCGAAGGCTCATTGGTGAGCTTATAGGGTGGTCAGAGTTTGTCTGTCGTGTGTCTGTGTGTTCACATTTTTAAATGTCTTCTCCTCTGGAACCGCTAGGCTGACTGACGTCAGGTGAGCGATTCAGGACCAATGGTCCTGTGGTGTTTAATAGGCTATTACCAGCACGGACACTTCTTAAAGTATGTTCAATAGACTGTTCCAAGCACGGACACTTTTTTAGGTATGTTTAATAGACTGTTCCCACCACAGACACTTCTTTAGGTATGTTTAATAGACTGTTCCTACCAAGGACACTTTCTGTAGTTATGTTTAATAGACTGTTCCCAGCACGGAAACTTCTTTAGGTATGTTTAATAGACTGTTCCCACCAAGAACACTTTCTGTAGTTATGTTTAATAGACTGTTCCCAACACGGACACTTCTTTAGGTATTTTTAATGGACTGTTCCCACCAAGGACACTTCTTGAGGTATGCTTTATAGACTGTTTCCAGCACGGACACTCCTTTAGGTCTGTTTAATAGTCATTTTTAATAGACTGTTCACGACAAGGACACTTTCTCTTCCTACGACGGACACTGCTGTAGGTATGTTTAATAGACGGTTCCCATCACAGACACTGCTGTAGTTATGTGTAGGAGAAAGTCCAAAATAAGTGTACAGTCCTGAAAACGGAGCTGAGGCCATCCATAAAAAATTGTTTGCTTGCTGTCCCCCGACCAACCCGCTATTTTTCACCCAGACTCCAAAAATTTCATTGAGATCTGGAGAGATTATTTATTTGAGCACAAACTTTTTTTCTAAGAAGAATCTTAAGGATTCAATGTTTATGTTCCCACCAAAGACACTTTCTGCAGCTCTGTTTAATAGACTGTTCCAAGCATGGACACTTACTGTTGCTATGTTTAATAGACTGTTCCCACCAAGAACACTTTCTGTAGCTATGTTTGATAAAATGTTCCCACCAAGGACACTTTTTGTAGTTATTATCTCACCTGAGCCGAAAGTTCATTGGTGAACATATAGGGTGGTCAGAGTTTGTCTGTCGTGTGCCTGTGTGTCCACATTGTTAAATGTCTTCTCCTCTGGAACCGCTGGGCTGATTGACGACAGGTGAGCGATTCAGGACCAATGGTCCTGTGGTGTTTAATAGACTATTCCCAGCATGGACACTTCTTAAAGTATGTTTAATAGACTGTTCCCAGCACGGACACTTATTTAGGTATGTTTAATAGACTGTTTCCAGCACAGACACTTCTTTAGGTATGTTTTATAGACTGTTCCTACCAAGGACACATTCTGTAGTTATGTTAAATAGACTTTCCAGCACGGACACTTCTTTAGGTATGTTTAATAGACTGTTCCCACCAAGGACACTTTCTGTAGTTATGTTTGATAGACTCTTCCCAACACGGACACTTCTTTAGGTATTTTCAATGGACTGTTCCCACTTAGGACACTTCTTTAGGTATGCTTAATAGACTGTTCCCAGCACGGACACTTCTTTAGGTCTGTTTAATAGACTGTTCCCACTAAGGACACTTTCTGTAGTTATGTTTAATAGACTGTTCCCGACAAGGACACTTTCTCTTCCTACGACGGACACTGCTGTAGGTATGTTAAATAGACGGTTCCCATCACAGACACTGCTGTAGTTATGTGTAGGAGAAAGTCCAAAGAAGTGTACATTCCTGAAAACGGAGCTGAGGCCAATCATAAAAAAATGTTTGCTTGCTATCCCCCGAACAACCCACTATTTTTCACCCAGACTCCAAAAATTTTATTGAGATCTGGTAAGATTATTTTTTGGAGCACAAACTTTTTTACTTAGAAAAATCTTAAGGATTCATGTTTATGTTCCCACCAAGGACACTTTCTGTAGCTATGTTTAATAGACTGTTCCAAGCATGGACACTTACTGTTGCTATGTTTAACAGACTGTTCCCACCAAGGACACTTTCTGTAGCTATGTTTAATAGAATGTTCCCACCAAGGACACTTTCTGTAGCCATGTTTAATAGACTGTTGCCACCAAGGACACTTTTTGTAGTTATTAGCTCACCTGAGCCGAAGGCTCATTGGTGAGCTTATAGGGTGGTCAGAGTTTGTCTGTCGTGTGTCTGTGTGTCAACATTTTTAAATGTCTTCTCCTCTGGAACCGCCGGGCTGACTGACGTCAGGTGAGCGATTCAGGACCAATGGTCTTGTGGTGTTTAATAGACTAAACCCAGCACGGACACTTCTTAAAGTATGTTTAATAGACTGTTCCAAGCACGGACACTTATTTAGGTATGTTTAATAGACTGTTCCCACCATAGACACTTCTTTAGGTATGTTTAATAGACTGTTCCTACCAAGGACACTTTCTGTAGTTATGTTTAGTAGTCTGTTCCCAGCACGGACACTTCTTTAGGTATGTTTAATAGACTGTTCCCACCAAGGACACTTTCTGTAGTTATGTTTAATAGACTGTTCCCAACACGAACACTTCTTTAGGTATTTTTAATGGACTGTTCCCACCAAGGACACTTCTTTAGGTATGCTTTATAGACTGTTCCCAGCACGAACACTTCTTTAGGTCTGTTTAATAGACTGTTCCCACCAAGGGCACTTTCTGTAGTTATGTTTAATAGACTGTTCCCGACAAGGACACTTTCTTTTCCTACGACGGACACTGCTGTAGGTATGTTTAATAGACGGTTCCAAGGTTGATCCAATTCTGTTCATCCATTTAAGAGAATCAGCAGTTTAAAATTTTTCATGATGTCGGCTATTATCACCTAGTTATGCTTTGGAGTGGAACCATCTGGATAAATCTGATACAGGTTGATGTAAGGATCTTTCTGACCAAGTTTGATCAAATTCCGTTCATCCATTAATGAGAATCAGCAATTTGATGTGTTTCACGATGTCAGCCATTATGACCTACTTATGCATCGGAGTGGAACCATTCGAATTAATCTGATACAGGTTGATGTAAGGATGCTTCTGACCATGTTTAATCAAATTCTGTTCATCCATTCACGAGAATCAGCGGTTTGAAGTTTTCCCGATATCGACCATTTTGACCTACTTATGCATCGGAGTGGAACCATTTGAATATATCTAATACTGGTTGATGCATGGATGCTTCTGACCATGTCTGATCAAATCCCTTTCACCAGTTCACGAGAATTAGCAGTTTGAAGTTTTTCCATTAAGACCTACTTATGCATCGAGGCGGAACCATTTGAACAAATCTGAGAAATGCTGATATCAGAATGCTTCAGATCAAGTTTGGTCAAAATCTGAGCATTGGTTTTCGAGGAGATGCCATTTGAACAAAATATATGTCGTAAATATAAAGTAGGTCACCGTGACCTAATTCCACTACAGAGTTTTTGTATATAAATTTGAGAACCTAGTGCCCATCGAAGCTCAATACCAAAAACCAGCCAATTATACCATGCGGTTCTAGAAAAAAGTCGATTTAGTTGTTTTTGCTATTTTTAGTAACGGCGGCCATCTTGGATTGTCGACCCGGATAATTTTCGCAAACTTGTAAGTCTCGAGTCTGATCATGCTGCATATAAATTTTGAGAGTCGTAGGTGCAGTGGTTTCGGAGAAGAAGTCGTTTGAACAAGTGTTTGCGGACGACGGACGGACGGACGGACAGACAAAAAGTGATCACAATAGCTACACTGAGACTTCGTCTCAGTGAGCTCAAAATAGCAAAACAACTAAATTGACTTAGTATCCGAAAAAGCTTGGTATAGTTGACTCAAAATTGGTATGAGACATCGTTGGGACCTTGGTTCTCAAGATTATTCATATCATCCAAATCTGTAGTGAAATTAGGTCACAGTGACATAGTTTGTATTTACGAAGTGTATTTTGTTCAAACAACAGCTCTTCAAAAACTAATGTCCAAACTTGACCTGAAGCATCCTGGCATCAACCTTTCTCAGTTTTATTCAAATGAGCCCTCTCCAATGAATAAGTAGGTCATTATGGCCGCCATCTTGAAATAACTTTACATGGCTTTTTCTCATGAACAGATCAAACTTGGTCAAAAGCATCCTTATTTGGACCAGTCTCAAATTTATGCAAATGGTTCACTTTACTGCATAAGTAGGTCAAAATGGCTGTCATCTTGAAAAAAAAAATAAAATGGCTTTTTCTCATGAACAGATAAACAGAATTTGATGAAACTTGGTCAGAAGCATCCATATAATTATGGACCAGTCTCAAATTTATGCAAATTTATCCAGTGCATAAGTAGGTCAAAATGGCTGACATCATAAAAAACTTCAAACAACTTCTCATGAACCTTTGATTGGAATTTGATCAAACTTGGTCATTAGCATCCTGACATTGATCTTTCTCTGATTTGTTCAAATGTTTCTGCTCCAGTTCATAAGCAGGTCATATTATGGCTGACATGGTGGAAATTTTCAAATGGATTTTTCTCATGGATTTTGATCACACTCGGTCAGATACATCCTGACATCGACCTTGTTCAGATTCGTTCACCTGGTTCCACTATGTAGGTCATAATGGCCAATTGTGGAAAACTTCAAATTGTTTATTCTGAGGAAGTGTTGAACAGACTTGTACTCAGGTTAGCGATACTGGACCATAATGGTCCTCTTGTTGTTTTTAGCTCACCAGAGCCGAAGGCTCCGGGGGAGCTTATAGGATAGGCAGTTGTCCGGCGTCGTCGTCGTTGTCGTCGTCTGACGTCAACACTTTCAAACATCTTCTTCTCTGAAGCCACTGGACAGATTCAGCCCAAATTTCATCTGTAGCATCCTTGGGTTGGGGGATTGAAAGTTTGTGTTTTTTATGAAATTCGGCTTATTGGTTTGGTTGCTATGGCAACTTAGAGTTTCCATAGACTTATAATGGGGAAAATTGAAAAATGGCATTTACTGCCAAGCCACTGCAGATATTTTGACAAAACTTTCATAGAAATATTCCTTGGGCAATCTACTATCTGCCATATGATTTTAGGCCTACTGCTCATTTGTATTGGTTGCCATGGAAACCAAAATGAAAAAATAGAAAAAAAAAAACTTAAAAAATCATCTCCTCAGAAACCGTATGCTCTATGAGGCTGAAAGTTTATGGAAATATTCACCATATTTGCCTTTACAGGTTTTATGTTTTTTTTTTATGAAATTCGGCTCTTTAGTTTGGTTGCTATGGCAACTTAGATTTTCCATAGACTTATAATGGGGAAAATTGAAAAATGGCATTAACTACAAAGCCTTTGCAGATATTTTGACAAAACTTTCATAGAAATGTTCCTTTAGTAAACTTCTCTCAGCCATATGCTGTTATGTCAACCTGGGGGTCCAGTAGGTTGTGCAGGGGCCATGCCCTGCCGCCAGTACTTCATAAAATGACTTATATTTCAGAAACCTTACAGATCCCCACCCCTAAACCATATATATTCTTGTTCCTATTGATAAGACGCATTCAGTGACACCAACCTGGAGGTCCTCCGGGATGTGCCGAGGCCATGCCCCACCCCCTCCACTTCATAAAAGGCCCAATATCTCGGAAACCATTCAGATCCCCACCCCTGAACCCTATATACTCTTGTTCCTTATGATAAGAAGCATTCAGTGATATCAAACTGGGGGTCCCCCGGGATGCGCCGGGGCCATGTCCCGCCCCTCCATTTCATAAAAGGCCCAATATCTCGGAAACCTTACAGATCCCCACCCCTAAACCATATATATTCTTGCTCCTTATGATAAGACGCATTCATTGACCCCAAATTGGGGGTCTTCCGGGGTGCGCCGGAGCCATGCCCCACACCTTCACTTCACAAAAGGCCATATATCTCAGAAACTGTTCAGATCCCCACCCCTAAACCATATATGTTCTTGTTCATTATGATGAGACACATTCAGTGACACCAACCTGGGGGTCCCGAGGGATGTGCTGGGGCCATGCCCCACCCCCTCCATTTCATAATATCACATATCTCGGAAACCTTACAGATCCCCACCCCTAAACCATATATATTCTTGTACCTTATGATAAGACACTTTCATTGACACCAACCTGGGGGTCTCCCTGGGCCTTGCCCCACCCCTGCACTTCACAAAAGGCCTTATATCTCAGAAACTGTTCAGAGCCCCACCCCTAAACCATATATATTCATCTTCCTTATGATAAGGCATATTCATTGACACCAGCTTGTGAGTCCCCGGGGCATGCCCGGGCCTTGCTCCACCGCTTGACTTCATTAAAAGCCACATATCTCAGAAATAGTTCAGATCCCCACCCCTAAACCATATATATTCTTGTTCCTTATGATAAGACTCATTCAGTCACACCAACTTGGGGGTCTCTTTGTGCTGAGGCAATGTGCCCCGCCCTTCCACTTCATAAAAGGTCATATATTTCAGAAACCATTAAATCCCCACCCCATATTCATATATGTTCTTGTTCCTTATTATTAGCACACCTACTGTAGGGGTGTCCGCAGGGGCCAGTCCTATCCTTTCCACTTCATGAAAGGATATCTTGGAAACCGTTCAGATTCCCACCCCTAAACCATATATATACTTGGTCCTTATGATGAGACACATTTAGGGACAACAATCTTGGGCTTTCCTGGGAACGACAGGGCATGCTCCAACCCCTCCACTTATATCTCCAGCCATGCAGCTCCCCACTGCTAAACCATATATATTCTTGTTCTTTGTGATAAGATACATTTAGTGATACCAACGAGGGCTCCATTGGGTCCATGCCCCACCCCCTCTACTTCATAAAAGGCCTAATGTTTCATATACTGAGTCCACATGGATGCTCATTTGGATATGGGGGTTCATTTGGCAGATTAAAATGATATCATGTTAAAATACATGGCTGCAATTTGGCAGTGCCCACCTGAGCTCTGGTGAGCATAGTGGCCCATGGGCCTCTTGTTTATTGCACCCCTTACTCTTTTAGTGCAGTATGGTCACGAAACAGTGACAGAATTAATGGAACACCCTATAGACTATATTATATTCTTGTTCCTTATGATAAACCACATATACTGACATAGATCTTGGTTCCCAATGGGTCACCCGTGGGCATGTCCTACCCCTTCATTTCATAAAATGTGCAATAACTCAGAAACTGCTTATGATCCCCACCCATAAACAATGTATTCTTGTTTCTTATGGTAAGATGCATTAAACGACATTGACCTTGGATACACTGGGGTCCCCTGTGGCATGACCCACCCCTCTTATCATGAAAGTCCTTATATAAGAAACCGTTCGGATCCTCAACCTTAAATCAAAATTTCTCCTGTTCCTAAAGACGCATTCATTGACACGGACCTTAGGTCCCTCTGGGCTCTTCCGAGCCTGATCAGCCTGGCAGAGGGCATGCCTATCCTTTCTTCAAACAATGCGTTCTCTCGGAGTCAGAAATGTTGCGATATTGTGGGCGGGATTTAGCCCGTTGTTTTATTGTTTTACAACTTCATGTCCATACGTGCTAACATGAAGCACAAAAAAGAAAAACTACAAATGGCATTTGCACTCTGTCAATGTTAAACGTCGAATAGCACGTAAAACAGGCTACAGTATATAATTGCAACACGCAACACTATGACCTTGTCCGGAACAGTCCTTCGTAGGCGCCCACTGTCCGTGTTGGAGACATTGCAGTTACACTTATAGAATATCAACATTGCAGCCTGAATCGCTCACCTGACGTCAATCATTGATATGAGGCATTGTTGATATAAGGCATCGTTAATATGAGGCATCGTTGATATAAGACAACGGTGATACGAGGCATCAGTGATATGAGGCATCAGTGATATGAGGCAGTGATGATATGGATGATGAGTATAGAATGATGTAAAGGGGTTTATGTGTCCCCCGACCCTGATACTACATTTTATTCGGCGGTGAGCAGCTATAGATGTAATCGCCACGGTATAACACAGAGGCAAAAACTGGTTGGTGAAACAGTCATTACTGTGAATATACTGGTTAATATAAAGTTTATATAAAACATTATGGTGCCATAAACACTCATCAGGTCCTTATCATCAACAGGAAGGGAGAAAGAACATTATGTTAAGTATGTGAGGGTGTGAATGAGTGTGTGTACTTCATGTGTAATTCAAGTGTGATTCAAGTGTATTCCACTTGTATTAAGAAAGAAATTTAATTGGGCCCAGACTAATTTTCATTCTGTCTTAACCTAAGTGGAATAGATTGCGAGTCAACTGTCCCATTAAGTTTGTCTTTGTAAAATTATGTAACCAGTGTTGTTTATAAATATCAGACTTATTCCATATAAATATTGTAAAGGATTCTAAGTATCTTAGAATTTCCTTTGCGTTAGTGCCCCACAAGTGGACATAGATTCGAGGTTCCCTCGTGTTGTCCCGTCACATATACGTTTTGCCAGCCCCCGACATATGAAACAAGTGTCTTTGGTGGGAACAGTGTATTGAACATAGCTTCAGAAACCGTCCGTGCTGGGAACAGTCTATTAAACATACCTACAGAAGTGAACGTGATGGGAACAGTCTATAAATCATAGCTCCAGTGAGTTTCCGTGATGGGAACAGTCTACCTGACATAGGTTCAGACAGTGTCCTTGGTGGAAACTGTCTTTTAAACATACCTACAGGAGTGTCCGTCCGTCTATTGAACATACCTTCAGAAGTGTCCGTGCTGCGAAGAGACTAATATTCATAGCTACAGAAAGTATCCTTGTCGGGAACAGTCTATTAAACATAATTACAGAAAGTGTCCTTGGTGCCAACAGTCTATTAAACAAGGCTACAGAAAGTGTCCTTGGTGGGGAAATTCTATTAAACATAGCTACAGAAAGTGTCTTTGGTGGGAACAGTTTATAAAACATACGTATAGAAAGAGTCCTTGTTGGAAATAGTCTATTAAACATATATTCAGAAGTGTCCTAGCTGGAAACAGCCTATTAAACATAGCTACAAAAGGTGTCCATGCTGGGAACAGTCTATTAAACATAGCTACATGAAGTGTCCTTGGTGGGAACAGTCTGTTAAAAACGGCTACAGAAAGAGTCCTTGGTGGGGACATTCTATTGAACATAGCTACAGAAAGTGTCCTTGGTGGGAACAGTCTGTTAAAAATGGCTACAGAAAGTGTCCTTGGTGGGAACATTCTATTAAACATAGCTACAAAAAGTGTCCATGCTGGGAACTTTCTATTAAACATAGCTACATGAAGTGTCCTTGGGGGGAACAGTCTGTTAAAAACGGCTACAGAAAGTGTCCTTGGTGGGGACATTCTATTAAACATAGCTACAGAAAGTGTCCTTGGTGGGAACAGTTTATTAAACATACGTATAGAAAGAGTCCTTGTTGGAAACAGTCTATTAAACATATATACAGAAGTGTCCGTGCTGGAAACAGCCTATTAAACATAGCTACAAAAAGTGCCCATGCTGGGAACAGTCTATTAAACATAGCTACATGAAGTGTCCTTGGTGGGAACAGTCTGTTAAAAACGGCTACAGAAAGTGTCCTTGGTGGGGACATTCTATTAAACATAGCTACAGAGAGTGTCCTTGGTGGGAACAGTTTATTAAACATACGTATAGAAAGAGTCCTTGTTGGAAACAGTCTATTAAACATATAAACAGAAGTATCCGTGCTGAAAACAGCCTATTTAACATAGCTACAAAAAGTGACCATGCTGGGAACAGTCTATTAAACATAGCTACATGAAGTGTCCTTGGTGGGAACAGTCTGTTAAAAATGGCTACAGAAAGTGTCCTTGGTGGGAACATTCTATTAAACATAGCTACAAAAAGTGTCCATGCTGGGAACAGTCTATTAAACATAGCTACATGAAGTGTCCTTGGTGGGAACAGTCTGTTTAAAAATGGCTACAGAAAGTGTCCTTGGTGGGAACATTCTATTAAACATAGCTACAAAAAGTGTCCATGCTGGGAACTTTCTATTAAACATAGCTACATGAAGTGTCCTTGGTGGGAACAGTCTGTTAAAAACGGCTACAGAAAGTGTCCTTGGTGGGGACATTCTATTAAACATAGCTACAGAAAATGTCCTTGGTGGGAACATTCTATTAAACATACGTATAGAAAGAGTCCTTGTTGGAAACAGTCTATTAAATATATATACAGAAGTGTCCGTGGTGGAAACAGCCTATTAAACATAGCTACAAAACGTGTCCATGCTGGGAACAGTCTATTAAACATAGCTACAAAAAGTGACCATGCTGGGAACAGTCTATTAAACATAGCTACATGAAGTGTCCTTGGTGGGAACAGTCTGTTAAAAATGGCTACAGAAAGTGTCCTTGGTGGGAACATTCTATTAAACATAGCTACAAAAAGTGTCCATGCTGGGAACATTCTATTAAACATAGCTACATGAAGTGTCCTTGGTGGGAACAGTCTGTTAAAAACGGCTACAGAAAGTGTCCTTGGTTGGGACATTCTATTAAACATAGCTACAGAAAGAGTCCTTGGTGGGAACAGTTTATTAAACATACGTATAGAAAGAGTCCTTGTCGGAAACAGTCTATTAAACATATAAACAGAAGTGTCCGTGCTGGAAACAGCCTATTAAACATAGCTACAAAAAGTGTCCATGCTGGGAACAGTCTATTAAACATAGCTTCAAGAAGTGTCCTTTGTGGGAACAGTCTGTTAAAAACGGCTACAGAAAGTGTCCTTGGTGGGGACATTCTATTAAACATAGCTACAGAATGTGTCCTTGGTGGGAACAGTTTATTAAACATACATATAGAAAGAGTCCTTGTTGGAAGCAGTCTATTAAACATATATACAGAAGTATCCGTGCTGGAAACAGCCTATTAAACATAGCTACAAAAAGTGTCCATGCTGGGAACAGTCTATTAAACATAGCTACATGAAGTGTCCTTGGTGGGAACAGTCTGTTAAAAACGGCTACAGAAAGTGCCCTTGGTGGGGACATTCTATTAAACATAGCTACAGAAAGTGTCCTTGGTGGGAACAGTTTATTAAACATACGTATAGAAAGAGTCCTTGTTGGAAACAGTCTATTGAACATATATACAGAAGTGTCCGTACTGTAAACAGCCTATTAAACATAGCTACAAAAAGTGTCCATGCTGGGAACATTCTATTAAACATAGCTACATGAAGTGTCCTTGGTGGGAACAGTCTGTTAAAAATGGCTACAGAAAGTGTCCTTGGTGGGAACATTCTATTAAACATAGCTACAAAAGTGTCCATGCTGGGAACATTCTATTAAACATAGCTACATGAAGTGTCCTTGGTGGGAACAGTCTGTTAAAAACGGCTACAGAAAGTATCCTTGGTGGGGACATTCTATTAAACATAGCTACAGAAAGTGTCCTTGGTGGGAACAGTTTATTAAACATACGTATAGAAAGAGTCCTTGTTGGAAACAGTCTATTATACATATGAACAGAAGTGTCCGTGCTGGAAACAGCCTATTAAACATAGCTACAAAAAGTGTCCATGCTGGGAACAGTCTATTAAACATTGCTACATGAAGTATCCTTTGTGGGAACAGTCTGTTAAAAACGGCTATAGAAAGTGTCCTTGGTGGGGACATTCTATTAAACATAGCTACGGAAAGTGTCCTTGGTGGGAACAGTTTATTAAACATACGTATAGAAAGAGTCCTTGTTGGAAACAGTCTATTAAACATATACACAGAAGTGTCCGTGCTGAAAACAGCCTATTTAACATAGCTACAAAAAGTGTCCATGCTGGGAACAGTCTATTAAACATAGCTACATGAAGTGTCCTTGGTGGGAACAATCTGTTAAATATGGCTTCAGAAAGTGTCTTTGGTGGGAACATTCTATTAAACATAGCTACAAAAAGTGTCCATGCTGGGAGCAGTCTATTAAACATAGCTACATGAAGTGTCCTTGGTGGGAACAGTCTGTTAAAAACGGCTACAGAAAGTGTCCTTGGTGGGGACATTCTATTAAACATAGCTACAGAAAATGTCCATGCTGGGAACAGTCTATTAAACATAGCTACATGAAGTGTCCATGCTGGGAACAGTCTATTAAACATAGCTACATGAAGTGTCCTTGGTGGGAACAGTCTGTTAAAAATGTCGACAGAAAGTGTCCTTGGTGGGAACATTCTATTAAACATAACTACAAAAAGTGTCCATGCAGGGAACAGTCTATTAAACATAGCTACATGAAGTGTCCCTGGTGGGAACAGTCTGTTAAAAACGGCTACAGAAAGTGTCCTTGGTGGGGACATTCTATTAAACATAGCTACAGAAAGTGTCCTTGGTGGGAACAGTTTATTAAACATAAGTATAGAAAAAGTCCTTGTTAGAAACAGTCTATTAAACATATATACAGAAGTGTCCGTGCTGGAAACAGCCTATTAAACATAGCTACAAAAAGTGTCCATGCTGGGAACAGTCTATTAAACATAGCTACATGAAGTGTCCTTTGTGGGAACAGTCTGTTAAAAACGGCTACAGAAAGTGTTCTTGGTGGGGACATTCTATTAAACATAGCTACAGAAAGTGTCCTTGGTGGGAACAGTTTATTAAACATACGTATAGAAAGAGTCCTTGTTGGAAACAGTCTATAAAACATATATACAGAAGTGTCCGTGCTGGAAACAGCCTATTTAACATAGCTACAAAAAGTGTCCATGCTGGGAACAGTCTATTAAACATAGCTACATGCAGTGTCCTTGGTGGGAACAGTCTGTTAAAAACGGCTACAGAAAGTGTCCTTGGTGGGGACATTCTATTAAACAAAGCTACAGAGAGTGTCCTTTGTGGGAACAGTTTATTAAACATACGTATAGAAAGAGTCCTTGTTGGAAACAGTCTATTAAACATATATACAGAAGTGTCCGTGCTGGAAACAGCCTATTAAACATAGCTACAAAAAGTGTCCATGCTGGGAACGTTCTGTTAAACATAGCTACATGAAGTGTCCTTGGTGGGAACAGTCTGTTAAAAACGGCTACAGAAAGTGTCCTTGGTGGGGACATTCTATTAAACATAGCTACAGAAAGTGTCCTTGGTGGGAACAGTTTATTAAACATACGAATAGAAAGAGTCCTTGTTGGAAACAGTCTATTAAACATATATACAGAAGTGTCCGTACTGGAAACAGCCTATTAAACAAAGTTACAAAAAGTGTCCATGCTGGGAACAGTCTATTAAACATAGCTACATGAAGTGTCCTTTGTGGGAACAGTCTGTTAAAAACGGCTACAGAAAGTGTCCTTGGTGGGGACATTCTATTAAACATAGCTATAGAAAGTGTCCTTGGTGGGAACAGTTTATTAAACATGCGTATAGAAAGAGTCCTTGTTGGAAACAGTCTATTAAACATATACACATAAGTGTCCGTGCTGGAAACAGTCTATTTAACATAGCTACAAAAAGTGTCCATGCTGGGAACAGTCTATTAAACATAGCTACATGAAGTGTCCTTGGTGGGAACAATCTGTTAAAAATGGCTTCAGAAAGTGTCCTTGGTGGGAACATTCCATTAAACATAGCTACAAAAAGTGTCCATGCTGGGAGCAGTCTATTAAACATAGCTACATGAAGTGTCCTTGGTGGGAACAGTCTGTTAAAAACGGCTACAGAAAGTGTTCTTAGTGGGGACATTCTATTAAACATAGCTACAGAAAGTGTCCTTGGTGGGAATAGTTTATTAAACATACGTATAGAAAGAGTCCTTGTTGGAAACAGTCTATTAAACATATATTCAGAAGTGTCAGTGCTGGAAGTAGCCTATTAAACATAGCTACAAAAAGTGTCCATGCTGGGAACAGTCTATTAAACATAGCTACATGAAGTGTCCTTGGTTGGAACAGTCAGTTAAAAATGGCTACAGAAGGTGTCCATGCTGGGAACATTCTATTAAACATAGCTACATGAAGTGTCCTTGGTGGGAACAGTCTGTTAAAAACGGCTACAGAAAGTGTCCTTGGTGGGGACATTCTATTAAACATAGCTACAGAAAGTGTCCTTGGTGGGAACAGTTTATTAAACATACGTATAGAAAGAGTCCTTGTTGGAAACAGTCTATTAAACATATATACAGAAGTGTCCGTGCTGACAACAGCCTATTAAACATACCTACAAAAAGTGTCCATGCTGGGAACAGTCTATTAAATAAAGCTACATGAAGTGTCCTTTGTGGGAACAGTCTGTTAAAAACGGCTACAGAAAGTGTCCTTGGTGGGGACATTCTATTAAACATAGCTGCAGAAAGTGTCCTTGGTGGGAACAGTTTATTAAACATACGTATAGAAAGAGTCCTTGTTGGAAACAGTCTATTAAACATATATACAGAAGTGTCCGTGCTGGAAACAGCCTATTAAACATAGCTACAAAAAGTGTCCATGCTGGGAACAGTCTATTAAACATAGCTACATGAAGTGTCCTTGGTGGGAACAATCTGTTATAAATGGCTACAGAAAGTGTCCTTGGTGGGAACATTCTATTAAACATAGCTACAGAAAGTGTCCTTGGTGAGAATAGTCTATTAAACATGGCAACAGTAAGTGTCCATGCTTGGAACAGTCTATTAAACAAAGCTACAGAAAGTGTGCTTGGTGGGAACTTCTTATTAAACATACGTATAGAAAGTGTCCTTGTTGGAAACAGTCTGTTAAACATACCAACAGAAGTATCCGTGCTGCAAACAATCTATTAAAATACCTTCAGAAAGTGTCCTTGGTGTGAACAGTCTATTAACCATATCTACAGAAATGTCCGTGCTGGGAACAATCTATCAAACATACCTACAGAAAGTGTCCTTGATGGGAACAGTCTATTAAACATAGCTACAGAAAGTGTCCGTGCTGGAGACAGACTATGAAGCGTACTACAGAAAGTGTCCGTGATGGGAACAGTCTTTTAAATATACCTACAGAAAGTGTCCATGCTGGGACCAGTCTTTTAATGAAAGCTTTAGAAAGTGTCCGTGCTGGAAAATGTCTACTAACCATAACTACGGAAAGTGTCCTTGGTGGGAACAGTCTATTTAACATACCTATATAATTGTCCGGGCTCGGAACAGTCTATAAACATACCTACAGAAGTGTCTGTGCTTGGAACAGTCTATAAAACATAGCTACAAAAAGTGTCCATGCTGGGAACATTCTATTAAACATAGCTACATGAAGTGTCCTTGGTGGGAACAGTCTGTTAAAAACGGCTACAGAAAGTGTCCTTGGTGGGACATTCTATTAAACATAGCTACAGAAAGTGTCCTTGGTGGGAACAGTTTATTAAACATACGTATAGAAAGAGTCCTTGTTGGAAACAGTCTATTAAACATATATACAGAAGTGTCCGTGCTGGAAACAGCCTATTAAACATAGCTACAAAAAGTGTCCATGCTGGGAACAGTGTATTAAATAAAGCTACATGAAGTGTCCTTTGTGGGAACAGTCTGTTAAAAACGGCTACAGAAAGTGTCCTTGGTGGGGACATTCTATTAAACATAGCTATAGAAAGTGTCCTTGGTGGGAACAGTTTATAATACATACGTATAGAAAGAGTCCTTGTTGGAAACAGTCTATTAAACATATACACATAAGTGTCCGTGCTGGAAACAGCCTATTTAACATAGCTACAAAAAGTGTCCATGCTGGGAACAGTCTATTAAACATAGCTACATGAAGTGTCCTTGGTGGGAACAATCTGTTAAAAATGGCTTCAGAAAGTGTCCTTGGTGGGAACATTCCGTTAAACATAGCTACAAAAAGTGTCCATGCTGGGAGCAGTCTATTAAACATAGCTACATAAGGTGTCCTTGGTGGGAACAGTCTGTTAAAAACGGCTACAGAAAGTGTCCTTGGTGGGGACATTCTATTAAACATAGCTACAGAAAATGTCCTTGGTGGGAACAGTTTATTAAACATACGTATAGAAAGAGTCCTTGTTGGAAACAGTCTATTAAACATATATACAGAAGTGTCAGTGCTGGTGTGTGTGTGTGAATTCGGGTTTAACGTCGCTTTCAACAATTTTTCAGTCATATCACGACGGTGTCTGGTTGCGACAGGGAGCTCAATGCTCACGTTTATAGTGCTGCCTCACTGAAGTATCATGTCCCAGACACATTACATGATACCACACCCAGTCACATTATCCTGACACTGGATCGACCAGTCCTAGCTCTACCCCGTAAATCTGAGTGCCAAACGAGGAGCAGCTAGTACCATTTTTAACGACTTTGGTATGTCGCGGCCCGGGATCGAACCCGAGACCTCCCGTTCCCCGGAGCGGACACTCTACCAACTGAGCTATCGGGGCCGGTCGTGTCAGTGCTGGAAGTAGCCTATTAAACATAGCTACAAAAAGTGTCCATGCTGGGAACAGTCTATTAAACATAGCTACATGAAGTGTCCTTGGTTGGAACAGTCAGTTAAAAATGGCTACAGAAAGTGTCCTTGGTGGGATTATTCTATTAAACATAGCTACAAAAAGTGTCCATGCTGGGAAAATTCTATTAAACATAGCTACATAAGGTGTCCTTGGTGGGAACAGTCTGTTAAAAACGGCTACAGAAAGTGTCCTTGGTGGGGACATTCTATTAAACATAGCTACAGAAAGTGTCCTTGGTGGGAACAGTTTATTAAATATACGTATAGAAAGAGTCCTTGTTGGAAACAGTCTATTAAACATATATACAGAAGTGTCCGTGCTGGAAACAGCCTATTAAACATACCTACAAAAAGTGTCCATGCTGGGAACAGTCTATTAAATAAAGCTACATGAAGTGTCCTTGGTGGGAACAGTCTGTTAAAAACGGTTACAGAAAGTGTCCTTGGTGGGGACATTATATTAAACATAGCTACAGAAAGTGTCCTTGGTGGGAACAGTTTATTAAACATACGTATAGAAAGAGTCCTTGTTGGAAACAGTCTATTAAACATATATACAGAAGTGTCCGTGCTGGAAACAGCCTATTAAACATAGCTACAAAAAGTGTCCATGCTGGGAACAGTCTATTAAACATAGCTACATGAAGTGTCCTTGGTGGGAACAATCTGTTATAAATGGCTACAGAAAGTATCCTTGGTGGGAACATTCTATTAAACATAGCTACAGAAAGTGTCCTTGGTGAGAATAGTCTGTTAAACATGGCAACAGTAAGTGTCCATGCTTGGAACAGTCTATTAAACATAGCTACAAAAAGTGTGCTTGGTGGGAACTTCTTATTAAACATACGTATAGAAAGTGTCCTTGTTGGAAACATCTATTAAACATACCAACAGAAGTATCCGTGCTGCAAACAATCTATTAAAATACCTTCAGAAAGTGTCCTTGGTATGAACAGTCTATTAACCATATCTACAGAAATGTCCGTGCTGGGAACAATCTATCAAACATGCCTACAGAAAGTGTCCTTGATGGGAACAGTCTATTAAACATAGCTACAGAAAGTGTCCGTGCTGGAGACAGACTATGAAGCGTACTACAGAAAGTGTCCGTGGTGGGAACAGTCTTTTAAATATACCTACAGAAAGTGTCCATGCTGGGACCAGTCTTTTAATGAAAGCTTAAGAAAGTGTCCGTGCTGGAAAATGTCTACTAACCATAACTACGGAAAGTGTCCTTGGTGGGAACAGTCTATTTAACATACCTATATAATTGTCCGGGCACGGAACAGTCTATAAACATACCTACAGAAGTGTCTATGCTTGGAACAGTCTATAAAACATACCTACAGAAAGTGTCCTTGGTGGGAACAGTCTATTAAACATACCTATATAAATTGTCCTTGCTGGGAACAATCTATTAAAGGAGTCCATGTTTAGAATCCACCGATCGCTAAAAACAATTGCAGGAAATTGTTCAAATGTCTAGTTTGCTTTAAATCATGTGTATTAAATAAGGCTAAAAGGGATGCCCTTTTAGAACCATGAACGCATTCAAAAACGAAAATAGCAGAATCCATTTGTTGTTTGGGCCAGACAAGCTTGTTTCGGCCATCAGTAGCCCTAAAAGAAATGCTGAAAACGAGTATCAGCGGTTACGAGTATCAGCGTAAAACGTGGAAAATGACGTTGAAAGTTGACGTTTCGTCAGAAGAAATTTCCAGTTTAATTTAACGTCATGCGGCAAATTTTGATTACGGATTATTTTGCTCCAGACAAGTGGAAAGTGTATGGATTTGTATGCGGTTTGTAGCCTGCTTCCACAATAGAATAATTTTTGTCTTTTAGTCAGAATGTTTCTTTTGTAAGGACTAATTGATTCTTAATTAGCTGGGTTAAATGCTTCTTTAAATGGTCATTTTACTGACTCCTTTGATATTCATTTGGGATCACGATACAATAAAAAACATCCCTTCGAATTAAACGTTCTTCTTCTTCTTTGTCCCGATGCAAAATAAATAGATGACTGAAGGATGTTTTTAAGGTAACCGGGCGCCAAGGGCACATAGGGGCTACCCCCAGTTCGTCAGCTGGGATTAGTTGTAGGTCTTTTCCCTAGGCTGCCAATATGCTGATTCCTGTCTGCTTGACAGTTATCAGCTAGCCGATTGGGAGTTAGGTGACTTCTTTCCAGCCCCGTCCATCCATGTTTGTCGTCTCACGTCTCAGGTGTCTCTGAGCCCAGGGGCATCCCCTTGCCCTGTAGCCAATCGCCGAGCTCCGTCCTGAGAGGTTTGTGAAACGGTGCCGTGACCTTTCCAGGTCTCGGTGGGGCTTATATTTTGTCTTCCCGTTTGCTTCAGGAGTGCATGTGTCCTGTCGCTAAAGGGCACCTTTAAATGTAGGAGTTTCTGGGCTTCGCGTGCTTCATATTTCAAGGGCTGTGGATATGTTGCACAGTTCCAATGTGAGCCTTTGTTTTTGTGCAACATAGTTTAGTTAAAATAATTTGGAACTCCATTCTAAAGTTTTGGCTACGTGATTGCACTGCGTTTAAGTTATAGCAGTGCTGTGCCTTGGGTTTTTGCGGTTTGCCGCAAAGGGGTGTGGGTTGTTTTGTGTAACAGGGTAGGCTCCGAGTTTGAACTTATCATTAAGGGGATCGTTTAGCAGTTAATTTTGTTTGAAGTTTCATTGCGATTTGGAAGACGTTTCTAAAGATTGCTATAAACGTTTCCATGTTACGTGTTATGCACCTTATATTCAATCAGGGGATTCGAGACAAAGTTTTTTAGCCATTTTGTGGTGCTTATTTGCACCACAAAATTGTAGAGTCCATCCATTTCTTTCTTCTAGCGTGTAGCTTCAGCCGCATCTACACCCTCACGCCAGCACCATGTCTATGGATGTCGTCTACGCTTTTTGTATCAATTTTGATGTTGGTATTTTTGTTTTTTATTTTTTTTTTTTTTGATTTTTGCATATTTTTGTAACGTATGTACATTTTTACATTATTTGGTCTGTGCCCCCAGCTTATTGAGTATATATGCGGGCGGATGTGCTCGCCCCGCCATGGACCTGTCGTGTTTGTTTTTCTTGTGCTTTAAAGATGGTCTTGTCCGTTTTGGGGCAAGCCCACCCGCTCTCTTATGCTGGTTAGGACAGTTTTTGTACCTGCAAGGTTGTGCTTGTAGATTATATTTTGTGATTTTTGTTTATTCTGTACGTACAACATATAGTATAGTGTGACGGCCTCCGCCGTCTCGGGCCCAAGTTCGTGTTTATTTTAGTTTGTTGGTGACCTCTATCGAGGAGGATGTGGAAGTAGGTCAATCCCCTTTTCTGCATTTTTTGTTAAAGTTAGGAAAATGTGGTGCCCTCCTCCACGTAGGATGTCATATTCTGTGGGACCGTAAGTGGGTCATTCTGAGTCGCCATGTTTACATGTCATTTTCGCATCCTACGTGAAGGAAGGCACCATAGGAGGAATTGTATTCCTACCTAATCGTTTGAGGGCCCGAGATATCGTGTGCCGATCTCGTTAGTTTGTTTGTTTGATTTGAGGTTCAACGTCCCCGTCAACAACATTTTGGAGACGTTGCTTCCAATTTTGTGGGACTTTTACCCGACATTGAGATGAAATGACATCTCAAGCCCTGTCGCCCAATAAAACCAATAGGGTTTATTAGCATGGACGGTCCGCCTCGCACCGCGGTTCCTGGACAGGCTTAGATCCTCTAGGCGGTTTACCAGTACTAGTGAGCGGGCCCGATTCAGCTCTGCGTGCAAGCATCATGCAGCCCATATATTTCTTCAAGCCCCTATGGGCGGGGGCTTCCGATCTCGTTAGCAATGCAGTTAGAACAAATTCATATAATCGTGTAGGTCGCATACAAGCGTCCGCCTGCGCATGTGCGCAGTCGAGCACTCATATGCGATCTTGTTTTTATGTGTCATATTTACAGTTAACAATGTTTGAAATCGCTTTTTGGGAAATAAACTCTTCTTCTTCTTCTTCTTCTTCTTCTTCTTCTTCTTCTTCTATCTCCAGGTTTTTGATCTCTCTATTCCTATACTATCCTCTCTACGGGATTCCTACTCTACAACTATTCTACAACTATCGCTTTATCTACCTAATTTAGCATTGCGTGGGTGGATGTATGTTGTTTTAGTTTTGCATGGGTGGTTGTGTGTTGATGCCCTCCTTCAGGGTCGCGGTAAGTCATGCCCTAGTTAGTTAGTTTATTTCCCTTATCTGTATAAATATATGGTTGTCTTGACCGTCCGTTTTAATTACGGTCATGGCGCGATTTGCTGTTTTTGGTGATTCTTATGTTAAACGACAAGGGCAGTTCCGAGGGCTGTTTGATGTACCAGGCGAGGTTCGGTTTTTCGGCCATGGTGGTATGCGCGTGGTGAGCTATGGTGTTGACTTGTGGGACAGCGTTTCATATTTTCCGAAGGCAAAGTTGGGGCAGCGATGGCCGCCTCCACAGGCACTATTATAGGGACCGTATTCATTTGTCAAGGGAGAGACAGAAGCAATACCATGTGTGCTTAGAGAGAGCCTTCCTGTGATTTTTCTGCTAGTCAGGTGTTTATAAAAGGGTCCTTTTGTGGCCCCCAGATCATTCCGTTTGGGTAACCTTATAATGTACATCCTTTATTCGAAAGCGAAAAAAAAGAAAAACAAAGAGATGTGATAAGGCCTAATGTTTCTTATTTCTGTCCCACTAATCTATGTGCATTCCTGAAGGAGAGCCTTTTGTTTGCTATTGTGTTGGTGTGCCGTTCTCCTTTGGGTTGTGTGGCTCTCGATCAGCCAGGATTTTGACGCAACGCTGCTCAGTGCCAAAGTCCTAAGACCGCAAACCCCAGCGTTACATCTCGTCCTGATTTCCCGAGTGCCTTCCCCCCTCCGGAGAGGCCGGGCGATGGATTTTCCTTGTGGTGGATCCATGCCCAGTTCCGGCGTGTTCTCGTGTGATCCTATTTCGGGCAGTGTGGCTCCCGATCAGCTAGGATTTTGGTGCAGCGCTCATAAGTGCAAAGCCAGTGGGCCGCAACCACAACGCTACACCTCGTCTTAACCTCTCGCTTGCCACACTCCTTTGAAGGGTGGGTCGGGGCTATGGATTTTCCTTGTGGTGGGTCCATGCCCCGTTCTGTTATGGTCTTCTCACAGTGATCCAGGGATCGCTGTCACCGTTAGGCACTCCTAAGTGCAAAGCCGAGGCCGCAAACCACAGTGCCTACCGTTGACTTTGTTCCCCTTTTCGCCGTGAGACGGCCGCCCTTTGATCACTACACTCCGTTTTGGTTGGTAGCGTCTCAGGTGCGGTTAAATCATTTATTGTTTCTGAAATCGGGTCTGTTACGGTTTTGGTTTCAGGCATGTTAGTGTGTAACCTCGTACGGGGTGTGTCTCTCGTAACAGTGCAATAAATTTAGTCTGCGCCCTTAGCTTTCCCCTATATTTTGTCCAGGTAGTTTGTTTTCTCAAAGAAATTGAAAACCCGCATCCCTCATTTCCTGTGACATTAGATTGAGCAAAGAAATCGCGTTTATCTCCCCTTGGTATCCTAGTGCTGTCAGTTTTCCCTTTAGTTCCCTCCTAGCGGGGCCGTGTGCGGGGCACTCTGCGAGGTAGTGTTGAACACTCTCCACCCCGCCACAGTGCCCGCATAATGGATCGGCCGCGTTATAGAAGATGTTGTGTGCATTTAGTCCGTTGACCCCAAGTCTAAGTCGTGTATATATGCGATCGAGCTTTCGGCTGTCGCTGTATTGAACTATTTTCGGGGTCAAGGACTGGCAGATCGAGTGTCTTAATCCGTGTTGTCCCTGCCATATGCGCGCCCATTCCTTTTTGATGCTAAAATAATAATAATAATCGACCTTATTTATAGAGGGTAATACATTTAGTACTAGTACTAATCTTCCATGTGGCCCTCTTTTCCTGGGTAGGAACCAGTACTAAGCAATGTGGATAAAGTTTCTTGCTCAAGGAAACAACACGTGGCGCTTGCGAGGATCGAACCGGCTACCTCTCGATCTCAAATCCGATGCTTTACCACTGCGCCACAGCGCTCCACACACTAGCCTTAATAATTGTGTAGACTTCTTGTGGGGTGGGGAGGTAGTCAAGTTCCTTCCCCCGGGTCAGAGCTTCTTTGGCCAGCGTGTCTGCGCGCTCATTCCCCTGCACGTTGCAGTGGGAGGGGATCCAATCTATGTTCAGGGTGATGCCTTGTTTTAGTATTTTGTGTATTAGGACATGAATGTCCTGCAGTATATCCGGTCTTGTAGTGCTGTTCCCAGAGTTTATGCTTTGTACTGAGCTTAATGAATCCGTTAGTATAACAACACTATCGGGTTTTTCTTCCTGTATCAGCTTTCTGTATGGCTATAAGTTCTGCAGAGTAGACTGTGAGGTGCTGGTTAAGTTTGAATTTTTGGTCGAAATTTAATTCTGGTATTGTGAAAGCGCACCCAGTTTCTTTTTTGTCAGCGTCTTTGCTTCCATCTTCTTTCGCGGAGGACCGCAACTTACTATTAGTATCAAAATAATTTCAACTATGAAAAGGTTTATTACCAGCAAATATTTTGTCACCAATACAAACTGGAATAGATTCATAAAACTTTATGTTAGGCATATTTTTATGTATTTTTTAATTGAAATCCTTTAATCAAAATTAAAGTGATTAACCAAACTATTGCAAAATATGCAGAGTGTTGATTTTTTTTTGTTTGTTTTGATTTGTTACGCCCCTTGAAAGTCTTATAAATACCTTAGTATGACACGCCAACTATTCAACAGAAATGCAATGTCCCCAACACGGACAGTGTGTGCCCACGAAGGACTGTTCCGGACAAGGTCATAGTGTTGCGTGTTGCAATTATATACTGTAGCCTTGGTGGGAACAGTCTGTTAAAAACGGCTACAGAAAGTGTCCTTGGTGGGGGCATTCTATGAAACATAGCTACAGAAAGTGTCCTTGGTGGGAACAGTTTATTAAACATACGTATTGAAAGAGTCCTTGGTGGAAACAGTCTATTAAACATATATACAGAAGTGTCCGTGCTGGAAACAGCCTATTAAACATAAGTACAAAAAGTGTCCATGCTGGGAACAGTCTATTAAACATAGCTACGTGAAGTGTCCTTGGTGGGAACAGTCTGTTAAAAATGGCTACAGAAAGTGTCCTTGGTGGGAACATTCTATTAAACATAGCTACAAAAAGTGTCCATGCTAGGAACAGTCTATTAAACATAGCTACATGAAGTGTCCATGCTGGGAACAGTCTTTTAAACATAGCTACATGAAGTGTCCTTGGTGGGAACAGTCTGTTAAAAACGGCTACAGAAAGTGTCCTTGGTGGGGACATTCTATTAAACATAACTACAAAAAGTGTCCTTGGTGGGAACAGTTTATTAAACATACGTATAGAAAGAGTCCTTGTTGGAAACAGTCTATTAAACATATATACAGAAGTGTCCGTGCTGGAAACAGCCTATTAAACATAGCTACAAAAAGTGTCCATGCTGGGAACAGTCTATTAAACATAGCTACATGAAGTGTCCTTGGTGGGAACAGTCTGTTAAAAATGGCTACAGAAAGTGTCCTTGGTGGGAACATTCTATTAAACATAGCCACAAAAAGTGTCCATGCTGGGAACAGTCTATTTAACATAGCTACATGAAGTGTCCTTGGTGGGAACAGTCTGTTAAAAACGGCTACAGAAAGTGTCCTTGGTGGGAACATTCTATTAAACATAGCTACATGAAGTGTCCATGCTGGGAACAGTCTAATAAACATAGCTACATGAAGTGTCATTGGTGGGAACAGTCTGTTAAAAATGTCTACAGAAAGTGTCCTTGGTGGGAACATTCTATTAAATATAACTACAAAAAGTGTCCATGCTGGGAACAGTCTATTAAACATAGCTACATGAAGTGTCCATGCCGGGAACAGTCTTTTAAACATAGCTACATGAAATGTCCTTGGTGGGAACAGTCTGTTAAAAACGGCTACAGAAAGTGTCCTTGGTGGGGACATTCTATTAAGCATAGCTACAGAAAGAGTCCTTGGTGGGAACAGTTTATTAAACATACGTTTAGAAAGAGTCCTTGTTGGAAACAGTCTATTAAACATATATACAGAAGTGTCCGTGCTGGAAACAGCCTATTAAACATAGCTACAAAAAGTGTCCTTAGTGGGAACAGTCTGTTAAAAATGGCTACAGAAAGTGTCCTTGGTGGGAACATTCTATTAAACATAGCTACAGAAAGTGTCCTTGGTGGGAACAGTTTATTAAACATACGTATAGAAAGAGACCTTGTTGGAAACAGTCTATTAAACTTATATACAGAAGTGTCCGTGATGGAAACTGCCTATTAAACATAGCTACAAAAAGTGTCCATGCTGGGAACAGTCTATTAAACATAGCTACAGAAAGTGTGCTTGGTGGGAACTTCTTATTAAACATACGTATAGAAAGTGTCCTTGTTGGAAACAGTCTATTAAACATACCAACAGAAGTATCCGTGCTGGGAACAATATATTAAACATACCTACAGAAAGTGTCATTGATGGGAACAGTCTATTAAACATAGCTGCAGAAAGTGTCCTTGCTGGGAACAGACTATGAAGCGTACTACAGAAAGTGTCCGTGGTGGGAACAGTCTTTTAAATATACCTACAGAAAGTGTCCATGCTAGGACCAGTCTTTTAATGATAGCTTTAGAAAGTGTCCGTGCTGGAAAATGTTTACTAACCATAACTACGAAAAGTGTCCTTGGTGGGAACAGTCTATTTAACATACCTATATAATTGTCCGGGCTGGGAACAGTCTATAAACATACCTACAGAAGTGTCTGTGCTTGGAACAGTCTATAAAACATACCTACAGAAAGTGTCCTTGGTGGGAACAGTCTATTAAATATACCTATATAAATTGTCCTTGATTGGAACAATCTATTAAAGGAGTCCATGTATGGAATCCACCAATCGCTAAAAACAATCGCAGGAAATTGTTCAAATGTCTAGTTTGCTTTAAATCATGTGTATTAAATAAGGCTAAAAGGGATGCCCTTTGAGAACCATGAACAATGAACGCATTCAAAAACGAAAATAGCAGAATCCATTTGTTGTTTGGGCCAGACAAGCTTGTTTCGGCCATCAAGGTCTCATCAGTAGCCCTAAAAGAAATGCTGAAAACGAGTATCAGCGGTTACGAGTATCAGCGTAAAACGTGGAAAATGACGTTGAAAGTTGACGTTACGTCAGAAGAAATTTCCAGTTTAATTTAACGTCATGCGGCAAATTTTGTTTACGGATTATTTTGCTCCAGACAAGTGGAAAGTGCATGGATTTGTATGCGGTTTGTAGCCGGCTTCCACAATAGAATAATTTTTGTCTTTTAGTCAGAATGTTTCTTTTGTAAGGACTCATTAATTTTTAATTAGCTGGGTTAAATGCTTCTTTAAATGGACATTTCAATGACTCCTTTGATATTCATTTGGAATCACGATACAATAAAAAACAGCCCTTCGAATTCAACGTTGTTCTTCTTCTTTGTCCTGATGCAAAATAAATAGATGACTGACGGATGTTTTTAAGGTAACCGGGCGCCAAGGGCACATAGGGGCTACCCCCAGTTCGCCAGCTGGGATTAGTTGGAGGTACTGCTCTTTTCCCTAGGCTGCCAATATGCTGACTCCTGTCTGCTTGACAGTTATCAGCTAGCCGATTGGGAGTTAGGTGACTTCATTCGCGGATTGTTGTTGTTTTCCAGTTTCCCCGTGTCGCGGGTCGTCAGCTGGTGGGGTCCCAGGGAACGAATCCATGCTGGCACTACACCGTAGCCGTTCGGTGGTACCCCTATTCCCCGTTGCCGGTGAACAGGGAGACCATCGCTCGGCTCCAGCCCCGCCCGTCCATGTTTGTCGTCTCACGTCTCAGGTGTCTCCGAGCCCACGGGCATCCCCTTGCCCTGTAGCCAATCGCCGAGCTCCGTCCTGAGAGGTTTGTGAAACGGTGCCGTGACCTTTCCAGGTCTCGGTGGGGCTTATATTTTGTCTTCCTGTTTGCTTCAGGAGTACATGTGTCCTGTCGCTAAAGGGCATCTTTAAATGTAGGAGTTTCTGGGCTAGGCGTGCTTCATATTTCAAGGGCTGTGGATATGTTGCACAGTTCCAATGTGAGCCTTTGTTTTTGTGCAACATAGTTTAGTTGTAGTAATTTGGAACTCCGCCCTAAAGGTTTGGCTGCGTGATTGCACTGCGTTTAAGTTATAGCAGTGCTGTGCCTTGGGTTTTTGCGGTTTTCCGCAAAGGGGTGTGGGTTGCTTTGTGTAACAGGGTAGGCTCCGAGTTTGAACTTATCATTAAGGGGATCGTTTAGCAGTTAATTTTGTTTGAAAGTTTCATTGCGATTTGGAAGACGTTTCTAAAGATTGCTATACATGTTTCCATGTTACGTGTTATGCACCTTATATTCAATCAGGGGATTCGAGACAAAGTTTTTTAGCCATTTAGTGGTGCTTATTTGCACCACAAAATTGTAGAGTCCACCCATTTCTTTCTTCTAGCTTGTAGCTTCAGCTGCATCTACACCCTCACGCCAGCACCATGTCTATGGATGTCGTCTACGCTTTTTGTATCAATTTTGATATTGGTATTTTTGTTTTTTATTTTTTTTTGTTTGATTTTTGCATATTGTTGTAACGTATGTACATTTTTACATTATTTGGTCTGTGCCCCCAGCTTATTGAGTATATATGCGGGCGGATGTGCTCGCCCCGCCACGGACCTGTCGTGTTTGTTTTTCTTGTACTTTAAAGATGGTGTTGTCCGTTTTGGGGCAAGCCCATCCGCTCTCTTATGCTGGGTAGGACAGTTTTTGTACCTGCAAGGACGTGCTTGTAGATTATATTTTGTGATTTTTGTTTATTCTGTACATACAACATATAGTATAGTGTGACGGCCTCCGCCGTCTCGGGCCCAAGTTCGTGTTTATTTTAGTTTGAGGGTGACCTCTATCGCGGAGGATGTGGAAGTAGGTCAATCTCCTTTTCTGCATTTTTTTGTTTAAGTTAGGAAAATGTGGTGCCCTCCTCCACGTAGGATGTCATTTTCTGTGGGACCGTAAGTGGGTCATTCTGAGTCGCCATGTTTACATGTCATTATCGCATCCTACGTGAAGGAAGGCACCATAGGAGGAATTGTATTCCTACCTAGTCGTTTGAGGGCCCGAGATATCGTATGCCGATCTCGTTAGCAATGCAGTTAGTACAAATTCATATAATCATGTAGGTCGCATACAAGCGTCCGCCTGCGCATGTGCGCAGTCGAGCACCCCTATGCGATCTTGTTTTTATGTGTCATATTTACAGTTAACAATGTTTGAAATCGCTTTTTGGGAACTAAACTCTTCTTTTTCTTCTTCTATCTCCAGATTTTTTATCTCTCTTTTCCTATACTATCCTCTCTACGGGATTCCTACTCTACAACTATTCTACAACTATCGCTTTATCTACCTAATTGAGCATTGCGTGGGTGGATGTATGTTGTTTTAGTTTTGCGTGGGTGGTTGTGTGTTGATGCCCTCCTTCAGGGTCGCGCTAAGTCATGCCCTAGTTAGTTAGTTTATTTCCCTTATCTGTATAAATATATGGTCGTCTTGACCGTCCGTTTTAATTACGGTCATGGCGCGATCTGCTGTTTTTTTGGTTATTCTTATGTTAAACGACAAGGGCAGTACCGAGGGCTGTTTGATGTACCAGGCGAGGTTCGGTTTTTCGGCCATGGTGGTATGCGCGTGGCGAGCTATGATGTTGACTTGTGGGACAGCGTTTCATATTTTCCGAAGGCAAAGTTGGGACAGCGATGGCCGCCTCCACAGGCACTATTATAGGGACCGTATTCATTTGTCAAGAGAGAGACAGAAGCAATACCATGTGTGCTTAGAGAGAGCCTTCCTGTGATTTTTCTGCTAGTCAGGTGTTTATAAAAGGGTCCTTTTGTGGCCCCCAGATCATTCCGTTTGGGTAACCTTATAATGTACATCCTTTATTCGAAAGCGAAAAAAAAGAAAAACAGAGAGATGTGATAAGGCCTATTGTTTCTTATTTCTGTCCCGCTAATCTATGTGCATTCCTGAAGGAGAGCCTTTTGTTTGCTAGTGTGTTGGTGTGCCGTTCTCCTTTGGGTTGTGTGGCTCTCGATCAGCCAGGATTTTGACGCAACGCTGCTCAGTGCCAAAGTCCTAAGACCGCAAACCCCAGCGTTACATCTCATCCTGAAATTGAAAACCCCGTCCTCATTTCCTGTGACATTAGATTGAGCAAAGAAATCGCGTTTATCTCCCCTTGGTATCCTAGTGCTGTCAGTTTTAGTTCCCTCCTAGCGGGGCCGTTCGCTGATATTGTTGTTTTCCAGTTTCCCCGTGTCGCGGGTCGTCAGCTGGTGGGGTCCCAGGGAACGAATCCATGCTGGCACTACACCGTAGCCGTTCGGTGGTACCCCTATTCCCCGTTGCCGGTGAACAGGGAGACCATCGCTCGGCTCCAGCCCCGTCCGTCCATGTTTGTCGTCTCACGTCTCAGGTGTCTCTGAGCCCACGGGCATCCCCTTGCCCTGTAGCCAATCGCCGAGCTCCGTCCTGAGAGGTTTGTGAAACGGTGCCGTGACCTTTCCAGGTCTCGGTGGGGCTTGTATTTTGTCTTCCCGTTTGCTTCAGGAGTGCATGTGTCCTGTCGCTAAAGGGCATCTTTATTGATTGGAGATTCTGTGCTAGGCGTGCTCTATTTTTCAAGGGCTGTGGATGTGTTGCACAGTTCCAATGTGAGCCTTTGTTTTGGTGCAACATAGTTTAGTTGTAGTAATTTGGAACTCCATTCTAAAGGTTTGGCTACGTGATTGCCTGCGTTTAAGTTATAGCAGTGCTGTGCCTTGGGTTTTTGCGGTTTGCCGCAAAGGGGTGTGGGTTGTTTTGTGTAACAGGGTAGGCTCCGAGTTTGACCTTATCATAAAGGGGATCGTTTAGCAGTTAATTTTGTTTGAAAGTTTCATTGCGATTTGGAAGACGTTTCTAAAGATTGCGTTTCCATGCTACGTGTTATGCACCTTATACTCAATCCCGTTCGCTGAGTGAGTGAGTTTTAGTTTTACGTCCCACCAACAGCTAAGGTCATACGGAGACTCATCCGAAAGTCTGGAGAAGCCCGGGATCGATCCTGCGATCCCTGGTTTACAAGGCGAGTGGCGTAACCACTGCACCACGGAGGCTTCTAATCCCTTTAGCTGAGGACCGCAACTTACTATTAGTATCAAAATAATTTCAACTATGAAAAGGTTTATTACCAGCAAATATTTTATCACCAATACAAACTGGAATAGATTCATAAAACTTTATGTTAGGCATATTTTTATGTATTTTTTAATTGAAATCCTTTAATCAAAATTAAAGTGATTAACTAAACTATTGCAAAATATGCAGAGTGTTGATTTTTTTTTTGTTTGTTTTGATTTGTTACGCCCCTTGAAAGTCTTATAAATAACTCAGTATGACACGCCAACTATTCAACAGAAATGCGAGGCGTTGTCAAATTTCATAACAGTCATAAAAATAAATAACTTTTAATAAACGACGACTGTTATTCGCTTGACCCAAAATGAAGAGAATAGAACACGATAAATTAATATGCAAAGATAACCCAAATTTTATGGTTTTCTGTATCTGCAACTGATAATTTCCAGTGTGCCCACCACGGACACTTTGTTCCGGCGAACGACTGTTCCCACGAGCGACATCATGTTGTGTGTTGCAAATATACCCTACTCCTTGAGACGGCAGTAGGTCATTTTTGTCGTCTCCGAGAGAAAGGGAAAAAGAGATACAAGAGATAGAAATTGGATGAAAGTGAGAGACAGAGGAAATGAATGGAATTGTAGAAACAGAAGAAATAACAACACCCCCCCCCCCTCTACCCTTACCTGCTGGCAGGCCATGCCCAACTATAAGCCAATATCAGTTGGACGCCCCAGTAACGCAAGATACACGTCACCTTTGCCTCACCCAGTCAAGTCACCCCGTGTTGGCGTAGACAATAAGAGCAGTGTCAGTAGAGGCTCATCTATATACATAATATTATTACCACTTCTTCTTATTATTTAAGTTGAATTTTTGTACATCTAGAAAGTCTATATATACTCGTTTCTCATGATACCAAGGGTTCAATGGTACCGAGGTAAACAATAGTTTGTTGCATTTTGAATATTTTACAATTCCTATGAGCTTGATATCACCACATCAATAAAGTATGATAAACCTCTTTCCATTGAAATATTTTTCATAACATTGTTATGATAAATATCTTGATAAATATCTAGAAAGTTAAGAAGCAAGTGAAATACGATTTCTCACATTTTCTCTTCACCCCATGGTTGTTAAATTCGTCTTTTATATTTTTATGATACCTAATGATTTTTCTTTTGTTGCTTAAAATTTTCTCAGGCAGTGCTTCTGAACAGAAATATAGAAGATTCATGTTCATACATATTATGGGTATTATTTTAAAAGTAAATTTTAGTGTAAAGTGCACAAATGATCTACGCATGCATTCAATAAAACACTTTATCTTTCCCAGTATTTCTGTGCCCCAATGATACCTCTAAGGTTAAGCTTAGAAGTTAAAGTTATATGATGAATCAAACTTGCTTGACTTTCACATAACCCTCTTGTTGAATTGTACCCCCTGTGTCTTATTATTTTACATCATTTGTGCAGTTTTCCCTTGTCGCTTTAAAACGCCATTTTTAATTGAATCGGTTTCTTACTCGTGCATTTGTCACACATCTTTCTTTCTTTCTACTGATACTGCGATCGGTCACATTTGACAATTACTCCCAGGTGTACATCACATACACTCCATGTTTGCAGGATGAGAGCCTACACAGTAATCATGCAATTACGTGGGGATCTTTAACCTGCACAGGGGATGGTTCCTCCCTGCACAGGGGGGGGGGGACGTTCCCAGTTAACGTCCCCATCCAAAGGACGGTGCACTTGTGGCATTCGTTCCTGCAAATGATGCCAGTGGAGCATGTTCGGACACCGTAATTTTATTACCGCTGCCGGGAATCGAACCGGGGGCCTCTAGCGTCAATGGCAAGTGCACTGAGCTACCACGCTCCACATGTGTTGCCTTGGTAACATGGGAACGCCTGTTGGCATGAGAAAATTCTGTCTATGTACATATCTGACAGGTTTGTAAATACAAGCTGAAGTATTTTGATCATTTTGGTTCTTTGGTTAGAGCTAGGGACCCACTTCCCAAGAATCCGGGTCGTTTCGCCCGTGGGTCGTTTCGCCGGGTCGTTCCACCTGGATGGTTTCGCCCTGATTTCCGGGGTGGGTCGTTTCGCCCTTTCCGCCCTTGAGTCGTTTCGTCCGTGGGTCGTTTCGCCGCAATTATATTTTAAGGGAGTGACAAAATGAGTGGATGGGTAAATTGACAGAGGGTTGAATGAATAAACGAATGAATAAGTGAATGTAGTTGTGCGTTGCTAGATGACTTGAATGGTAGGATGGTCGCTAGGTTTGACGCAATATTTTACATAGTCAGTGAACCGTGAAAAGTGGGTCAAGGTCAAATATGGAAGCTTGAATTATCGCTGCCCTCACAAGATGCAAGTTTGTACCAATTATCATTAAAAACTCTTACAGTTCTTGAGAAATGAACATAAATAGTAGTGCGAACGTTAGGTTTGAGGCAATAGTTTTCAAAGTCAGTGAACCTTGAAAATTAGATGAAGGTCAAATATAGCAACAACCGAGGATATTACAATATTTTCCGGGACTCCCCATACCCCCTTCAATCCCTTTATATTCCAAAACATATCTAGCCCAATTCATAGGGCTTGAAAAAATAAGGGCGAAACGACCCAGGGCGAAACGACTCAGGGCGAAGCGACCCACGGGCGAAACGTCCCGTGACCCTTCCCACACGGGCAGTAAACATTCAAATTGACCTCCGCCGGTGGTCAATTGAAAACAATTTGACATATATCCGGAGGTCAGTTTGAACGTTTCCTGTTATTGGTATTCGTGGGTTGCAGGAAGGTCGCAGATAAGATTATTCTTGATCTAAAGCATATCTTAAAAATTGTATAATGTTATTCTATCAGTTTTTGCACATGCATGTTCATACCAAGTGTTATTGAAAGGTTTTCAGTCGTTTTGTCGCAATCATTTTTGTCCCGCACGCTCAGTGGTGAAATCGAAAGTAGAAAGTCAGCAAACATAGGTGAATTTGCTCTGATTGTCCAATGACAAGCTTCCAGTGAGCAATTATTGCTGCAGTCAGATACGGCGATATCATATCTGCTGCCAAGACGTACTTTTAAAAATCTACACGTTTTTCCCTACAATGGTCAGGCCATTTTTGCATCGGAGGTCAATTTGAACATGAGGTGGTCAATTTGACTAATGGAGATTATAATGGAAAATGCTTTTTGAATGAAAATCATGCAATATGATTCTTTTGTGGTTTGGGGGTTATGTTTAAGTATGAAGATCCGTTTTCTGGAAAGAGTGACAGCCAAATTCAGCTTGCCAGTGTACTCAAACTTCACATTCTCTTTACAAATAGCCTTTTCGGCAACAGTTGATCAGAAGCACACCAGGCGCATATAATCGCGTGCTAATCTTAATCTTTTTGAAATTTCTTCAGAGATTCGTCACTATGGGTGAAACATGGGTCCATAATTTTACTCCAGAGACCAAACAACAATCGAAACAATGGAAGCACACTGGCTCACCCCACCGAAGAAGGCAAAGACTGTTCCATGAGCTTGGAACGTTATGGTCTCGGTTTTCAGGGATGCCGATGGTATTCTGCTGGTAAATTGTCTCTAAAAGGGACAAACAATCAATGGCACAAGCTATGCTTCACTTCTGACGCAGTAACGTGAAAACTGACTTAAGGTGTGTTGTTCCATTAGGGCAATGCTTCCGGAGTCATGTAGTAGAGTCATGCAATGGAGAGATTAAGTGGAGGCTGGGGTCAAATTTTGGAGCCCCGCAGTACATGTACATGTATAAACCGATCCTATGCAATAGGCGTAGCCTAACTTCTTCACCAAAATTTGATTCTATACTCCATTCCGATATTGTTTCTAAGATTCGGCTCCAAGACTCCAATGCATAAAAATATAGTTACAGTGCCTCTGTGTATTCTCTGTGGTGGAGTCAACGAGTGAAATGCTGTGGTGTGTTGGCGTCTGGCGTCAGATAGAGCATTTTTGTATAACCGGATATATCTTGACCTTGATCTAAATTTTTCACGAAATTTTTGCTTCAAACTACCCTCTGTAGAATGCATATGACAGATTGTGAACAGGAGTACTGTCCTAATGGAACTTTAGTGAGCATTCCGCGGCGCTTAAGTTTAATATTTTCACGTAACTGCGTCAGAAGTGAAGCATAATATGTGCCATTGATTTTTTGTGGAGATAATCTATCAGCAGAATACCATCTGCATCCCTAAAAACCGAGGCCAGAAGCTTCCCAGCTGATGGTACAATCTTTGCCTTCTTTGGCGGGGTGGTCCGATTGGTGTTTGGCCTCTGGAGTAAAGAAAGTTCAAAAAGATTAAGATTAGCACGCGATTATGTGCGCCTGGTCTGCTTCTGATCAACTGTTTCCGAAGAGGCTATTTGTTAAGCTTTGTTTGTTTGATTTGATGTTTAACGTCCCCGTCAACACTGTAAAGGTCATTTTGGAGACGTTGCTTCCAATTGTGTGGGACTTTTACCCGACATTGAGATGAAATGACATCTCAAGCCCTGTCGCCCAATGAAACCAATATGGTTTATTAGCACGGACGGTCCGCCTCGCACCGCGGTTACTGGACAGGCTTAGATCCTCTAAGCGGTTTACCAGTACTAGTGTGCGGGCCGGATTCAGCTCTGCTTGGAAGCACCATGCAGTCCATATATTTCTTCAAGCCCCTATGGGCGGGGCGCCTATTTGTTAAGAGAATGTGAAGGTCACACTCTCAAGAAAACGGACCCAATGACTTCATACTAAACATAACCCCAAAACGACATAAACAACCATATTTCATGATTTTCATTCAAAAATCATTTTCCAAGTATCAGGACTTTATGGAACGTGGGAAAGTGCTCACTACCAGGTTGTTATGCCAGGGGTATCACAAAACCAAACTGGTATCAACACTAAAGAAGTTCTATTGGAGGCACCATGATCTTGTTGATCCGTACAATGTGTCAATTTCCAGAATTATTTCTGATGTGATTGCCAATGGAAAGCCATAGGAAGACTAACGAAATCTCGGTCATACCCTTCTCGGCATTTACTCCGTCGATAGGCATGGTGGGCGAAGCTTGCTTACCAAGAAATGCTTACTATCCTAGGACGCCTGATTACACTCTTCTGGAGTCCATGTCTGTTGGCCATTACCTCAGTTGACTCTGTAACATTAACTAACTTGGTACCATGGTTATCGTTGGCCCCCGTCCATCGGGGCTTGAAGAAATAGATGGGCTGCATGATGTTTCCACGCAGAGCTGAAACCGACCCGCACACAAGTTCTGGTAAACCGCTTAGAGGATACAAGCATGCCCAGGCAAAGCGGTGCGAGAGTCAGACCGTCCATGCTTATAATTGGGCGGCAGAGCTAGATGGCATTTCATCTCAATGTCGGCATTTCATCTCAATGTCGGGTAAAAGTCCCACAAAATTGGAAGCAGCGTCTCCAAAATGACCTTTACAGTGTTGAAGGGGTCGTTAAACCTCAAATCAAACAAACAAAACCACGGTTATCGATAGCTATGAGCAGATAGCTCGCCCGTATTCACAGTCTATAAGATCGTACGCTATCAACTACTGTGATTTATCGGAAATCCCAAATCCTTAATCAGCCAATCAGAAAAAGACACAAATTATTTCAGTCCCGTGAATCTAAAAATAACCCGTTACCGGAGCTGGTTACTAAAACACGGAATGACGGAACGGAACGGAACAAAAACGGAACACACGGAATGGTAAGAAACGGAACAAAAACGGAACACACGGAATGGTAAGAAACGGAACAAAAACGGAACACACGGAATGGTAAGAAACGGAACAAAAACGGAACACACGGAACATATAGATTGTTAGAAACGGAACATATGTTTACGTGACGTTATTGAAATACACTACACTAAATTGCAAGGCGTCACAATACGGGACGCACGAACAAGACGTAACATCGTTGCTAAGCACTAATTCACGACGTTAACGACGTTAACGTTTATACAGTACAATTTTTCACATAATGTAGTAAAAAGGCAAAATATATCGTCTTGAAAGTATCAACAATGGCACAGGCAGTGCTAGATCCAAAGAATGGAAAGTATATAAGGGGAGCTTCACTAAGGACAACAGAAATCTTGTCATTATTCAAGGCTAAAGAGGTTGTTACGAACATACAATTCCGACCATCAGGAGGAGACCTATACATATTCAGTGGTGAAGATCAATCAAAGATTGAAGATTGGAAATCAGACGGACATTCGTAAGTAATCATACATGTATCTTTACAACCATTCCCTCAACGTTCCGTAATGATGTTCCGGTTATTATTCTTCAAAGTTCAATGTCTTATCTAAATGACTATGCCTGTGGAATCTGATTTTATTATGGTATAACGTTATAGATATTTAAATGCAGTATCATAATGTACCGTAATAGTGTTCCAGTTATTATTGTTTCAATGGCTCATCTAACTGGTGGATCTAAATACTTTTTCAGGTGGACAAACCAAGGAAACAGAAAGCCGCTGCCAAAATCGGATCCAAAATATCTGAAGTCTTATTATTACATAAAATGTAACAACCGCCCAAATAAAGGATTTCGAAAGGAAGTTTACTTTCCAATTCACGGCAATGGAAACATTATTATTCACTATCTCGGTGACGAATCTCTGTCAGAAATGTTGCCTCATGGGAATGCAAAAACTTCCGAACCTTTCTTCCGTACTAAACCATCGGTGATGCAAACTATACAGAAGAAAATAGAGATCGAAAAGCCACATAAAGTGTATAAAAACTTTATTTGCGAAAACGTTGTAGGACATGATGCAACTTCAAAACCAAGAAACATCAAACAGTTGCACAATGCAAAAGCAGGAAAACAAGAAGAAATTCGTCTTACAAGAGATGCAATATACAATACGCATGAACTAGCGTACGAGGGTGGATTCATTCACTTCTTGGCCACCTATCCAGACCTCTGCTGTGTTGCTGGTGATACAGAAATGATTGAAGAACTCAATGACACTCTGAAATTGAAAAATAATGACATCTTACTGAGCTATGACACAACATTCAATCTTGGGGATTTTTATGTATCGCCACTGGTTTTCAAACATATTTTATTTGAAAACAATCCTTTGGTAGCTGGCCTCTTTCTTGTTCATGAACGAAAACTAACTGAGACTCATGACCACTTTTTTAAGATATTGTCCTCCTTGGTAAAAAATTTGAGAGGAATACCAATAGTGACTGATATGGAGACAGCAATCGTGAAAGCCATCAGAAACCAAACGTCTTTGAAGCAAATTGGGTGCTGGCGTCACCTTCGCCAAGATGTACAAAAATGGTTGACTGATAATTTACCAAAAGTAGATAGATCTAGTTATGTGAATGATCTCTACGATATCTTACGAACGGTGACGGAACGAGAATGTGCTGAAATGATAAAGCAGAAGGAAAAGCAGTGGGATGATGACTATACAAGATATTTCCAGAAAGCAGTGGAACCAAAGCTTGGCTATTTCTGTGCCTGGTCAATTGCTGACACTTGCAAGTTCGATCCAAACAATGGCATAACAACAAACCAGTCGGAAGGTTTTAACTATCTATTAAAGGATTTCCAAAGCTGGAAGGAAGTGCCATTGGATTCACTCCTCATGTCTCTCAAGCTAATCCAGGGTTTTTATTTAGAAGAAATACGGAGAGGAAAGGCAGGGATGGGGACCTTTAGATTGAAACCAAAATATACCAGGTATGTGTAGATTTTATACATAAAGCACTGCTTACAATGATGCTATGTTCCGTTTGTTCCGTATTTGCTTTACTATTCCGTCTGTTCCGTCTTTTTCACCATTAAAAATGGTGCTATTGTTCTGTCTGTTCCGTATTTGCTTGTCTGTTCCGTATTTGCTTCACTGTTCCGTCTTTTTCACCATTAAAAATGGTGCTATTGTTCCGTCTGTTCCGTATTTGCTTGTCTGTTCCGTCTGTTCCGTATTTGCTTCACTGTTCCGTCTTTTTCACCATGAAAACGGAACAGTAAAGCAAAAACGGAACAATAGCACCATTTTTCACCATTAGAAATGGTGCTATTGTTCCGTCTGTTCCGTATTTGCTTGTCTGTTCCGTATTTGCTTCACTGTTCCGGCTTTTTCACCATTAAAAATGGTGCTATTGTTCCGTCTGTTCCGTATTTGCTTGTCTGTTCCGTCTGTTCCGTATTTGCTTCATTGTTCCGTCTTTTTCACC
Organism: Lucinisca nassula; assembly: GCA_963580285.1. Taxonomy (NCBI): domain Eukaryota; kingdom Metazoa; phylum Mollusca; class Bivalvia; order Lucinida; family Lucinidae; genus Lucinisca; species Lucinisca nassula. The sequence continues at coordinate 266,969 of CAUZLF010000274.1, read as the reverse complement.
ATGAAAACGGAACAGTAAAGCAAAAACGGAACAATAGCACCATTTTTCACCATTAAAAATGGTGCTATTGTTCCGTCTGTTCCGTATTTGCTTGTCTGTTCCGTATTTGCTTTACTGTTCCGGCTTTTTCACCATTAAAAATGGTGCTATTGTTCCGTCTGTTCCGTATTTGCTTGTCTGTTCCGTCTGTTCCGTATTTGCTTCACTGTTCCGTCTTTTTCACCATGAAAACGGAACAGTAAAGCAAAAACGGAACAATAGCACCATTTTTCACCATTTTCATATTACCGTTCCGTCTTTTTCATGTATACAGATTTGCTACAAATATAACAGAGTTTGAATCCAGAAAGTTAATGTGCCATCCAAAAGACATTGTCTCTTCTCTACGTGACCGGGTCCTGAAGGAGATTGATGGAGATGAAGTTTTGGATGTACCAAAGTCTGCAGACTCTGACAATAGCCGAGTCCTACGAGCAAAGCTGTTAGCCTCAACCGACAGCATAGCATTTTCAGCTAAACTGGGTGTGTTCGTCATCGCTGACCAAAAATCAGTTTATACTGTAAAGCTTTATCCGACAGAGACATGTACATGTCCAATTAAAAAGAATTGTGTCCATATCCTTGGGGTAAAAATTGGGCAACGAATGGAAATAGACGACGATGATCTAGCAATACAGAAGAATATTGCTGTTGTAAGGAAAAACACGAGGCCAACCAAACAAAAGGCTGGAAGAAAACGCCCACGACCAGGAGATGTTTCACCAGAAATTCAAAAAAGAACAAAGATCAACCTTAGCAGAGTTGTCCATGGACTAGAAGAATCCATAAATGAACTAATCAATTTAGAAGAAGAAGTGAAGAACGAACTCAGAGGCGAACAAGAGATCCAAACCGAAGACGAACAAGAGATCAAACCCGATGACGACCTACCCCATATGGAACTTCAGGAAACACCAGAGCGAAGTAATTCAGATCAACCAGACTTTATTAATTTGATTACTTCAACACCAAAGTCACCGCAGTTACTGAAGGATGTTAGGTATAGTCTTGAAGTTTGGGTTCCCGCCGATAAGGAAAAGCTTTTTCACAATTTAAATGTGAATGACCGGAAACTGCTACAATCAAGGAGAGCGTGGATGAACGACACTATTATAGACAGTGCAATGAACTTGTTGCAGTTCCAATTCCCAGATTTAGAGGGTTTCCAATCGACGACACTGGCAGTACAGTTGGACTTTGATCGTCATGAAAAGTTATTCATACAAATTATCAATCAACCAGTGCTCTGCTGAATACCATCCAGAATGTTTGGGATTAGATGTGTCTCAATATAAAGACCGACCATTTATCTGTCCGAACTGTTTGCAGTAGAACCATTTAAATAAAGCTCAGTGTGTCTAATGACATGTTCCGTTATAGCTCATTGTTCCGTACTTTAGTAGATTTTCAGTCACAGTTGTTCCGTTTTTTTAGTCATTTTCCTTTAAAAACTGTTCCGTGATTTAGTAAATTCTAACTCTAAAGTGTTCCGCAATTTAGTATTTTTAAACTTATTTTATTCCGTTCCGTTCCGTTCCGTTCCGTGTTTTAGTAACGACCGTTACCGGAAACGTCGCCATTGTGTGTTTTGTCAGATCAAAAGTAAAGTGATGTACGAAATGCGAACAATTTTGATGACCAGCGTTAGCTTTGCGCTAAGCGCAATGGTTATAGGAAATGCATACTATCAAAAGAAACAGTTTTACCCGTCCGTGGTTTATTTAACAAAATCCAATCCGAGTATGGCGGTGAGTAAACTAATGAAACAGAATCATTGCTGACAACCACTTCCGGCGGTATAAAACAACAACAGCATATTTCAGCAAATAAAGTTTCCTTTTTAAAGGGAGACTTCCCCAGTTTGTTACATGCCTGAGGGCAGCAATAGCTCTGGCGAGATAGCATGTCCTGGTGTATCTAGCCCCCGCCCATCGGGGCTTGAAAAAATAGATGGGCTGCATGATGCTTCCACGCAGAGCTGAAACCGACCGGCACACAAGGACTGGTAAACCGCTTAGAGGATCTAAGCCTGCCCAGGCAATGCGGTGCGAGTCGGACCATTCATGCTTAAAAACCTTGGTTTCATTGGCCGGCAGGGCTTGAGATGTCATTTCATCTCACTGTCAGGTAAATTCGGAAGCAACGTCTCCAAAATGACCTTTACAGTGTTGACGGGGAAGTTAAACATCAATTTAAACAAACAAATGTCCTGGTGTATCAATGTCATTTGACGTGTCACCAGTAACAATTCTGATCCTGTGCTAGTTGCGTTTGTGATAAAGACCGTGTCTCACAAGCTTTCGGCCCCCGCCCATCGGGGCTTGAAGAAATTGATGGGCTGCATGATTCTTCCACGCAGAGCTGAAACCGACCCGCACATGAGTACTGGTAAACCGCTTAGAGGATCTTAGAGGCAAAGCAGTGCGAGTCGGACCATTCATGCTTATAAACCCTATTCACAATATTTGCATTATTTGCTGGCTCCCAGCTTGCACATTATCAATATTGGAAAAACGGGTAACCAGACCCCCCTGACCTTTCAAGGTCAGGGGGGTCTGGTTACCTGTTTTTCCAAAACTAATAACCTTCAGACTAGGAACCAGCAGATAATGCAAATAAGGTGAATTTATTTCATTGGGCGGCAGGCAGAGCTCTCGCACACAGAATTCTGCGTATTTTACGCCAACTTTTTGCCGTTGTATGCGTAAAATTCACTATCGCCGATTCTTATGTACGCTTGTTTTTATTGCGACACACGTCAAAAACTACAAAGGCGGTAAAATCATAAGCTTATTTAGGCCGCTTACGCAATACCAGTAAAAGATCAAATGCGGCGCCGCTTTTTGTGTTGAAAGCACACATGCCACATATTGACAGGTATTTTTGCAAGTGATCGGTTTGCGGCACGTGTTAAAAATAATTGTACATTTTTAATCTTGCCGCGCTTATCCCTGTGTTAATACGGATTACAATTAATTAGTTTACTGATTGATGTATGCATGAACTATCAACGGATTAACATTAGTTGGTAAAATATCACATTTAATTAAACCAGGGTTACGGCGAAGAGGATATAATTGACGAATTACCAATGTCATGTATTTTCGCGACTACACGATCATACTTTTTATCGCTCGGTCAAAGAGTGTTTCGATGTTTACTTGTGACATAAATAGCTGTAATTCTTCAAAATGCAATCATTTTAACAATTACAGGAAGGATGCTTCCCCTACGCATTTGTTCACAAAATTATGACCTAGTGTCACGTACATGTACGTCCGAATTCGAAAGCACAAACATGGTTGGATAGAATGCTTCTTTTCTGATCTGGGTTTACATTATATCTGCTGTTATCCTAACACAACATGATTTTTTATGATGTGGCATTATTTGGCTAGAAGTGTGAGAATAAATCGGAGCAACTGCATGTATTTTTTGGGGGGGGGGGTTTACTGGGGTATACATTATTTTCCTAATACATGTATTTCTGCAAAACATCAGATTGTGGCTGCTTCTTAGACACATCAGTGAAATAGTTCTAACTAGTACCATTAATCTACACGTCAGTTATTCATATGGATGTGTAGCCTGATTATAAGAAATTTTTACCTATGTTCTATGCGCAATCAAGATCAGAACTCCAACTTTTTATGTGGGAATCCAACTTTTTACCTGTGAATCCAACTTTTTACCTGTGAATCCAACTTTTTAAAATGAAGGATTCCTGGAATCCTGTTTTCAAAATCCTAGTGAGAGCTCTGGCAGGGCTTGAGATGTCATTTCATCTTGGTGTCTAGTAAAAGTCCCACAAAATTGGCAGCAAGGTCTCCAAAATGGCCTTTACCGTGTTGACAGGGACATTAAACCTCAAATAAAACAAACAAAATACTGCGATCTGTCACATCTGACCATTACCCGCAGGTGTACATTACATAAATGCCAGATTTGCAGGATGAAAGCCTACACAGTAATCATGTAATTATGGTAGAGGTCTTTAATCTGCACAGGGCATGGGTAATGGCCAAATATGATCGACTCAGTATATGAAGATAGATAGACAGGGGGCATCCAATTAACGTCCTGATCCAAAGGACGGTGCACTTTATGAGACTCATCCCTGCAAATGATGCCAATGGAGCCTGTATGGATACCGAAATTTAATCACCGCTGCCGGGGATTGAACCCAGGACCTCTAGCATCAGAGGAGAGGCAAGTGCACTAATCACTGAGCTATCACGCTGCATGCGATCGCTCACATTTAACCATTACTTGCAGGTGTACATTACATACATTTTAGGTTTGCAGGATGAAAGCCTACACAGTTAGGGCTGGCTAATCGGAGCTAAAAAGATAATTGGTTATCATTCCTGTCATTGCGATTGATAATCGATTAGTGATCACTGAAGATTTGGTCATAATTTTAACTGTCTGGCTTTCTGTCTGAGCATGACTGCTACCATATACTGTACTTTGGCATTATGTATTTGAACAGACAGGCCTGAGCAAACAGTGTAGACCCAGATGAGATGCCACAGAGCGTGGCGTCTCATCTTGGTCTGCACTGTTTGCCACTCATACAGCTATTTTAGGCGCAACTTTGGGTGGGAAAGTGTACTTATCAAATTTTTTACTCCTGCGTCTAGGGCGCATAAATAGGACTGAGGACGCACAATCATAAATCACAGGACAAACAGCTTTGGAGATACAATGTACCTGCCCTTGAGCATAAATATAAGTGAAAAATGATGTCTCCAGCTTTTCTCAGCCATTTATGATCTGATCTTTTTAGCTCACCTGAGCCGAAGGCTCACAAGGTGAGCTTATAGTATAGGTAGGCATCCGCCGTCGTCCACTCAGCGATATATCACAGAATATATCTATTTCAATGGGGTGTATATCTTTCATAAAAAATAGTTTTGAACTGGTAAAAAATATTTTCTTCATAGCTAAACGGTTGTGAATACAGGTGGATAGAAAACAGCTCTTTGCACAGCTGCCAAATTATCCGCAGAAGCTCGAACAATAGCGTTCGACTTTTCCTGCCAAGTGTCTGCTCTTTGGCGCCAAAACATAACCATTCACAAGATAGTAGAATAGTCTGTTTTTATTATGCATACATCTACCGTTAGATGTAGCTAATTGTCCGAGGAGCGATAAAATCATTTTCACGTTGATTGTGGATTAAATTTTATGATGTGGGGATTAATGCAAATTAGAGACATAACTAGTGATTGCCCTTAAGCGGAACGGCGGGGCGCCCTAAATTCCCGCCCTCTTGCCCTAAAATTTGAAATTTTTGCCCCTCTTTGCGCCCTGCATTGCCCTTTACGCCAATTAATGCACCCTGTGATTAACCTCTTTTTATAAAGGTAATCTTCTCACCATTAATCCAATAATCACGAGACAGTCATGCGTAAATTAATTATCGACACGCGACAGTTGCAATAAATACACACAGTGTAAAATACCTGTGTTGTGTTCAGACTAGTGTAAAGTATGGTTCCCGTTTTATTCGTGTCTACAAAAGGCAATAACCAGGAATGTATTAGAGAAATTCTCACATAATGATGGGTTAGGTTTTGACTAAATGACCGCATTTGTTGAAAAGAGATTACCCAAATGTAGGGCCGAAATTCGGCCCCATTCCAAATGCTTAAAAGTATCCAATTTTCGGAAGACACATTTCCAATCTAGCCAAGCACACTTTGTTCAAGAAATGTTGCAGTTCTTCTAAAATATAAATGCATGACGTGCAGTTTTAGTATTGCTAAATTAATCTTGTCTACTATGTAGTTTTTACGTATGTCCCCCACCCACTACATTACGGATTTTGGGGGCCTCAAAATGCTGGCTCTTGATTTATTTTAGCAAGATGTTTTGTTACAAATTAAATAAATGATATTATTTGGACAATCTGACGAAAAAATATTAAAATTTGGCTTCAGAACAAAGATGCCAGACGCACTGAAATGAGTGTCCTCCTTCAGGTCCGTCACTACGTTTTAATTAAGGTAGCAGTTACCAAAATTTTATAACGTTTGGATTAAGGCAGCGTTGACCAAAAAAATTTAAACCTACTGTCATTCTGTGCAATAATCATTTTTGTTCTACAATGTATGTTTTTTGTTTTGTCTTGTATGAACCTGAATAAATGTACTTGAAGAATGATATTCAGAGTTACCACCTGTTTTGTTTTCATAGTAGAATTACCCTAATGTAATAGAAATGTTAACAGCTTTGCTTTTGGATAAAATTCTTACTACAGTCACTGTCAGGGAGTGTCTATCAAGTACAATTATCTTACCCAACCATTTAGGGGCCCTTATATTTTGATCTGGATCCTAAACATTTGAGAGTTTGGAGGTCCACTTGGCCCCTGGGTAGGTAAAGGTGTATCCCTAAAGATAAAGAAACTTTATTTAACGTTGCATATCCGTGTCGTTTATACCACAGTCGGCTGTCTGGCATAGGCCTGCTTAGAAACTTTCTTCCTTAAATACAAATGCCATTAAAGAAAACCACGGTGTTGTGTTACATTTTTCCCAATTTCAGTCAAAATGTCAATGATTTTCCCAACTCTAAAGGCCCCGTCCCCATCCCTAAAAGGGTTGAAAAGACCCCTCCCTTGCACTCTTTGGTAGGAAAGTAGAAGTAAAACAAAGATCAGGAATCGATAAAATTAACTTACTCCACCCATCAAAGACACCAAAGGGAAAGAAACGCAAACATGAAGCGACCAGACCATAATGGAAACCTAAACAAAGGAAGGCCATAAGGACAGTTACTTTCCCACAAAATGGCCATATGGCCATCCAAAATAAAAAGACACAAGTCATACACACAGTAAGTAACAAACATCAACATAAATAAACCGCCACAGAAGAACCGCCTTGGAACGGTCAGTGGAAAGAATTCCACTAGGGGGCTTAAATCGATTTTACGAGGCCACAATCCTCGCCCTTACTTCCGTCACGAATTAGACAAATAATTTGTTCAGTCCGCATGAAGGCCTCCTAACTCATCAGTGCAACATCTCTGTGAACAAAATAATCAAAGAACCACAGAGGTGAGACAACGGTGAGGACTCGGCAGCAAGAGTCTATTCAAGGTGTGCCCTTTTGACATGTAGTGCCGCGTTGCGAAAATGCCCTTTTTTGGAGTAGCACCCTGTCCTAATTTTAGTCTGCGGGAAACACTACATAACTTGACCATATTTTCACACCTTGTTCAAGTTGGCTTATCGACAGCCCCGTACACCAGAAATGAAAGACACGCACCTCAGGGCAATCATGTTTACTTGGCAATTATATAAAAGGACTAACAATAGTGTCATAATTGAACCGTTATAAATGCACAGACGGTTTGGTCCTGAATTGTTGACAAAGCAGGACATTGCGGCAATTATTGTGATTTACTTACTCTAGTTTTACCGTATTTAATGACTCAAAAGACTGACAGTTGTAGACTATTTTTTGCACTTCCCCGACCGGGGGCTGTAAGGTCAAAGTGCACCTGCTTGGCGCGATTTCGGACTTGTCCCGGGCGGCCTGGCAATGGATTTATCAGCCCCTGCTTAGATAGCTGATGTCCATATCAGGAGGAAACGTTTGTCAATAATGATTTTACCTCCATTAAGCATGAAGTAAATTTCACACACATGTTGCGGTGCGCTTTTATCGAAAACGAAAGAAGAAAACATTCCTCCTAAAAAGAATCAGAAAATAGACTGAAAAACGTACACTTTAGCTGAATTTCTTTGGTCTAGTAAACAACACAAGTTGATGATTGATTCTTTTCATTGATACAGATACTAGACATTCATTCATCACCACATTATTTTTAACTATAAAAAATGGCATTTACTGAACTGATCTTTTTTTTTTGCTTCCTTTTTTTCCCCTCCAAATATTGGGACTCATACTTTCAGATTTGGGTCGCACAGTTTTTTGGTTGAGCGAGTCCCAGGACTCGTAGTTGAAAATTTGTAAAAAAATCACTGTAAACGGCTGAGAAAAGCTGGAGACACCATTTTTCACTTACATTTATGCTCAAGGGCAGGTAACTCCAAAGCTGTTAGTCTTGTGCAGTCCAAATTCGAACTCGACGTAGACTGTAAGCCCCTCCTGGTTATCTGCAAGTTTGATGAAGATCGGATCAGAAATGGCCGAGAAAAAGTGGAGACTTCGTTCTCCCTATTATAAGTCTATGGTACCTTTCTGTTTCCATGGCAACCAGAATTCCGATCTGATTAGCCCAAAAACCTTATGGAGCCTTTCCCCCTACCTAATGATGCTTCTCATGAAATTTGATCCAAGATTGGCCATGGGGTATTAGAGATATGCTTATTTGAAATTGTTCACGGATTGACGCACACACGACAGACAAAATGTGATCACAAAAGCTCACCTTGTCACTATGTGACATGTGAGCTAAAAATCCACACTCAGAAATCTAAAATATGCAAGAAAAAGAATCCTACATGGGTGTGAGGGGTGGATAGAAAAATCTGTTCCTCTGGATCACTCTCCGACATCACTCGACAAGCCTTGTGATGCCAGACAGTGACCGTCAGGAAGGATTTTCCATCCACCCGTCACACTCATGTAAGCTACATGCACTTATAGTCTTTTAAAGGTAAAAAAATATGCCTGTCATATCTTCTAAACTATTCAGTATTGAAGTTACACTCCTGAAACCGTCCTTGGAATATAAAACAAATTGGGATATTTGACCTCAATATGACCCCCTTGCTTTTTTGATCGCTTTATGTCCATCGTCTGTCTGTCCGGGCAAACATGTTGGGTTTGGGGGCTAGTGTCCAGATTGATATCAATAGAAGATATTGGAAAATGATTGCTAAACAATAGATTTATTCTGTGAATAAAAGGTTTTGGAGGTTACCCTCTAAACCAAACAAAAGAAAAGAACGAGAGAAATAGCCCTTAAACCTGACATGTTGGAACGTCCGTCTGTCTGTCCGTCCGTTAACAATTTCTTCAAATGACATCTCTGAAACCACAGTGCCAATTTTAAAATAATTCACAGGAATAAATTCTTGGTTGACCCTCTACCAAAATTGCTAAAATGGTTCCGCTCCGGTGAACAAAATAGAAAAACCATAAGCAACATCTCCAAGGCTAATGGTCCGATTTCAAAATAATTTCACAGGAATGTTCCTTGGATGAATAGCACTTACATGCACAGCCTATTGAGTTTTTAAAATTTGTTAATGAAAGTAATGGAGCTTGTTGAAGTATAGCAATTATAGAAGATTTCTCTTGTGTTTTGTTGTCTTTTAAATTCCTGCAAATGCGGGTATCTAAATAAGCTAAAAAATAGATATGTACTTAAATGGACTGGTTACCAGCCTGTGAATGCAATGGTGAGCAGTACATGCTATATGTCATACGGTAGTCCCTCGCATTGTTTTAAACAGTTTAGGTCCTGCCGAGAAAGCTGGTCATGAGCCATCTTTTTAGGATCTACACTGTTTGATTGTGACTGTTTGTATGTGCATCGGGACAAGGGACAGTTCTCAAATTTGACACTAAAACAACAAATTGAAGAGCCTTGTCATACCTAATTGTACATTAATACCAATCATAGCCGCCTTTTATCACAGAAATCTTGGAAATCATTGAAATGAGAGGGTGTTAAGATCAAAGGTTGAGCACCGCGTGTCAGTCTTTAATACACGCACATGATTTTCGTAATAGCGGTTAAGGTATTGTTTGTGCTCATTTTAATTGCGAAAACAGCTGGACATTGGAAAATTAAAAAAAATTGTGAGTATTGATGAGCTGTTTTGTAAAGGTCTATTATTATTTTCTTTAACTGAAAGACCGGCGGCATCGTTTTTATGTCCCCGGTAGCGATAGCGGGGACATATTGTTTTTGCCCTGTCTGTTTGTTGGTTTGTTTGTTTGTTTGTTCGTGGACAACTTTAACGTTGGTCATAAGGTTTGAACCGTTGGAGACAGAGTATTCATATTTGGCATGAACAATCCTTGTGACAAGAGCTTCACATTCATGAAAAATTTGACCTGTGACCTTGACCTTTGACCTACTTAAAAGAAAAAAATAACATGATTGGTCATAACTTTTGAACCGCTTGAGATACAGCCTTCATATTTGGCATGTATGTTCCTTGTGACAAAAGCTTTACATTCATGAAAAAAATTTCGACCTTTGACCTACTTGAAATAAAGAAATAACATTTTGGTCATAACTTTTGAACCATTTGAGATGCATGTACAGCCTTAATATTTGGCATGTAGGTTCCTTGTGACAAGAGCTTCACATTCACACAAAAAATTTTGACCTTGACCTTTGACCTACATAAAAGAAAAAGTTAACATTGGTCATAACTTTTGAACCGTTTGTGATACAGCCTTCATATTTGGCATGCAGGTTCCTTGTAACAAGAGCTTTACATTCATGCAAAACTTTTTGACCTGTGACCTTGACTTTTGACCTACTTAAAAGAAAAAATTAACAGTTTGGTCATAACTTTCGAACCGTTTGGGATAGAGCCTTAATATTTGGCATATAGGTTCCTTGTGATAAGAGCTTTACATTCATGCAATTTTTTTTTACCATGACCTTGACCTACTTAAAAGAACAAATAAAATTGATCATAACTTTTGAATCGTTGAAGATAGAGCCTTCATATTTGGCATGTAGGTTCCTTGTGACAAGAGCTTTACATTCATGCAAATTATTTTGACCTGTGACCTTGACCTACTTTAAAGAAAAAAATATTATTGTTCATAACTTTCGAACCTTTTGAAAATAGAGCCTTCATATTTGGCATGTAAGTTCTTTGTGCCAAGGGCTTCCCACTAAAACCAAAAATCTTGACCTGTGACCTTGACTTTGAAATGTGACCAACTTTGAAACAAAAATGACCATACCCGCGGACATGTTCTTGTTTTTCAAACACATCCTGTTTTGTTTTTTTTTTATCTTTTTTTGTTTTTTGTCCTTCTTTATGTCATGAATTTTGGTTCGAGAAACGCGGTAGTAAAGACAATGAAAAATATATTCAGGGACTGAAAATGATGGGCGAGATAGCCGTAATGTCAACTTAGAAGTTGTTCGACACGTGCGAAGTTGAAATACAATAAATATATAGGGGAAATATACGGGACTTAGAAATCGGTTCGACATAAGTGATAGGGTCGAGATAGGCGAGGTCGAGATAATGAGAGTCAACTGTATTTGATGGTATACCACTGACTGCGTGATCTAGTTTTCAAGGTTTTTGATATTGTTGTGTTGTTTTTTTTTTTCAGGTTATTTATGTTCAGGCTTTTGTATTTGTCATTCTGATGGGTAAACTATTCAGAAAAATATTCTTTGGGCAGCTGAGGGCAGCAGAAATGGAGGTAATCTGATTTCTTCAGTATGAAATGATTTTACAGTTATTGCACTGGTAATGACGTGAGAACACACCTTTGTAAATGACTGGTAACATTACTGTGCACTTCTTTTAATCAAGAATATTCTATTTTTATTGATTTTTTTCTTATTACAATACATGTACATGTATTTGCATTCATGAGTATTTTTTTATTTTGAAATTTTGCTTGAAAACTGCATACATGTATGCATGATACATGGGATGGCAAACAGTTTTTGACACTGTTTGACTATGATCAGGAACAGTATTAAACATCAGTAATTTTTTTTTTTGCATCCATTGTAAAATTGAGTTGTTTGCTGTTAGTAAATAACTACACATCATCAACATAGAAACCATATCCAGATAACCTAGCACATAAGAGCGGGCCAACGTTGGACCTACAGCGATACAGCGTTGCCACGTCGTATTGCTGTTGCCCTGACGTTGGCCGGTTATTCTTTGCTGGCTGGGAGCTTACAACCACAATAAATATTTGTCACAGACTTCATCATGTCATGCGCCATTAGGATAACACACACATGAGAGATTATCAGAATCTTTCATGGGTATGTGTTCCATGTAGGCGGGATCCAAATGGGGTTATGCCTCGGTCGGCCAGAACTGAGGCTACGCCTATATCGAATAGTAAACATAACATTCTTTTCTGTGGATACCACAAATTTGTCTTTAGATTTATTGATTATCTTTTGGTGAACCGTATGATAGCTCTTGCAATATTTTTTGTCTTGTTGCCAAGGCAAAGTATATTTAAGGTTACATGCTATAGATACTACTTCATGAAAATATGGTACCGTATTTACTGTATGTATTCAGACATATAGGTCTGAACAAACAGTGTAACCCAAACATGGCGTCTCCTCAGGTTCTACACTGTTTACCACTCTTCCCATTATTCTTAGACACAGCATCGGGTAGTAAATTGTACCGGTACTTTTTCAAAATTTAGAACAAGTATGGTAAGGAGTTGAGTTGTCCAAATATTTAGGGTAAATGCAGTAAAATCTGTCATAGTGGCCACCTCTATTAAGCAAGCAACCTGTCTTAACCCATTTTGTACCAGAACCCCAAAACGGGTAATTGGTAAACAGTTCAGTCCAAGATAAGAAGCCACAGAATGCGATGTCTGATCAAGGCAAAAAATTCAGCCAAATATATTTTAAAGGAAACACATCCTGACACCACTAAATTTTGCTATATTTAAGGACAAAGGAGGAAGATTTCATTTGGTATGAAAGGGAAAAAGCAAGCATATGTTCAGTTCCCAAAGAGGACAAATGAATGTTCATTCACAAACAGTGTAGATCCTGTTCTAATCTGGATCTACTCTGTTTTTAAAGGTAGGAGTTGTCATGTTCAGCAGGAAAATGGTAAAACAGCCAAGGGGTCAAGTGGTCATTTTCACATGAAACAGATAATGAAAGTTCCACTAGTTGAATGTCTAAAAAATTGCTCTTAACTAAATCATATTCACATTAGGCTGTTCTTAAAACAAAAATTGTTTTATTATATCCAAACAAATATATAAAGATTATTTATGGTCACTTTTCTATATAATATACAAACATTTGGGATCCATTCCCAAACCATGTTTATAAAGAGGTCTATGTGTACAAAAATATTAAATAGAATAATGTCTAGAAAATTGGCTTGTTGCATTAAGTACTAAATTTCCTTACATTTTCAGCATTTAATAGAAAGATCGTGGTATGCTGTCACAGAGACATGTCTTGCCTTTACTGTGTTCCGAGATGACTTCAGTCCTAAATTTGTAGCGTTATTTACCCTCCTGCTCTTCCTCAAATGTTTTCATTGGCTGGCAGAGGACAGGGTTGATTACGTAAGTACCAATTTTACTTTAACCCATTGCAGGTGGGAATCCCCTAAAGGGGTACCTTGGCAAACAGTGCAGACCCAGATCAGACACAGCAGAATGTGGCGTCTACATTGTCTACAAGCGGCCTGCACTATTTGCAAACAGAATTTTCCATCATTGTCCCAGTGTGCTGATGTGCAGAACCCATAACTCAGCCATGTCGACTCGAGGTGAAGGTTAAAATTGAAAGTCACAAGTTTGAGCCTTGAAGCTCATATCTGCTCCATATCTCCTTTACTAGGGATTTGCTTTAAATGTTGGTCGTATGTTGGCTTTAGTGAGATGATGTGGAGAATCCGTAACTCAAACATGTCGACTTGAGATCACAATGAAGGTCGTGTTTGAGCCTTAAATTTCTTGCCGGCTCCATATCTCTTTTATCCTTAAAAGTATTTTCAGTATACTTTGGACAAACATTGATCTGACAGAGATGGTATGCAGAATTCGTAACCCAATGATGTTAACTTCAGGTCAAGGTCACAATTGAAAATCAAGTTTCTGAGCATCCAATTTCTAGTCCCCTCCATATCTCCTTTACCCCTAGAAGGATTTTCATTAACCCTTGTCCTGCTGAGCCCGGATATGCCTTATTTTTCAAACAATGTAGATCCAGATCAGATGGCTTCGGAAGAAGCCATCTGATCAGGATCTTCATTGTTTGTCATGCAGTTTATGAATTTGTTGCAATAATTTGCATCAAGCAATCTGATTGGCTGATAATCAGTAGTGGGTGTGGCATATTTAAATATTCAGCAGGACAAGGGTTAAACTTTGGTCAAATATTGGCCTAAGCGAGATGATACATAACTCAACCATGCTGTCTCTAAGTAAAGGTCACAAATGAAGGTCACGAGGTTGAGCCTTGTATTTTATGTCTGCTCTACCCCGTATTTCCCTTTTACCATTGGAAAGAGTTTTGTTAAACTTCAGTCAAATGTTGGCCTAAGTGAAATGATGTGCAGAACCCGTAACTCAACCATGCCGGGTCATGGTCACAATTGAAGGTCATGACTTTGAGCCTTGAACATGTTGGCTCTATATCTCCTTTACTGCTGGAAGGATTTTCATTAAACTGTGGCGGGGGATATAGCTGTGCCTCATACTGCCTTCTTGTTGATATTTTTATCTACCTCATCTTAACTCTGGTTTTTGTCCATCATGATCAACAGTCAGCACAGTATATGTGAAATAATATTGAAAGGGTCATAAAAGCCAAACAAAGAAAAAAAATATTGAAAACTTGCATTTGCCTTAACTGCATGTTTATCTTAGTGTATAGTTAAATCATTTTCTCTACTTTCTGTTTAGATGGAGAGAAGTCCCGTAATCTCATTCCTGTTCCACGCCAGAGTTGTCAGTAAGTATGTAATGATTGTATTGCAGTTGTTATTTATTTTAAAATACATCCCATGATCATCACCTCTTTATAACACTGTTGTTGGGGTCCTTAATGTCAACAACCCTATTATAGCCAAACAAAAATGTGTAGATTATATGGAGATAGACAATTTATGGTCATTACCTATATAATTTAGATATTTTTGGGATCCATCTTTAATATAATGTTAATTAATCAAGTAATTTCATATTTGCCCAGTTGCAGGTCTGAGGCTGAAGGCCAATACACCTGACTGAGGACCTGTAACTGGGCCAATCCATAATTACTTGATTAATGACAATTGTATCGACATGATTAAAAAACATGAATATTGATTTTTGTCGCACCTTCTTGTAGCAGGGTGCGACATAGGCGTCCCATTTTCCGTCCGTCGGTTCGTCCGTCCGTCTGTTAACATTTACGTCTAAGTTCGACATTTATGTCAGAGTTTTTATTTTGCAAACCTCAGCTACCATCAAACCTTACATGAAACATCTCATAGCTCTTCCCACTTTGTAAGCACCTTGACCTGGTGATTTTGACCTATATTTTGCGCTCCAGTGACTTTGACCACTACGTCAAAGTTCGATATTTATGTCAAAGTTTTTATTTACAGACCTCAGCTACCATCAAACCTCACATGAAACATCTCCTAGACCTTCTCACTTTGTAAGCACCTTGACCTGGTGACTTTGACCTATATTTTGGGCTCCAGTGACTTTGACCATCAAAGTTTGACACTTACTTCAAAGGTTTTTATTTTACAAACCTCAGCTACCATCAAACCTTACATGAAACATCTCATAGACCTTCTCACTTTGTAAAATTGTGCAGGCCCTGATCAGACGCCACATTCTGCGGCGTCTGATCTGGGCCTGCACTGTTTGCCAAGGTAGCCCTTTAGGGGTTTCCAGCATACAATGAGTTAAATAAGTCTCCTTGAAGAGAAGAAGAAGAGCAAACAGGAAGTCACCACAGTTGCCTCCATTACAAAAATAGCAGAAAGTATGTATAGATGATCGGGGAACCAGCAGGATGAAAATGGCATCTTCACTTGACCAATCACTGGTTTGGAACTTAGTTTTTCAGTGGGCTGGTGCTCGCATTACTTGTTTGACATTATTACTCATTGTACCCCCGGCATACAAAGTATGTCAGGGGGTATATAGTTTTCGTCTTTCCGTCCGTTCGTTGGTGCGTTTGTTTGTTGGTTCGTTAGTTTGTTCATACTTCTGTCTGTCCCGCCGTTTGTCAACCTTTACGTCAAAGTTATGCGTTAAACCTTTTTGACAGCTCATATCTCTGTAACCACATGTTTAATGCTCTTCATATTTGGTAAAGGATATCTCTATAGCATTACCTTTCGTATGGAATATCTAAGCCCCTGGGTCAAGCCCCTGGGTGGGCTGTCTGTCTGTCCGTCTGTCTGTTCATCTACTTTTACGTCAGAGTTTGGTGTTAAACCTTTTTCTTTGCTGATATCTCTGTAACCACATGTTAGATTCTCTTCATGTTTGGTAAAGGATATCTCTATAGCATTACCTTTCATATGGAATATCTAAGCCCCTGGGTCAAGCCCCTGGGTGAGGTCTGTCTGTTCATCTACTTTTATGCCAAAAATCTGTGTTAAACCTTTTTCATTGCTGATATCTCTGTAACCAAATGTTAGATTCTCTTCATGGTTGGTACAGGATATCTCTATAGCATTACCTTTCATATGGAATATCTAAGCCCCTGGGTCAAGCCCCTGGGTGGGCTGTCTGTCTGTCTGTTCATCTACTTTTACGTCAAAGTTTTGTGTTAAACCTTTTTCATTGCTGATATCTCTGTAACCACGTTAGATTCTCTTCATGTTTGGTAAAGGATATCTCTATAGCATTACCTTTCATATGGAATATCTAAGCCCCGGGGTCAAGCCCCTGGGTGGGGTCTGTATGTCTGTCTGTCTGTTCATCTACTTTTATGCCAAAGTTTTGTGTTAAACCTTTTTATACCCCACCACACGATAGTGGCGGGGTATTATGTAATACCCTCCGGTGTCTGTCCATCCGTCCGTCCGTCCGTCCGCACCATTTCCGATCGATAACTTGAGTAATTTTTAACGAATTTTTTTCAAATTTTGCATACATGTATATATCGGGAATGAGTGGTATGGGATTGTTAATGGGCAAAACCCTTTAATATTTGACAGAGTTATGGCCCTTTTTAGTTCAAAATAAGGGGTTTTGGGGCGTTTCCGATCAATAACTTGAATATTTTTCACGAATTTTCTTCAAATTTTGTATACACATTGGCATTGGGTATGAGTGGTTTGGGATTGTAAATGGGCAAAATACATTAACATTTAACGGAATTATGGTCGTTAAAAATTCCGATTAAATGGTTTTTGGGGACTTATTCCTTTACTATATGGAATATTTGGATGAAACTGCACTGATGTATAAACGACCATAATAAGCAGGTTTGGTGTTGTGAATACACAAAATGCGTTAACATTTAACGAAAAATTGGTCGTTAACAATTCCCATTAAATAGTTTCTGCGCATTTATTCCTTTAATTTATGAAATATATTGATTATCACTGCCAGTGTAGTGGTTAGAGTGCTGGACTACAAATCCTATTGTTGACTATGAATCTGAGGGGAGTGAGTTCAAATCTCTGTCGAGTACGGAACCCGGGAAGGGACATGATTTTTTTTTATTTTATAAGTTGTGCGCACAAGATAATATCTTGTGCGGACAAGATATTATCTTGTTCGGACAACATATTATCTTGTTTGCACAAGATATTATCTTGTGCGGACAACATATTTTCTTGTGCAGACAAGATATTATCTTGTCCGAACAAGATATTAAGTTGTGCGAACAAGATATTATCTTGTCCGCACAAGATAATATCTTGTCTGCACAACAAAGATCTTGTGCGCACAAGATATTATCTTGTTCGGACAACATATTATCTTGTCCGCACAAGATATTATCTTGTCCGCACAAGATAATATCTTGTGCGCACAAGATAATATGTTGTCCGAACAAGATAATATCTTGTCCGCACAAGATAATATCTTTGTTCGCACAACTTCCCAAGATCTATGTTGTGCAAACAAGATAATATGTTGTGCGGACAAGATATTATCTTGTGCGGACAAGATATTATCTTGTTCGCGCAAGATAATATGTTGTGCGAACAAGATAATATCTTGTCCGCACAAGATAATATCTTGTCTGCACAAGATAATATGTTGTCCGAACAAGATAATATCTTGTCCGCTCAAGATATTATCTTGTTCGCACAACATAATAAAAATAAAAAATCATGTCCCTTCCCGGGTTCCGTAGTCGAGGAATGGAAATTTTTTTTTTTTCGTTTTTTCTTCTTTTTTTTTTGTGTGTTCTTTTTTCTTTTTCTTTCTTTTTCATTTTGGCAATGAATTTATTTTTTTTTTTATTTTTTTTTAATTTTCCTCATTTTTGGTTTTTCATTCCTTTTTTTTCCCTTTTTTTTTTTCACCCTTTTCTTCTTTTTGTTATACCCCATCACACGATAGTGCTGGGATATTACAATGTCCGTCCGTCCGTCCCCACCATTTCCGACCAATAACTGGATTAATTTGTGCTATGAATCTGAGGGGCGTGAGTTCAAACCCCCGTGGAGGATGGTATTTTCTTTTTTTTTTTTTTTCCTTTTTTTCTCGTTTTTTCTTTTCTTTTTTTTTCGTTTATTTTTCTTTTCTTTCTTTTTGCAATGAATTTTTTTTTTTTTTTCGTTTTTTTTTTTTCTCATTTTTTGTTTTTCATTCCTTTTTTTTACCTTTTTATTTTTTTTTCCTTTTCTTCTTTTTGTTATACCCCATTACACGATAGTGCTGGGATATTATAATATACCCTCCGGTGTCTGTCCGTCCGTCCGTCTGTCCGTCCGTCCATCCCCACCATTTCCGACCGATAACTTGATTAATTTTTCACATTTTTTTTTTTCAAATTGTGCCTACATGTTTATATCAGGAATGACTTTTTTTTCTTTTCTTCTTTTTGTTATACCCCATCACACGATAGTGCTGGGGTATTATAATATACCCTCCGGTGTCTGTCCGTTCGTCCGTCCATCCACACCATTTCCGACCGATAACTTGATTAATTTCTCACAATTTTTATACCCCCGCAAACGAAGTTTGAAGGGGGTATATAGGAGTCAGCTTGTCGTCGTCGGTCCGTTACAAAAAAGTCTGTTACAAAAAACTTTAACATTGCTCATAACTTCCTTATTCTTTGACCGATTTCTTTAATATTCACACACCACACACCTTGCCACTAGTACTTAAGATTGATATACACAAACCTGACCTTGACCTTTACATTGACCTTCTTCAAGGTCAAATACTTGTAAAAATTTGTCGTCGGTCCGTTACAAAAAACTTTAACATTGCTCATAACTTCCTTATTCTTTGACCGATTTCTTTAATATTCACACACCACACACCTTGCCACTAGTACTTAAGATTGATATACACAAACCTGACCTTGACCTTTACGTTGACCTTCCTCAAGGTCAAATACTTGTAAAAATTTGTCGGACAACGCATGCGGGGGTATAATTGGCGCCCGTTAGGTGGCAGCTCTAGTTTTTTGGAGTTTGCGATCAATAACTTAAGAATCTTTTCATGGATTTTCTTCAAATTTTAAAACACTAAAGGACACATATTATTGCCAAGGACAGTCACTCTGCTTTTCTGGTTATTGTATTATCTGCCCTTTTGATATACATGTATGTAGTTCCTTTACTTTATTGAATGCCTTAGTGAAGTTTTACAGATAACTATAACACTTAAAAGTACCACTATTATGGGCAAGGCTATAACCATATTATCTTGCAGTGGTGGGGTATCATGCAGTGTTAGCGTGCTTTTATTCATTGCTGATATCTCTGTAACCACATGTTAGATTCTCTTCATGTTGGGTAAAGAATATCTCTATAGCATTACCTTTCATATGGAATATTTAAGCCCCTGGGTCAAGCCCCTAGGTGGGCTGTTTGTCCGTTTGTCAACTTTTACGTCAAGGTTTTGTGTTTTTGATTGCTCATATCTCTGTCACCACATGTTGGATTCTCTTCATATATGGTACAGCATATCTCTATAGCATTACCTTTCATATGGAATATCTAAGCTCGGGGTTCAAGCCCCTAGGTGGACTGTCCATCCGTCAGTCTGTCCATCCCTTCATCAACATTTACGTCAGTGTTTTGTGTTAAACCTTTTTCATTGCTCATATCTCTGTAACAACATGTTAGATTCTCTTAATATCGCTATAGCATTACCTTTCATATAGAATATCTAAGTCCCTGAGTCAAGCCCCTGGGTGAGCTGTCCGCCCGTTTGTAAACTTTGACATCAAAGTTTTGTGTTAAACCTTTTTGATTGCTTATATCTCTGTAACCACGTTAGATTCTCTTCATATTTGGTAAAAGATATCTCTATAGCATTACCTTTCATATGGAATATCTAAGCCCCTGGGTGGGCTGTCTGTCTGTTTGTCAATTTTTACGTCAAAGGTTTGTGTTAAACCTTTTTGATTGCTCATATCTCTGTAACCTCATGTTAGATTCTCTTCATATTTGGTACAGAATATAGCTGTAGTATTAACTTTCATATGGAATATCTAAGCTCCTGGGTCAATCCCCTGGGTGGGGCTATGGGTCAATAATTAAGACTTAGGCATTTTGACTACGTCCAAGTTTTGTGTTAACTGCTTTCATTATACTCCTTGTTGTTGAAATGCAATAGTTATTCTCAGTGGACTAAATGGTTATCTGGAAAGGTTCAATGCTACAGACAAATTGTCATTTCCACTAAAAGGGGATGGCACGAGCCAGGGGTATACGTGCCCCACTGGGCACTTTCTCTAGTTGTATATGTTGTCATTGTGTGGTTCTTATTCAATTGTTAAGCTGGCCTGAAGGAAGTCTGGGAAGAGCTATTGCACTACCCCTTGAATTGGTATTGGTTTTGGCGCTGGAATCAATGTTGGCGTCCACATGTACATTTTAGTTTTTTTAAGAGCTCATAATTTGCAAACCATACAATGGATTTGGTTCATATTTGGTATGATGATAGATATAGGTCCAAAGTTTTATTCCACAATGGCCCCACACACATCTATGGCCTCAAGATGAAGGTCACATATTTAGAAATTTTATGGTAAAGTTTTTTAAGAACTCATATTTTCCAAACTGTATGATGGATTTGGTTCATATTTCATATGATGATAGATGTAGGTCCAAAGTTTTACTCAGCTATACTCCCACCCCCAGCCATGCCTATAAAAATATAAGCTCTAAAAAAACTTAAACTTAAATTTCAAAGTCTATGACTTTGACCTTGAAGTCATGAGTATGGTTAGAAGTATTGCTGAATAAAACTACTGACCGATATTTATCATCACACCAAATGTGAACCAAATCCATGATGTGGTTTGGAAAATGTGAGCTCTTATAAAACTTTAACATAACATTTCTAAGTCTGTGATCTTGTTGTTACAAGTTTTGTCGTTATATTGAATGTAGCTACAAAGAGGATTGACTGCATGTATATATCCTTAAAATCTAATTGGGGTTAGTACTTTTTGCCTAGGCACTGCTGTCAGAAGATTAAAATGAACCCTTTTTTGTACCAGATAGAATCTTCCTCCTTGTATATGGCAGGAGTCCATTTCGAAATTATGGGGTGACCGGTTGTGTTTCCTTTAAAATTTATTTGGAAAATATCTAGACTTGCTGCAAATAGTGTAGGCCCTGATCAGACGCCACATTCTGTGGCATCTGATCTGAGCCTGCACTGTTTGCCTGGGTACCCATTTTTGGTTTCTGATGCAAAATGGGCTAAATATTATGGTTGAAATTTTAATTTTTAGGTCTCCTGATGTTTCTTGGTGTTGTTGATTTATACTTTTTGAATCATGCCTACTACAGTACTTTAATAAAGGGAGCTTCTGTACAACTGGTATTTGGGTTTGAGGTAAGTAACAGTGTTTAAGTAACTCTTTTGGCACCAAATAACTTACAGTGCCAAATTTATTTTTAGGACCTTGCATTTCAACAACCTGAACCAAGTAAAAATTAAAAAAAAAAAAAAATATGAAGTAAATGCTTGTTTTTGTCAAAAACAGGTCTTGTTTATTACCTGATGATTTGCAGCATACTTGAGTTAGTTATTTCCCTTTATTTTTTTTAACCTTAAAAGATGGAATCACACAAGTACTCCCAGTCACAAAATTTCGACTAGGACGCTCTGCTAGGCAGTCTCAATTATGCGACTAGGGGGCCGAAAGTGTTAAAAGCTTCGGATTGTCCGGACTTGTATGCCAAAGCAGTAAACACAGGTGTTTCAGTTAGGCTGTGTGAAACTTTGGTACTTATTTGCCATTTTCAGTTGAGTTTGCATTTGGATATTTATTAGCGGTATGATTTTATGCTTAGTAGAATTGGACATCAAAATAGCTTTATAACCATAACCCTTGTCCTGCTGAATATTCAAATATGCCACATCCACTACTGATTATCAACCAATCAGATTCCTTGATGCAAATTATTGCAACAGATTCTTAAATGGAACTACAAACAATGAAGATCCTGATCAGATGGCTACTTCAGAAGCCATCTGATCTGGATCTACATTGTTTGAAAGATAAGACATATCCGGGCTCAGCAGGACAAGGGTTAACCCATTCTAGGCGGGAAATCCCTAAAAGGGTGGCCAGGCAAATGACAGATCCAGATCAGGCGCCACAGAATGCAGCCTCTGATCAGGGTCTGCTTTGTTTGCTAACAGGATTTTCTGTGAGAAATGAAATAAAATTTAAAAAATAGGCCTGACACACCTAAAATGAAAAATGGTCTTGTCCAGCATATAGCAATGGAAGAGTCCACCAGATTACAATGGGTTAAGGGCTTGCTTGCAGAAAGTTGGTATTAGCTCTTAAGTTATTTCAGCATCCTTTTGACTGAGTGGCTGTGGAATTTCTTTGAACACCTTGACATAAAAAAAAAAGTTATATTTTTGAGTTCATGAAAATGGAGCTATCTCAAAACAGTGAATAAATATTTTATACCTCATCATACATAGTGATGGGGTGATTTCATTTTCCCATTCTCTTTTCAACAAGTCAACGCTTGGTTTCTGTATAGTATCCTGCTGAATAAATTTAATTATCCACACCCATTTCTGACAATCAAATTATTCATATAGTTCACAAACAGAGTGACAGTGTAGATTCTGATCAGATGTCTGCTGAAGCCATCTAATCTGGATATACACTGTTTGCAAAGATTGGGGGAGGGGTGTCATGGATTTTCTTCAGTTATTGCATGTGCTTGACATTACTGTATTGGGACAGAAGGACCTTAGCAAACAGTGCAGACCAAGATCAGACTGCTCCTTCAGCTGCTCCAGAAGGAGCAGTCTGATCAGGGGCTGCACTATTTGGCATTCCGCAAACTCCTGCAGCTGGCCCCCGCCCATCGGGGCTTGAAGAAATAGATGGGCTGCATGATGCTTCCACACAGAGTTGAAACTGACCACACACGAGTACTGGTAAACTACTTAGAGGATCTAAACCTGCCCAGGAAAAGCAGTGCGAGTTGGGCCGTCCAATGCTTATAAACCCTATTGGTTTCATTGGGCGACAGGGATTGACATGTCATTTCATCTCATTGTCGGGTAAAAGTCCGACAAAATTGGAAACAACGTCTCCGAAAGAACCTTTACAGTGTTGATGGGGACGTTAAACCTCAAATCAAACAAAAACAATTGACTCCTGCAGGATCGTGAACAAATTGGTTACTATACCAAGTCCTCAAGGTGTCCGAATTTTAAAGTGAAATATTTCAAAGAAATTTAACAGATATTAGAAGAAATCTGCTCTCGAAAAAATATAGTAAAACCTTGATAGCTAGAATAATGATGAATCACATACTTTGACCAACTAGAACTTATTCATCAGAACCTAGGAGCCAGTTTGCTTACGGTTTGCAACACCTTTACATGGTCCCATATTATTATTAAAGTGTTTAATACATGGTTTACATTGTGAACGACCAGCGTCTTTAACCATGCTTTGTGATATATTTATTTTCAGTATGCCATATTGATGACAATAGTTATGATGACTATAGTGAAGTATGCCCTCCATTCTGTTGATTTACAGAGTGAGAACCCCTGGGAAAACAAAGCCGTGTATTTATTATACTCCGAACTGATACTTGGTAAGCTGCTGCTGATCCCCTCTTGAAATACACTACAACCTCCTAATAATGCTATTGTTGGGGTCAAAAGCTGAAACCGTGTTCCTTAACCCATTTTGTACCAAATGATTCTTCCATCTTATATATAGCACAAGTCCATTTCAAAATTTAGGGGTGTGGGGTTGTGTTTTCTTAAAAATTTATTTGGAAAATGGCTGTACTTTTTTGCGAACAGTGTAGGCCCTGATCAGATGCCACATTCTGTGGCATCTGATCTGGGCCTGCACTGTTTGCCATTTACCCATTTTGGGGTCTCCAGTACTAAATTGGTTACACAACCATGTTATATCCAAACAAAAGTTGTTAGATTAAACAGAAAAATGACCATTTATGGCCATTTTTCTGTATAATCTGTACATTTTTTGGATCCATCTTTAAACCGCATTGTATCCAAACCCATGTTATAATGAACAGTGTTGTAAAGAGGTTTAAATATAAATATGTTAAATATATTTTGTGCTGAATGGAAGCTTCTGCCTTATATATAGCAGAACTTCGTTTTGAAATTTAGGGGTGTCAGCTATTTTTAGAAATTTATTAAGAAAGTGGCTGCACTTTGCAAATAGTTGCTACGTCTGTTCTGCACTATCTTTGGGGTTTCCGGTATAAAAGAGTTAAAGTAAATGTTGTATAGATTGCTTAGTTTACTGTTCTCCATCAAGACATGTTAGATACTGAGGAATTACACATATATATTGCCGGCCTCATTAGCTCAGTTGGATGCGCGTCAGACTGGTGATCAGGAGGACACGGGTTCGATACCTGCTGAGGTCGGCAACATTCTTTCGTAGAGACTGATCATGAAATTTTTCCTATGGTCATTCTCTCCCTTCTGCTGATTCAAGAAGGGCAGTGGTCAGTTTCTGGTGTAAGAATGTGCACTGTACTGGATAACCGCTTACATATAAGCCTGCCCAGAAAAAATGTGGATAGGTAAACTGACCAGCTCAAAAATGACTTAAATAGTGTTGAATGGGCCGTTAAACTCCAATACAAACAAACATACATATATATTTTTGAAGATAGTAACTGTAAAACACTATTTTGAAAGTTCGATTGATTTGAGGTTTAACGTTCCCGTCAGCACTGTATAGGTCATTTTGGAGACGTTGCTTCCAATTTAGTGGGACTTTTACCTGACATTGAGATGGAATGACTTCTCAAGCCCTGTTGCCCAAAGAAACCAAAATAAGCATGGAAGTCCGACTCGCACTGCTTTGCCTGCGCAGGCTTTGATCCTCTAAGTGGTTTACCAGTACTTGTGTACGGTCTGTTTCAGCTCTGCGTGAAAGCAGCATGCAGCCCATTTCTTCAAGCCCTGATGGGCACTTTTCTGAGCGAATAATATGATCGGTATACAGAAAGTTGTTAATATTGATGAAACAATGACTTGGATGGAAGTTATTCTCATAAATTGACATGCTAAAGGTTATGAAAAATCAAATTGATGTAGGGTTCTGTTAAATAAGTTCAGCTGTTGGAATATGAGGGTGCTGGCCTATGCACCCCTCTCCCCCAACACACACTTCCCGACCCCCCCCCCCCTCCCCACACACACCCACACACACACACATACTCCCACACACACATCCATACACATCCAACCCACCCCAATCAGTAAAAACCTAAACATATGCAGAGCTTCGAATGAGGTGAACTTGCTGGTTTTTCAGAGATGTTGTTTCATATTTCTCTCAGAGAAAAAGAAACCATGTTGTGGATACTTTGTAGAATCACTTTTTCTAAGTGATTCTCACAAGTAGAAATTATCATTAGGAGTTCCTCCATAACTTGTCTTTCTATACAATACATCAGTATTTCATACTCATATCAGCATGAAGTAAAAAAACTGTGAGCTTCATACAATAGGTTTTACCGTGGTTGTTGAGCTACACTGTTTTCAGATTAGTCAGAGAGGAATACTGGAGTCTCATATGAGACCTACAGTTTTCAAAGACAGTTTTCACTTAAAATGTATCATTAAAACTGACCATTTGATATGGCAAATAAGCTGATAGTTTTGCTGAAAAAAAGTGAGTAGCTTTTCAGAGTTTTTCCAGCAAAACTAGCAGAGTATTAGATATTGTTCTTGCTAGAACAGTTAACAATTTCACCAAGACACCACAACAAGATGGATATGTAGGGCTGGCTAATTGGAGCTGAAAAGATAATCGATTATCAGTCCTGTCATTGCTATCAATAATCAATTAGTGATCGCTTAGGTTTTTGTCATAATTTTACCTGTCTGGCTTTCTGCCTGAGCATGACTCTTACCATATGTTGAGCTTTACCGTATTTGAACATACAAGCCTGAGCAAACAATGTAGACCCAAATGAGATGCCGCATTCTGCGGCGTCTCATCAGGGTCTGCACTGTTTGCCACTCATCCAACTATTTTAGGCATTACTTTGGGTAGTACATTGTACCTGTCATGTAATCGATTAAAGGCAAATCAGAAATGATAATCATTTTTGTGGAATTTATCGATCGATTAATCGATTATACGATTAATCGTGTCAGCCTTATTGATATGCTAATGATATGAACAATGCGCCCTTCTGTTTTACTGTAGTCATAATCAACTTAACATGAACATAACTGTTTCACAGCTTCCTTGCTCACACTTCATTTTTCACTTTCAGGCTTTGTAAAGGTTGTATTATACATGGTATTTATGGTGATAATGATCAAAGTTCATACATTCCCGCTGTTTGCTATCCGACCTATGTATCTTGCTATGAGGTAAGTCTGTATTATACATGGTATTTATGGTGATAATGATCAAAGTTCATACATTCCCGCTGTTTGCTATCCGACCTATGTATCTTGCTATGAGGTAAGTCTGTATTATACATGGTATTTATGGTGATAATGATTAAAGTTCATACATTCCCGCTGTTTGCTATCCGACCTACGTATCTTGCTATGAGGTAAGACTCTGAACTGAGATGTGAGCTTTGCCAAGCAAAAATGTGTCTGTGGTCATGGACACTCTTTGAAGACTTAAGTCAGCATGCTCACAGCTTGAAATATGGTCCTCTGAGTGTGCATAAAGATGCTTTTGATAAAGGCAATTAACCCATTTATGACAATGGAATCTTCCACCTAATTAGTTTGGAGTGGTCCATTTCCACTTATAGGGGTGCCCGGTTAGCAGTGAGTTTTCAGCAAACAGTGTAGACCCAAATCAGCTGCCGCATTTTGCGGCGGCAAAATACGGCTGATCTGGGTAAACACTGTTTGCCAGTGTTCCAAAAAAGGGTTGCTAGGCATATATATGGTTAATATAGTGCAAATCGAAGACTGATCAGAGTACATGGATGTACAGGCTGATCTGAGCATTGCAGGGTGCTCTTGTCTGAAGACAGATTTTTGCTTGACAAAAGGAAAATAAAGATATATGCCATACTGTGAGAAACGGTACTATATTTAACCTAATTATTCAGACACCTTAACTCTTTACCATACTTGTTCTAAAATTTGAATAAGTATAATTTACTACCCGATGTTGTGTCTTAAGAATAGTGAGATGAGTGGCAAACAGTGTAGACCCAGATGAGACGCCACATTTGGCAGCATCTCATCTAGGTCAACATTGTTTGCTCAGGTCTGTTTGTCCGAATACATACAATAAATACGGTACCTTGTGACTGTTGCATTCAGAAACTGAAGTTACATGCAATCTAATTACCGTAATTTCCTGTGTATACCACGCACTCATCTATAACACGCACCTCAATTCTGAGTCCAAGATATGTGAAAAAAAAAAATATTCCAGTCTAAAACATGCACATGCTTTTCCCCATTATCACAGAATGCTTTTCTCAGACGCCATTTTGATTGAAAATGAAAGTACACGAATTTTGATTGGCTACTATCAAAATAGCCTGACTGGTTATAGGTATATTTCCCAATAGTTATAGAATAGAAAAGTGGTTAGTTTCTCTCTTGCAGCATAGGCAGTTCTCCGTTTACCCATAACGGTGGTGTGTGACAAGGTGACATTTTAAGGGTGAGGTTATTCATTTTTTATGAAAGATGACAATGCATTTTCCCAGTTTTCTTTCACAAGGAAAGATAGAAACAGGTTTCTTTCCAAAGGTAAAATTGTGACAACATGCCGCCAAGGCAGGTGCTCCATAGCGTTATTGATAGAAATTTCTACAGGTAGATTGAGTATTTTGACACCTCTGGTTATTCACACGTTCTCTATGCTAATCCAATAATTAACACCTTCTCAGCATGAGTCAAACATCTCACTCAATTAAAGAAGCCCATTTTGCATTTACTGTTAATAAAACGGTGATTCATGCCTGACTTGTGCAATTTGAAACTTTGTTGACATACATTAACTATCATAATTAATACTATAAGTATTATTATTAATAATAATATTATTATTTTTATTATTTTTATTATTAGAAGTTTTCAAAAAATGCAGAATTTCTGTATTTCCAACCAACCACTGTTTTGTGACCAGTCTATTCAGATTCAGCAAATTTAGTTCACTATGTAAATTTGGGTAAACCTTCCAGTCAAAATGTGGAAAAATATGGAAACAATTTTTGTGCTAATAAAAGGTAATATGGATGAAAGGTTGATGTCTGAGATAGGAATATTGATTGCATTTTTAATGGTATGAATGATTCAATGAATTAATATGTCAAACGAACTTTATGAGGGTCTCAAAGTGTCACATTGTATTTGTAATGGGTTTTCGTGACCTGCCGACTTTTCGAGAAAAACAATGTCATTTTTCTATGCCATTGTATTACACACAGGGGATTTTTTCACCATTTTCTGGGTGAAAAAGTGCGTGGTTTACACAGGGAATTACGGTAGAGTCTGCTGTGTGGAGGAAGACCGTTTGGGTATCCTTGAATAAAAAGCAGTGAAGGATCATACTGCATAGTTGCACAATCATATATAGAGCATGTCACAAGAATAATAATTGAAGATTCATTAAAAAAAACAAATGATGGTGTTACTTAACATACCATAAAAACTTAATAAATATGGCATTATGTACTAATATTTTTGCAGTAGCTTTTGCATTCCAAAAGATACTCACATTTAGCCAGCAAATACGAGAGTACTAGTATTAGTATGAATATATACTTGCAAGAACAGCTCACATTTTGACCATTAACAAGCTTGTTAAGATAACAAGGCTTTAATCAACTGAACCCAAAAGTTCTGGGGCCAGTTGTTCAAAGCATCGTTAGCTTAACGAGCTCGTTAGTGGTCATATTGTTAACTGTTCTAGCAAGTTTAATATTTGAAATTTTGGTATTTTTGCTGAAAAAATGAGAGCAGCTGCTCACATTTTTTCAGCAAAAATATGAGCATAGTAATATATTTGCCATATTTAATGATCAAAATTTTAACGATACGTTAGCTAATGACGTCGTCAGTTTTGAACAACTGATCCCTGTTCACTAAGATCACAACATAGATGAACATGCATGCTTCTGAATGATAAAGTGAATGTATATGATCAGGTAACACAGATATGCAATATATTGAAGAGCTTACACAAATGATCATTTCATATGAAATTTATGAAACTGGCCTTGGGGGACTGAGTAGAAGATACAGTAAAATACCTATATTAAGACCACCTTTTGGACTGTTGAAAAGTGGTCTTTAAGACCACTTTTCGACAGTCCCAAAAGCCCCCGCCCATAGGGGCTTGAAGAAATATATGGGCTGCATGATGCTTCCAGGCAGAGCTGAATCGGGCCCGCACACTAGTACTGGTAAACCGCTTGGAGGATCTAAGCCTGTCTAGGAACCGCGGTGCGAGGCGGACCATCCATGCTAATGAACCCTATTGGTTTCATTGGGCGACAGGGCTTGAGATGTCATTTCATCTCAATGTCGGGTTAAAGTCCCACAAAATTGGAAGCAACGTCTCCAAAATGACCTTTACAGTGTTGATGGTGACGTTAAACCTCAAACAAACAATTCAACAGTCCCAAAGGTGGTCCCTGACCAGAGGACATTGTATGCAGAAAATGAGAAGAAAGAATAATAGCACCCTTCTAAATAAACTTTTTAAAACAGAATTAGTCTTAATTTTAGGTGGTCTTAATAGCGGAATTTCACTGTATATAAATGTTTTCACCAAAGACTGATGTTGCCATGGACAGCCAGCAACTATACCCTTATCTTGCTGTTCACAACAAATCTACCTTTGCAAACAGTGTAGATCCAGATCAGAATCTACACTGACGTTCAGTCTTCGAATTTGAATGAATAAATTAAATCAAGTAATTTGATAATGGGTGTGGCTAAATTAATTTGTGCAGCAGGATAAGGGGCTTGAAGAAATATATGGGCTGCATGATGCTTCCACGCAGAGCTGAATCCGGCTTAGAGGATCTAAGCCTGTCCAGGAACCGCGGTGCGAGGCGGACCGTCCATGCTATTAAACCCTATTGGTTTCATTGGGCGACAGGGCTTGAGAAGTCATTTCATCTCAATGTTGGGTAAAAGTCCCACAAAATTGGAAGCAACGTCTCCAAAATGACCTTTACAGTGTTGACGGGGACGTTAAACCTCAAATCAATCAAACAAACAAAAGCAGCAGGATAAGGATTAATATATTGTAAAGTGTCCTCTTTTATGACTGTGTTTATTTGTCACAGTGTTCTTATTTATCGTCATGTTAAAAACTTTGAGAGTGGTTGTTCTGCAGAATCTCTAGAATCCTATTAAATGTGTTGCAGGTCATTCAAGAAAGCCCTTCATGATGTGATAATGTCCAGAAGAGCCATCAGACAGATGAACACATTGTAAGTATTAACCTATTTTGTACTAAATGCAATCTTGCTCCTTAATATATACAGCAACAGTCTTTTTCGAAATTGTATCAAGTTGAGTTATTTCTTTCAAAGAAATTTATTTAGAAAATGGTTGAACCTTATGCAAACAGTGAAGGCTTTGGTTAGATGCCATCAGGGGCCAGTTGTTTAAAACTAACAACGTCGTTAGTTAACAAATTGTTGAAACTTTGATCATTAAATATGACAAATATGCTAAAATTTTTGCTGAAAAACTGTGAGCAGCTTTTGCGGTAGCAAAAGCTGCTAACATTTTTTCAGCAAAAATACCAAAATTTTCGATATTGTTCTTGCTAGAATAGTTAACAGTTTGACCACTAACGAGCTTGTTAAGCTAACGATGCTTTGACTAACTGGCCCCAGATGTTCTACTGTGCCTGATCTGAGCCTGCACCCTTTGCCTGTGACCCCTTTCAGTTTTACACTCCAAAGGGAGATTAATCTGTCCAAGTCTCTTCTCCGTATGAGTCGCGAGAAGTCTGGACATGTGTACCATGAAGAGAAAAAGCAGCTGCTACATTCACTCAGTCAAAGCTCGGTCTTCTGTGTGCACCTGAGAAACTTTTTGATCAATACTGTATTTACACTTAATATTCAGAGACACATTCCTTACTACAAATAACTGCTCGATTTTGTGTCTAATAAAAAAGCCGGGAAATTGGCAAACATTGTAGGCCCTGATGAGACTTCGCAGAACTGATGAGATGCCTGAATGTGGAGTCTCATCTGGGTCTACACTGTTTGCTCTGGTCTGTCTGTCCAAAAACATACTGTAAATATGGTAGCTATCCATACATTGCCAAGTCTAGACTGATCAGGAGCCATGTTGTTCAAAACTGATGACACTGTTAGTTTGTGTATCGTCAAAACTTGGAATGTTTGATAAGGCAAATGTGCTTATATTTATTCTGAAAAAAAGTGAGTAGCTTGCAAGTACAAAGCTACTCGCATTTACTCTATCAGATATTGTACTATCTACTACAGTTGACATCAAGAATGTTTAGCTAACAAGCTATAAACAACAGGGCCCTGATCGGGCAAAAGGGCAGGCTGATCTGAGACAGCTTCTGGTGAAGATACACCACAGTCTCTTGTTTGAGCCTCGCTCGGGACACATGAGCTGCCAAGTTTTTCAACGGAAGGTCAGGTGGTTTTTCTCTGGGTACTCAGGTTTTTGCCCACCTCTGCTTAACACTCGGCTCAAAATAAGTGAAATAATCTTGAAAGGGCTGTAAAACAAAACAAAAAAATAAAATTAATACCACAACCTTGTAATATCACTATTGTTGGGGTCAAAGATTAATTCACTAAGTCTGTCTAATTTATATAATTTCGGATCCATCCTAAAGTGTGTTATATCCAAAACCATGTTATAATGAACAGTGTTATAAAGAGGTGTTGTATTCAAATGTCAGGACTCATATGGTCTAGATTTGGGACATATACCAGTGAGATTGAAGATCCCACCGCCTAACTATTATTTGTTACCATATTAAATGATAAAATTTTAGCATTATGCTTATTAATGCTGAGCCCAGTTCATTTACTTGCTTTGTTGTTTTTGGTTTTACGGCCCTTTCAAGATTATTTCACTCATATCAAGCCGATCGTTAATCAGAGGTGGGCGAGAACCGGAGTACCCGGAGAAAAACCACCTGACCTTCCGTTGGTGTAGATAGAATGTGCGTTGTACTGGTTAACTGCTTATTATTGTATAAGCCTGCCCAAGAAAAGCCGTTAGATAAACTTACCTGCTCGATATGATTGTAATGGTGTTGACTAGGAGTAAAAACCAAATCTTTATTTGCTAAAACAATGTTGTTTATGATCCAGCAATGCTGATAGCATCATCAATTAACCCATTCAGTACCAGAAACCCCTAAAGGGGTACCTTGACAAACAGTGGAGGCCCAGATCAGACGCCGCAGAATGTGGTATCTGATCAGGGCCTCCACTGTTTGCTAAAAGTTCCGTCATTTTCCAAATAGATTTTTATGAAAACACAACCTGACACCCCTTAATTTTGAAATGGACACCTGCTGTATATAAGGTGGAAGATTCCATTTGGTACAAAAAGGGTTAATTGCGAGTTCTGATTGATTAACAGGTATCCTGAAGCAACAGAAGAGGAACTTCAGTCAGGTGACAATGTGTGTATCATCTGCCGAGAGGACATGGTGACGGCTTGTAAGAAACTGCCATGTAATCACATCTTCCATACCAGTTGTCTGAGATCCTGGTTCCAGCGTCAGCAGACTTGTCCTACTTGCAGGATGGAAGTTTTACGCATGCCTCAGCCACGCCCAGTACCCCCACCACAGCCCCCACCTCAGCAGCAACAACAGCCTCCATTCCATAACAGTAAGCATTTTCTAAATTAAGGGGAATGGATTCACCTCCAAGGGAGGCTACTGTTTCAAATATATATTTCCACCCTTATCTACAAGGCCTTTAATTTACCCTTGTTCTGCTGAACATAACAAACCCTACCTTTACAGACAGTGTAGATCAGGATCATATGGCTTCTGATCAGCAGCTACCCTGTCATTCAGTAGGTGAATTGAAGGCATACATTATTTCAAGTAATTTGAGCCGGGAATGAGTGTGGCAAAGTTAATTTATTCAGCAGAAAGAGGGTTAAGAGTCTCAGATTATAAAAAAGTTTACAGAAAGAGGCATGAAAATTGTCTCCCTTAATAAATCAAAGCGCTGGCAGCACTGATGAGTCGACATCCAAAATAGTCCTGAATTGAGACCAAGATTTTGTTTAACCTGATACTAATTCCAGTATTATAAGCAAACATTGCAGACCCTGATCAGCCATTTAGACACTGTATTGTGTGGCATCTGATCTGGGTCTACATTGTTAGCCTACCCAGCATTAGTTTAGTTCAGGTTTTACAGATAAGTGATCTGGATTTTTAGCTCACCAGAGCCAAAGGCTCCGGGGGAGCTTATAGGATAGGCAGTTGTCCGTCGTTGTCGTCATCTGGCGTTAACATTTTCAAACGACATCTCCTCTGAAGCCACTGGGCCGATTCAGCCCAAAGGGGGTCTTTCATTTGTGCCCATGCATGTTTTTTCTTTAAACTTTGTATATTAATAACTCAGCATATACAACCTATAAAAATGTATTTAATAAATTATATAAATCAAAGTAGGACTCAGGAGGCCACTCTAACTGACTCCCTCCATGAGCTGGTATCTGTCTCCAAAAAAGTGCGTCTTAAATCTTATGTTTTATTTAGTTTCAAGATTTGTAAACTGGATTGAATGCAGAACTCCATAGGCATTCCTTTGATACTAAGAAACCTTTTGAATTAATTAAAGTTTACATTTTCTGATAAAATAATTATCAAAAATCTCATTTTTGTCGCACCTGCTTTAGCAGGAAGACATAGGCGTGCAAGTTTCCGTCCGTCCGTCCGTCCGTTCGTCCGTCCGTTCGTCCGTCCGTCCGTTCGTCCGTCCGTCCGTCCGTCCGTCCGTCCGTCCGTCCGTCAACATTTTACACTGGATGTCTTGTCATCGCAACTCCTCCTACACTTTTAGACCGATCATTTGGAAACTTTGCATGTGCTTTCGCCATGGTATGAGGATGCGCATGTGGTTTGGACTTAATCTTCAAATCAATTTTTGTCACTTTTTCCATATTGTGAACTTAGTCATTTTTAGGTATGCGATACGTACCTCTTGTCATCGCAACTCCTCTTACAGTTTCATACCGATTATTTTCAAACTTTGCGTGTGTTTTTGCCATGGTATGAGGATGCGCATGTGGTTTGGACTTTATCGTCGGATCATTTTTTGTCATTTTTTCCACATTGTGAACTTAGTCATTTTTAACCTTCAATTGATATATGATAGGTACCTCTTGTCATCGCAACTCCTCATGCAGTTTTATACCGATCATTTTGAAACTTTGCATGTGCTTTTGCCATGGTATGAGGATGTGCATGTGGTTTCGACATAATTTTCAGAATATATTTTCCCACTTTTTGCACATTATGAACTTAGCCATTTTTAAGCTTCATTTGATATACGATAGGTACCTCTTGTCATCACAACTCCTCCTACAGTTTTATACCGATTATTTTGAAACTTTGTGTGTGATTCTGCCATGGTATGAGGATGCGCATGTGGTTTGGACTTTATCTTCGGATAAATTTTTGTCACTTTTATCACATTGTGAACTTAGACATTTTTAACCTTCAATTGATATATGATAGGTACCTCTTGTCATCACAACTCCTCTTGCAGTTTTATACCGATAATTTTGAAACTTTGCGTGTTCTTTTGCCATGGTATGAGGATGCGCATGTGGTTTGGACTTTATCGTCGGATCATTTTTTGTCACTTTTTCCACATTGTGAACTTAGTCATTTTTAACCTTCAATTGATATATGATAGGTACCTCTTGTCATCGCAACTCCTCTTGCAGTTTTATACCGATCAGTTTGAAACTTTGCATGTGCTTTCGCCATGGTATGAGGTTGTGCATGTGGTTTCGACATAATTCTCAGAATTTTTTTTTTTCACTTTTTGCACATTGTGAACTTAGCCAATTTTAAGCTTCAGTTGATATACAATAGGTACCTCTTGTCATCGCAACTTCTCTTACAGTTTTATATTGATCATTTTAAAACTTTGTGTGTGTTTTTGCTATGGTATGAGGATGTGCATGTGGTTTTGCCTTTATCTTGGGATCAATTTTTATCACTTTTTCCACATTGTGAACTTAGTCTGTTTTTACCTCACATATATAGGCTATGGATTCTTCTCAAAGCCCTATATTCATTTCTTCTGCCTTAAATAAACTTATATTTTTTGTGTGGGGCAGGTGGGGAGCAGGTGCGACATCAACTTCACCGAAGTTGAATTTCTGGTTTTATTAAATTTTTAAAAAATTATCAAAATTCAATCCCTAAGATAAGTATGTTCTAGTCTTTGTCAAGATTTCATTTTGCTAGGAAAACTTGCTATATGTATCTTCTTTAGCTATGCCAAATTTCATGAAAATCCAAAACCGGTAACACTGTAGTTTTACACTTTTAATGGATGTAAGTCGTTTCTGCAAAATTTACTATTTTATTGAAATCATCCAAGAACCTTACAAAATGGCAATTCGTAACACTTACGTAATAAAAATGAGATTATACAAATCAAAATGAACACATATTGAGCTGATCTAGCTTAGAAACTATTAAAATATCCTGAATTTCTGATATTTTCCATTCATTTATACACTCTGATCTATCCAAAATAGTAGATAGTAAAACACTTAATCAAAAGGTTTTCTAATCAACAAATTAGGCTTAACAACATTAATTAGGCTTTTTTATTAGCAGCAAAATTATTGTGAACATGTGCAACTTTATTTAATGACTTTGCATAAGTCATGCTACTCAAATAAGTGTAAGGCAAGGAGATCCATTATTTTTAATTTCCATACCAAGCTGGTATGCAAGGACGCAATGGTCAGTGGTTTGTTGTTACTAGTAAAAATAGTTCTGTTGATAAATCCATGACCAGATTAAGCCTTAGATATACTCTGTCTTTATGAATGCTGGATTATTATCCTAACAAAAAGTTACAGTAATTATTGGTTAGTATTTCCAAAAATCGAAATGTCACTGATACTGAGTTTCTGTTGCAAAAGATATCATTGATGGATGAGGCGCAGAATATTTGGTGTAAACAAAGCTGTCCCATGACCTAGAGAAATTTTGCTATTAGACGGGGAGAGAAACAGTTTCCTTCCTTATAGTACACATGCATAAATATCTCTTTTCTGGATTGGTATTGTAATTGTTGACGTTTTTTTAGTGTCTTATTTTTAGCTCACCTGTCACGTAGTGACAAGGTGAGCTTTTGGGATC
This sequence comes from Lucinisca nassula, assembly GCA_963580285.1. Taxonomy (NCBI): domain Eukaryota; kingdom Metazoa; phylum Mollusca; class Bivalvia; order Lucinida; family Lucinidae; genus Lucinisca; species Lucinisca nassula. The sequence goes on along the minus strand of CAUZLF010000274.1, from coordinate 230,231 downwards.
ACTTTTTGTCCGTCGTCCGTCGTGCGTCCGTGCGTCCGTGCGTGCGTGCGTGCGTGCGTCCGTGCGTGCGTCCGTAAACTTTTCTTCAAACGACATCTCCTCCTAAACCACTGATCGGATTTTGACCAAACTTCACAGGAATGATCCTTAGGTAGTCCCCTTTCAAAGTTGTTCAAATGGTTCCGGTCCATTGCACATATAGGTCACAGTAGCCAAAAATAGATTTTTTTCACGGAAAACTTAAAAAATCTTCTTCTCTGAAACCGCAAGGCCCAGGTCTTTGATATTTGGTATGAAGCTTCATCTAGTGGACCCCTACCAAGATTGTTCAAATTATAGTGCTTGGGCCAAAAATACCCCCGCACGGGGGCCCTTTGGTTTTACATGGGCTTATATAGGGAAAATCTTTAAAAATCTTCTTCTCTGAAACCGCAAGGCCCAGATCTTTGATATTTGGTATGAAGGTTCATCTAGTGGACCCCTACCAAGATTGTTCAAATTATAGTGCTGGAGCTAAAAATGCCCCCGCACGGGGGCCCTTTGGTTTTACATGGGCTTGTATAGGGAAAATCTTTAAAAATCATCTTCTCTGAAACACAAGGCTTAGGGCTTTGATATTTGTTATGAAGCTTCAGCTAGTGGACCTCTACCAAGATTGTTCAAATTATAGCCCTGGGGCCAAAAATGCCCCCGCTCCGGGGCCCTTTGGTTTAACATAGACTTATATAGGGAAAATCTTGTATTACATAGACTTCTATATGCAGGGTAAACCTTTAAAATCTTCTTCTCTGAAACCAGAAAGCCCAGGTCTTTCATATTAGATATGAAGCTTCATCTTGTGGACCTCTACCAAGATTGTTCAAATTTTAGCCCTGGGGCCAAAATTGACCCTGCCCGGGGCCCACTTGTTATGCTTTGGATCAGGTGAGCGAACCAGGGCCCTCTGGGCCCTCTTGTTTCTATTTACTTTGTCAATATAGTGGTTAATTTTTCGGAAGCGAGCTTTTAGTATTTGTTTCTGGTTGTAAAACTTTCAACCACTTCTTGAATGTTTCTGCTGAATGCAAGTTCACTATTTTTTAAGCACTGTTCTTGCTTGCTTTTTGTTCATTAATAATTACCAGTACATTTCTGTGCAATGTATCTCTCAGCTTAGAAAGAGCATTGCAGTGTTTGGACAGAAAAAAAACACATCACAATGTATTTACTGAAAATAATTTAAAATCCTATGAGTAATGCGATAACTACTCACAGATTAAATAATTATTATCAACAGTTCAAATTCTTCTGGATATCTTACATAATGTGTATTGTAATTACTGCAACAACTGCTGAGATAGGTAAATGAAGTGAAAGACCTATACAAATATATAGACAACACAATCATGATCACATAAGTTTTGGAACACTGACAAATGTACGACCATGTGAATTCTAAAAGCAAATTCAAATGGCTTTGGAATACAATTTCAGTCATTTATCCCCAGTTAGATAACAAATCTCATAAAATCTGAAGCACCATCTAAAGTGACTGGTATGTTGTTGTTTTGAATGTTAAATCTAAACATCACCTTAGCACCATTAACAAATTAGAAAAGAAAGACAGAAAGAAAACTGTGCACATGATTACATGCGTGCGTTTGATGACGTTAGGGGGGGGGGGGGGGCAAATTTACTGAAATGGATGTTTTAAAATAATACTTATAATTATGCTACGAACTACTGACACAAACCATACTATACTATAGCCATCCAAATTGAAAGCAATAGTAAAGTATTATTAAACAGCATGGCCAAAATATGATAAACATATAATTTCACATTTTGCTGAATCAGGACTATCAGTATTTAGTCTGTTAAAACACAATGTTACCGGTCCTCAATTTCCATCAAAATTCATCAACATGTTCCTAAGATATGTGGGTAGTTTTTATGCTAAAGTGGTGTCTTGACAAAAATTGGAACATGGTAAAAATGCATATAAATTTTTAATGAATACAAAAATAGGAGCTGAAATATGGGGACACCATCAAAGAAAACTGAATGCCCAGCCACTATTACTAGACATATGAGGTCATTCATAGTATCAACTAACTCACCAATAATGGCTTTATTTCATAAAACATAGCAGCATTAGATATATGAAACTCTGAATACTGTAGACAAGTTTATATGAGAGTACTCCCTGTTGTGATAGAGACTTCATAAAATATGTAATAAATTTACAACGGAAATAAAATTTAAAAGTGAATGCATCGTAATTATAATGGTAATTATTGTGCGTAACTTCATCAAAATCAAAGCGTGGGCAGAAACCAATACAAATTTCCTATACCTTGAAAGACCCCCTTTCATCTGTAGCATCCTTGGGTTAGGGGATTTAAAGTTTGTGTTTTTAGCTCACCTGTCACGTAGTGGCAAGGTGAGCTTTTGGGATCACTTTTTGTCCGTCGTCCGTCGTGCGTGCGTGCGTCCGTGCGTCCGTAAACTTTTCTTCAAACGACATCTCCTCCTAAACCACTGATCGGATTTTGACCAAACTTCACAGGAATGATCCTTAGGTGGTCCCCTTTCAAAGTTGTTCAAATGGTTCCGGTCCATTGCACATATAGGTCACAGTAGCCAAAAATAGATTTTTTTCACCGAAAACTTAAAAAATCTTCTTCTCTGAAACCGCAAGGCCCAGGTCTTTGATATTTGGTATGAAGCTTCATCTAGTGGACCCCTAACAAGATTGTTCAAATTATAGTGCTGGGGCCAAAAATGCCCCCGCACGGGGCCCTTTGGTTTTACATGGGCTTATATAGGGAAAACCTTTAAAAATCTTCTGCTCTGAAACCGCAAGGCCCAGATCTTTGATATTTGGTATGAAGCTTCATCTAGTGGACCCCTACCAAGATTGTTCAAATTATAGTGCTGGAGCTAAAAATGCCCCCCGCACGGGGGCCCTTTGGTTTTACATGGGCTTATATAGGGAAAATCTTGAAAAATCTTCTTCTCTGAAACCGCAAGGCCCAGGTCTTTGATATTTGGTATGAAGCTTCATCTAGTGGACCCCTACCAAGATTGTTCAAATTATAGTGCTGGGGCCAAAAATGCCCCCGCACGGGGGCCATTTTGTTTTTCATGGGCTTATATAGGGAAAATCTTGAAAAATCTTCTTCTCTGAAACCACTAGGTCCAGGTCTTTGATATTTGGTATGAAGCTTCATCTAGTGGACACCTACCAAGATTGTTCAAATTATAGTGCTGGGGCCAAAAATGCCCCCGCACGGGGGCCCTTTGGTTTTTCATGGGCTTATATAGGGAAAATATTTAAAAATCTTTTTCTCTGAAACCGCAAGGCCCAGGTCTTTGATATTAGGTATGAAGCTTTATCTAGTGGACCCCTACCAAGATTGTTCAAATTTTAGTGCTGAAGCTAAAAATGCCCCCGCACGGGGGCCCTTTGGTTTTACATAGGCTTATATAGGGAAAATCTTGAAAAATCTTCTTCTCTGGAACTGCAAGGCCCAGGTCTTTGATATTTGGTATGAAGCTTCATCTTGTGGACCTCTACCAAGATGAATCAAATTATAGCCCTGGGGCCAAAAATGCCCCCACTCCGGGGCCCTTTGGTTTTACATAGACTTATATAGGGAAAATCTTGAAAAATCTTCTTCTCTGAAACCACAAGGCTTATGTCTTCGATATTTGTTATGACGCTTCAGCTAGTGGACCTCTATAAAGATTGTTCAAATTATAGCCCTGAGACCAAAAATGCCCCCGCCATGTGGCCCTTTGGTTTTACATAGACTTATATAGGGAAAATCTTTAAAATTCATCTTTTCTGAAACACAAGGCTTAGGTCTTTGATATTTGTTATGAAGCTTCAGCTAGTGGACCTCTACCAAGATTGTTCAAATTATAGCCCTGGGGCCAAAAATCCCCCCGCTTCGGGGCCCACTTGTTATGCTTTGGATCAGGTGAGCGAACCAGGGCCCTCTGGGCCCTCTTGTTTATGAAATTCGGCTCATTGGTTTGGTTGCTATGGCAACTTAGAGTTTCCATAGACTTATAATGGGGAAAATTGAAAATGGCATTTACTGCCAAGCCACTGCAGATATTTTGACAAAACTTTCATAGAAATATTTCTTAGGCAATCTACTATCTGCCATATGATTTTAGGCCTACTGCTCATTTGTATTGGTTGCCATGGAAACCAAAATGAAAAAATAGAAGAAAAAAATACTTAAAAAATCATCTCCTCAGAAACCGTATGCTCTATGAGGCTGAAAGTTTATGGAAATATTCACCATATTTGCCTTTACAGGTGTTGTGTTTTTTATGAAATTCGGCTCTTTAGTTTGGTTGCTATGGCAACTTAGATTTTCCATAGACTTATAATGGGGAAAATTGAAAAATGGCATTAACTAAAAAGCCTTTGCAGATATTTTGACAAAACTTTCATAGAAATGTTCCTTTAGTAAACTTCTCTCAGCCATATGCTTTTATGTCAACCTGGGGGTCCAGTAGGTTGTGCCGGGGCCATGCCCCGCCCCCAGTACTTCATAAAATGACTGATATCTCAGAAACCTTACAGATCCCCACCCCTAAACCATATATATTCTTGTTCCTATCGATAAGACGCATTCAGCGACACCAACCTGGAGGTCCTCCGGGATGTGCCGAGGCCATTCCCCACCCCCTCCACTTCATAAACGGCCCAATATCTCGGAAACCATTCAGATCCCCACCCCTGAACCCTATATACTCTTGTTCCTTATGATAAGACGCATTCAGTGACATCAAACTGGGGGTCCCCCGGGATGCGCCGGGGCCATGTCCCGCCCCTCCATTTCATAAAAGGCCCAATATCTCGGAAACCTTACAGATCCCCACCCCTAAACCATATATATTCTTGCTCCTTATGATAAGACGCATTCATTGACCCCAAATTGGGGGTTTTCCACGGTGCGCCGGAGCCATGCCCCACCCCTTCACTTCACAAAAGGCCATTTATCTCAGAAACTGTTCAGATCCCCACCCCTAAACCATATATGTTCTTGTTCATTATGATGAGACACATTCAGTGACACCAACCTGGGGGTCCCCAGGGATGTGCTGGGGCCATGCCCAACCCCCTCCATTTCATAATATCACAATATCTCGGAAACCTTACAGATCCCCACCCCTAAACCATATATATTCTTGTACCTTATGATAAGACACTTTCATTGACACCAACCGGGGGTCTCCCTGGGCCTTGCCCCACCCCTGCACTTCACAAAAGGCCTTATATCTCAGAAACTGTTCAGAGCCCCACCCCTAAACCATATATATTCATCTTCCTTATGATAAGGCACATTCATTGACACCAACTTGTGAGTCACCGGGGCATGCCCGGGCCTTGCTCCACCGCTTGACTTCATTAAAAGCCACATATCTCAGAAATAGTTCAGATCCCCACCCCTAAACCATATATATTCTTGTTCCTTATGATAAGACTCATTCAGTCACACCAACTTGGGGGTCTCTTTGTGCTGGGGCAATGTGCCCCGCCCTTCCACTTCATAAAAGGCCATATATTTCAGAAACCATTCAAATCCCCACCCCATATTCATATATGTTCTTGTTCCTTATTATTAGCACACCTACTGTAGGGGTGTCCGCAGGGGCCAGTCCTCTCCTTTCCACTTCATGAAAGGATATCTTGGAAACCGTTCAGATTCCCACCCCTAAACCATATATATACTTGGTCCTTATGATGAGACACATTTAGGGACAACAATCTTGGGCTTTCCTGGGAACGACAGGGCATGCTCCAACCCCTCCACTTATATCTCCAGCCATGCAGATCCCCACTGCTAAACCATATATATTCTTGTTCTTTGTGATAAGACACATTTAGTGATACCAACCAGGGCTCCATTGGGTCCATGCCCCACCCCCTCTACTTCATAAAAGGCCTAATGTTTCATATACTGAGTCCACATTGATGCTCATTTGGATATGGGGGTTCATTTGGCAGATTAAAATGATATCCTGTTAAAATACATGGCTGCAATTTGGCAGTGCCCACCTGAGCTCTGGTGAGCATAGTGGCCCATGGGCCTCTTGTTAAAAATGCTATTTGTCCAGTTTAGCTTTATGGATTAGTAACAGTCACATGAACATCAGGGGCCAGTTGTTCAAAACTAACGACGTCGTTAGTTAACGCATCGTTAAAACTTTGATCATTAAATATGGCAAATATGCTAAAATTTTTGCTGAAAAAATGTGACATTTTTTCAGCAAAAATACCAAAATTTTGAATATTAAACTTGCTAGAACAGTTAACAATATGACCACTAACGAGCTCGTTAAGCTAACGATGCTTCGAACAACTGGGCCCAGCAATATAGCTTCGATTGTTAATCCCCAGCTGTGAAGTGGAGTTGGAATTATTGGAATGGTCTTTGTCTGTCCTCCTGTATGTCCTAGTATTCATCCATCTGTCTATCAGTTTGTCCGATCATAGAACTTTTGTGTCCTCTCAATATCTTCTGAGCCCTTTGAAAGATTTTCATCAAATTTTGGTCTAATGTTCGCCTCACTCAGATGATGTGCAGAACCCGTAACTTGATCATGCCTAATCAAGGTCAGGTCAAGGTCATAAAGGTCATGTGTTTAGCCTTAAATATTGTGTCCGCTCCATACTCTCCATATCTCCTGAACCATTTGAAAATTTTTCATTTAACTTCGGTCATATTTCACATGGTTTAGGAGATCTGGTGCGAACATGAAGTTCAGGCTCAGACTCACAAACTTCAGATGTTGACTTGACCTTTTGTCAGCATGGTTGAGTTATAAGTTTTGCGCATCATCTCTCTGATCTTGTAAGCAGACAAAGAGTCAGGGAAATTGTTTCCTCAGCAAAATGGCAGATAATATGAGCCCCACCAAGCTAATTTGTGTCTTCGAGCATTCCGTCATGACAAATTTTAACTGCGCATGCCCAGCCATTCAGAGGGGCCAGGGATATGGCTTTCTGTCTGAAGGTTCCTCTTGATTCACTGCTTGTATGAGCGAGCAGCCAAGGTTCTGGCGAGACTGCGCGGATGCCCAGGCTCGCCTGAACCTTTGCTGCTCGCATAGGCGATAAGTACCAAAATCGCTTGACGGGGTCCATATTATGATGTATCCATTCTTCGTATGATGTAACTGGCACAGTGAAGTGAATACATAGTTGATAACCTTTAACCCTTAAAAGTGGCCTGGAAAATTTCATTTCACACATTCTATTTTCTTCAGAAACAAAAAGGCTTGACATTTCATGTCTGCTCAGCAGACAATTCACATGAAATATCCAGTCTTTTTTTGAAAAAAAAAAAAGATATATTTGAAAATTATGTATGCTGTGTTGTGCTTGGTACCTGAAGGTCTAATTATTTATTGGAAGATTACTTAGGGATAATGTTCTTATTCCATGAATAAAGTGATAATAAAATGTTTTCACTTCTGATTTGTAGCCCCGGATTAGGAGTAATGTGATAATTTAGAGTTAATTTTCTTATTTATTTGTAAAAGCATATTATTGAGGAAAATTGTTAGAATCGCCTTACAGAGGCAAATCTATCAGATAACCACAACATATATTTCTTTAACACACTGCATGCTAGGTATTTTTTATCACAGTCGACATCTTGAAATATTTTTTTGTATTTTTCCCAGAAAACAGGACTTGAAATCTCGTGCAAATTGTATCCATTGCATGAGATGTCAATTCCTGTTTTCAGGGAAATAATGAAAAAAAAAAATTGTCATCTGCTGAATTATCCCAGAGAGCAGAAAATGAGCTAGATATCTCTTAAATTATCTTCATTACTCCTCCTTATCTGACAGCCCCCACTCATGATGCTTCCACACAGAGCTGAAACCGACCGCGCACAAGTACTGGTAAACCGCTGAGAGGATCTAAGCCTGCCCATGAAAAGCGGTGCAAGTTGGACCGTCCATTCTTGTAAACCCTATTGGTTTCATTGGGCGACAGGGCTTGAGAAGTCATTTCATCTCAATTTTGGGTAAATGTCCCACAAAATTGGAAGCAACATCTCCAAAATGACCTATAAAGTGTTGACGGGGATATTAAACCTAAAATCAAATAAAAACAAACAAAACCTCCTTATCTAAGGATATGCTCAGTAGAAACCTTGCTGATATGATTTACACGTTTAATCTTATCTGAGGATATGCTCAGTAGAAACCTAGCTGATATGATTTACACGTTTAATCTTATCTGAGGATATGCTCAGTAGAAACCTAGCTGATATGATTTACACGTTTAATCTTATCTGAGGATATGCTCAGTAGAAACCTTGCTGATATGATTTACAGGTTTAATCTTATCTGAGGATATGCTCAGTAGAAACCTAGCTGATATGATTTACATGTTTAATCTTATCTGAGGGTATGCTCAGTAGAAACCTTGCTGATATGATTTACATGTTTAATCTTAGCTGAGGATATGCTCAGTAGAAACCTTGCTGATATGCTTGACATGTTTAATCTTATCTGAGGATATGCTCAGTAGAAACCCAACTGATATGATTTACAGGTTTAATCTTATCTGAGGATATGCTCAGTAGAAACCTAGCTTATATGATTTACATGTTTAATCTTATCTGAGGATATGCTCAGTAGAAACCTTACTGATATGATTTACAGGTTTAATCTTTTCTGAGGATATGCTCAGTAGAAACCTTGCTGATATGATAACACGTTTAATCTTATCTGAGGATATGCTCAGTAGAAACCTTGCTGATATATTATGTCTCCCCCGAAAAATGTTTTTTCGGAGAGACATATTGTTTTTCCCCCGGGCGTCTGTCTGTCTGTCCGTCTGTCTGTCTGTCCGTCTGTCTGTCTGTCTGTCACACTTTCGTGTCCGCTCTATAACTTGAAAACCGTTGGAGCTATCGTCACGAAACTTAGTATAAATATAAATCAGCATTAGACGACGTGCAGTGCGCAAGAACTATAACTCTCGCATTTATACTTTTTGAATTATCTCCCTTGGAAGTTTGTTGGTATGTATATATGTATGGGCAAATCGTGTCCGGTCAATAACTTTCTTATTTTCAGATGGATTTTAAAATTACTTGGCAGAAATATTAACAACCATAAGACGATGTGTTGTGCGCATGAATCGGGTCGGTACCTCAAAGGTCAAGGTCATACTTAGAGGTCAAAGGTCAAAAAAGGGGCCTTTTTTTCGTATTTGGTCAATAACTTTCTTATTTTGAGATGAATTTTAAAATTACTTGGCAGAAATATTAACCATCATAAGACGATGTGTGGTGTGCATCAGGCAGGTCAGTAACGCCAAGGTCAAGGTCATACTTAGAGGTCAAAGGTAAAAAAAGGGGCCTTTTTTTCGTGTTTTGTCAATAACTTTCTTATTTTGAGATGGATTTTAAAATTACTTGGCAGAAATATTAACAACCATGAGACAATGTGTGGTGTGCATCAGGCAGGTCAGTACCTCGAAGGTGAAGGTCATACTTAGAGGTCAAAGGTCAAAAAAGGGGCCTTTTTTTCGTGTTTTGTCAATAACTTTCTTATTTTGAGATGGATTGTGAAATCACTTGGCAGAAATGTTAACCAATATAAGACGATGTGTTACGTGCATGACCCAGGTTGGTACCTCAAAGGTCAAGGTCATACTTAGAGGTCAAAGGTAAAAAAGGGGCCTTTTTTCCAGTTTTGTCAATAACTTGCTTATTTTTAGATAGAATTTGAAGTTACTTGGCAAAAATGTTAACTATCATGAGACGATGTGTTGCATGCATGATTCAGTTTGATACCTCAAGTGTCAAGGTCATACATAGAGGTCAAAAGTCAATAAAGGGGCCTTTTTTTCGTGTTTGGTCAATAACTTTCTTATTTTTAGATGGATTTTGAAATTGCTTGGCAGAAATGTTAAACACCATGAGATGTGTTGCACGCATGACCCAGTTTGGTACCTGAAAGGTCAAGGTCATACATAGAGGTTAAAGGTCAAAAAAGGGGCCTTTTCTTGTGTTCTGTCAATAACTTTCTTATTTTTAGATGGATTTTGAAATTACTTGGCAGACATGTTAACCACCATAAGACGATGTGTTGCGTGCATGACCCAAGTTGGTACCTCAAATGTCAAGGTCGTACTAAGAGGTTAAAGAACAAAAAGGGGCCTTTTTATGCCTCCAACTTTGAAAAAGTTGGAGGGGCATATTGGTTCTGGTTCGTTTGTCCGTTCGTCTGTCCGTTACGCTTTTGATGCATAGCATAACTAAAGAACCGTGTATGCTAGGGTTTTGAAATTTCATATATGGATTCCTCATGGAAAATTAGCTGACACATTTTTTTTTTCTTGTCCGGATTATGCCCCCTTCAAGAGTTATTGCCCTTTGAAATTTTTTTAATAAAATCTTGTCAGCAAGATATCTCAAAAACTATTGGAGCTAGAGCCTTGAAAATTGGTGAATATATTGGTGGTGATGAGTAGATGAACTGTTTAACTTTTGACAAAATTCCGAAAAATACTTTGTGAGTTATGGCCCTTTGTCATTTTGGTAATTTGTGCCCATTGTAATGTATGCTAAAAGTAATGCATAGCATAACTTTAGAACCATGTATGCTAGGGTTTTGAAATTTCATATATGGATTCCTCATGGAAAATTAGCTGACTCATATTTTTTTTCTCATCCGGATTATGCCCCCTTCAAGAGTTATTGCCCTTTGAAATTTTTTTAATAAAATCTTGTCAGCAAGATATCTAAAAAACTATTGGAGCTAGAGCCTTGAAAATTGGTGAATATATTGGTGGTGATGAGTAGATGAACTGTTTAACTTTTGACAAAATTCCGAAAAATACTTTGTGAGTTATGGCCCTTTGTCATTTTGGTAATTTGTGCCCATTGTAATGTATGCTAAAAGTGATGCATAGCATAACTTTAGAACCGTGTATGCTAGGGTTTTGAAATTTCATATATGGATTCCTCATGGAAAATTAGCTGACTCATATTTTTTTTCTCGTCCGGATTATGCCCCTTTCAAGAGTAATTGCCCTTTGAAATTTTTTGAACATTTTTAAAGTAAATTTGCAGAAATGTTTATCTTCATTAGATGATGTGTTGCACACAAGACCCGGCTCAATACCTCCAATGTCAAGGTTTTACTTAGAGGTCAAAAACGGGGGAGACATCTGTGTTTTTGTAGAAAAACAAATTCTAGTTTTACATGTTAAATCTTATCTGAGGATATGCTCAGTAGAAACCTAGCTGATATGATTTACATGTTTAATCTTATCTGAGGATATGCTCAGTAGAAACCCAACTGATATGATTTACAGGTTTAATTTGTTTTTCAGTGTTTCAGAATGGCATGCCTGGATTTCCAGGGGTTCCACCAATGTGGCCACCACAATTTCCACAGCAACCACAACAACCCCAGTCTACTCCAGGTAAGATAGAAATTATTTCAGGGGTAGTTTGGAGACATCTTTTATATCTTTTTCTGGGTTACTTTCTACCGTAATGAACCTAAGTATTGGGACAGACAGGCCTAAGCAAACAGTGCAGACCCAGATCAGAGCAGTCTGATCAGAGTCTACAATGTTTGCCATTCCATCTGCACTTTTTGGACTCCTTGCTGGATCGGAAATACATTTGTCAAAAATTTTCGGAGAAATGCAGGAAGTCCTCAAAGTGTCTGCATTTTTAGCTCACCTGAGCCGAAGGCTCATGTGAGGTATTAGTATACCACGAGCCGGCGTCCGTCGTCGTCGTCCGTCATCGTCGTCCGTCGTCCACACTTTCAAAGAAGTATATCTCCGGAACCAGTGGGCCAATCTTGATCAAATTTCATGTGAAGCATTATCAGGTAGGGGGAAAGGCTGCATACTGTTTTCGGGCAGATCGGATTGGAACTCTGGTTGCCATGGCAACAAATAGCTCCCATAGACTTAACATAGGAAAAAGTTTGTCATCACTCTAGCTCCGTCAATTTTTTATGCCCCCGGAATCTAAGAGATTCGGGGGCATATAGTTTTTGGTCTGTCCGTCTGTTTGTCCGTTTGTCTGTTTGTCCGTCTGCAAAAACTTTAACATTGGGCATAACTTTTGAATGGTAATAGATAGAGCTTTCATATTTCACATGTGTATACCTTATCACAAGACCTTTCCAGTGGTACCATAATTTTTGATTTCGTGACCTTGACCTTGACCTTTGACCTATTTTTTTCAAAATTTTTAAAAACATTAACATTGGCGCTGTCCGGGGGCATCAGTGTTTCACAAACACATCTTGTTTCTGATTGTCTTCATTCTTGCAGATAACGAGGACAGGCATGAAATCTCGATCAAGTTCGATTTTGGGCTGAATCGGATTATTCACTCAGGAGTTACGTGCCCTTGAGCGTTCTTAACATAGGAAAAAGCTTGTCATCACTCTAGCTCCGTCAATTTTTTTCTGATCGACTTCATTCTTGCAGATAATGAGGACAGGCATGAAATCTCGATCAAGTTCGATTTTGGGCTTAATCGGATTATTCACTCGGGAGTTACGTGCCCTTGAGCGTTGAAAAAATTGCCTATTGACTTAACATGGGGAGAATGTTGTCTTCACCGTAGCTGCTTCAATTATTTTCAGATTGGCTTTATTCTTGCAGATAACCAGCACAGCCATGAAATCTCGGTCAAGTTCGATAACTGGCAGAATCGGATCATTCACTTAGGAGTTATCTGCCCTTGTGTGTTTTTGCATTAGGGTTAATGGGAATTTCAAAAATGTATATCTTAAAGACTACTTGGCCAACTTTGATCAAATTTCATGTGTCGCATTATTGGGCAAGTGGAAAGGCTTCATTAGGTTTTCAGGCAGATCTGAGTGGAACTCTGGTTGCCATGGCAACATCTAGCTCCCATAGACTTCACATAGGAAAAAGCTTGTCATCACTCTAGCTCTGTCAATTTTTTTCTGATTGACTTCATTCTTGCAGATAACAAGGACAGGCATGAAATCTCGATCAAGTTCGATTTTAGGCTGAATCGGATTATTCACTCAGGAGTTACGTGCCCTTGAGCGTTCTTAACATAGGAAAAAGCTTGTCATCACTCTAGCTCCGTCAATTTTTTTCTGATCGACTTCATTCTTGCAGATAACGAGGACAGGCATGAAATCTCGATCAAGTTCGATTTTTGGCTGAATCGGATTAATCACTCAGGAGTTACATGCCCTTGAGCGTTGAAAAAATTGCCTATTGACTTAACATGGGGAGAATGTTGTCATCACCGTAGCTGCTTCAATTATTTTCAGATTGGCTTTATTCTTGCAGATAACCAGCACAGCCATGAAATCTCGGTCAAGTTCGATAACTGGCAGAATCGGATCATTCACTTAGGAGTTAACTGCCCTTGTGTGTTTTTGCATTAGGGTTAATGGGAATTTCAAAAATGTATATCTTAAAGACTACTTGGCCAACTTTGATCAAATTTCATGTGTCGCATTATTGGGCAAGTGGAAAGGCTTCATTAGGTTTTCAGGCAGATCTGAGTGGAACTCTGGTTGCCATGGCAACATCTAGCTCCCATAGACTTCACATAGGAAAAAGCTTGTCATCACTCTAGCTCTGTCAATTTTTTTCTGATTGACTTCATTCTTGCAGATAACCAGTACAGGCATAAAATCTCGGTCAAGTTCGATTTTGGGCCGAATCGGATTATTTGCCTTGGAGTTACCTGCCCTTGAGCATAAAAAAATACGTTGTGACCACGATAGCAACTTTATTTTTATTCAGATCAGCTTCAAACTTGCAGGTAACGTGGACAGGCATAAAATCTCAGTTAAGTTTGAATCGGAATATTGACCTCGGAGTTACATGACCTTGAGCGACAAAAAATTTGCCCATAGACTTTACATAGGGAAAATGTTGTGACTACGATAGTGACTTGAATTTTTTTCAGATCAGCTTCAAACTTGCAGGTAACGAGGACAGACATGAAATCTCGGTTAAGTTCGATTTTGGGCCGAATCGGATTATTTGCCTTGGAGTTACCTGCCCTTGAGCATAAAAAAATACGTTGTGACCACGATAGCAACTTTATTTTTATTCATATCAGCTTCAAACTTGCAGGTAACGAGGACAGGCATAAAATCTCGGTTAAGTTCAATTTTGGGCCGAATCGGAATATTGACCTCGGAGTAACGTGACCTTGAGCGACAAAAAATTTGCCCATAGACTTAATTAGGGAAAATGTTGCGACTACGATAGCGACTTGAATTTTTTTCAGATCAGCTTCAAACTTGCAGGTAACAAGGACAGACATAAAATCTCGGTTAAGTTCGATTTTGGGCCGAATCAGAATATTTGCCTTGGAGTTACCTGCCCTTGAGCATAAAAAAATACGTTGTGACCATGATAGCAACTTTATTTTTATTCATATCAGCTTCAAACTTGCAGGTAACGAGGACAGGCATAAAATCTCGGTTAAGTTCGATTTTGGGCCGAATCGGAATATTGACCTCGGAGTTACGTGACCTTGAGAGACAAAAAAATTTGCCCATAGACTTAGCGTAGGGAAAATGTTGTGACAGAAATAGGGACTTGAATTTTTAGCTCACCTGAGCCAAAGGCTCCAGTGAGCTGATAGTATACCAAGGCTCTGGAGTCCGTCGTCTGTCGTCCGTCCATCCGTCGTCCACACTTTCAATGAAGCATATCTCAGAAGGCAGTCGACCAATCTTGTTTAAATTTTATGTGTAGCACCATTGGGCAAGGGGAAAGGCTGCATTAGGTTTTGGAGCTAGTCTGGTTCATTTGTTCCTTCATTCTTCTTTCTCTCCATATAGAGATAATAGACCAATGTTAAATTTTTAATCAAAGATTTCTCAGGAACTATAAAAGCTAGAAGCATCAAATTTGGTATTCAATAGAATAATGATGACTTATTTTGTGTAAGAGACATTTGGCTTTCTCAGCTTATTTGTTCATCTGTTCTTTCATTCTTCTTTCTCTCCATTTTGACCAATGTTAAATTTTCGTCAAAGATTTCTCAGGAACTATAGAAGCTAGAAGTCTCAAACTTGGAATGCAATGCAATAATGATGACTTATATCCTGTAAGGGTCAATGGGCTGGATTCTATTAGCAGATTTAGTAGTCAAGTCTGTGAATTGTTAAAACTTAAGTTCCTCAGGTGAGCGGTTTAGGCTCATTGAGCCTCTTGTTACGATTTTTATTGTAGTCTTGAGACTCAGCACACATAAGGTGCATGTTGGTATGACCAGTGAAGATGGACTGCATTCATGAAGTCTGTGTCTTTACCTGTTGTACCAACATAACACTCATTTAGTCTTACCAGTCATCACCAGCAGTAAGTGTCAGGGTAAATCATGAAGATATTGATGGGCTGCTTGTGTGCACAGGTTGATCTCAGTTTGCTTTACATGCTGAGTTGCACCTTTTTGTGTGCGCATATCAGGTTTCAACTTCAGTTAGAGGACTGTAGTTCTACATTCTATTGTCACAGGCTTTAATTCCATATTCTGTTTCTTGCCATAGGCTATATTTCCTTATCTTATTTCTTGTCACAGACTATAGTTCTATATTCTGTTTCTTGTCACAGTCTGTAGTTCCATATTCTATTCTTGTCCTTGTTATACCCCCGCAAACGAAGTTTGAAGGGGGTATATAGGAGTCAGCTTGTCGTCTGTCGTCGCCGTCGGTCCGTTACAAAAAACTATAACATTGCTCATAACTTCCTTATTCTTTGACCGATTTCTTTAATATTCACACACCACACACCTTGCCACTAGTACTTAAGATTGATATACACAAACCTGACCTTGACCTTTACGTTGACCTTCCTTAAGGTCAAATACTTGTAAAAATTTGTCGTCGTCGTCGGTCCGTTACAAAAAACTTTAACATTGCTCATAACTTCCTTATTCTTTGACCGATTTCTTTAATATTCACACACCACACACCTTGCCACTAGTACTTAAGATTGATATACACAAACCTGACCTTGACCTTTACGTTGACCTTCCTCAAGGTCAAATACTTGTAAAAATTTGTCTGACAACGCATGCGGGGGTATAATTGGCGCCCGTTAGGCGGCAGCTCTAGTTACAGACTATAGTTACATTTTCTGTTACTTGTTACAGCCAATAGTTCCCTATTTTGTCGATTTTATACAGGTTGTAGATCCACTTGTTAAGCCGGCCTCGGTATCTCAGTCGGATGCACGTCTGACTGGTGATCAGGAGGATGCCGGTTCGATACCTACAGGGGTCGGCAACATTCTTTCATGGAGATTGATCATGAAATCTTTTCTACGGTCATTCTCTTCCTTCGACTGATTCAAGAAGGGCATTTGTCAGTTCGAACTGTACTGGTTAACGGCTTACGTATAAACCTGCCCAGGCAAAGTGTGGATAGGTAAACTGACCGGCTCAATAATGACCTAAATAGTGTTGACTGGGGCGTTAAACTCCCAAACAAACAAATGAAGGTCCTCTTGTTACAGGCTATAGGTCCATATTCTTTTTCTTGTTAGAGACAATATTTCTATATGAGCCCCGCCAAGCGAATTTGGGTCTTCGAGCATTCCGTCATGACAAACTTTAACTGCGCATGCCCAGCCATTCAGAGGGGCCAGGGATATGGCTTTCTGTCTGAAGGTTCCACTTGATTCACTGCTTGTATGAGCGAGCAGCGCAGGTTCTGGCGAGACTGCGCGGATGCGCAGGCTCGCCTGAACCTTCGCTGCTCGCATAGGCGATAAGTACCAAAATCGCTTGGCGGGGCCCATATTATTTTGTTAAACTATAGTTTTGATACTTGTCATAGACTGTAGTTCCATATTCTGTTTCAGCTTCTACTACAGCTACCCCAGTATCAGCTGCAGCATCATCAGCGGCAGCAGCAACATCGTCAACTTCAGCTGCAACCACAACTACATCAGCAACAGGCACAGCTCCGTCATACTCCTGGCCAGGCGCAACTACTCAGACTAATATGCCTTTTATGCCTATGCCAATGTTTCCCATGTTTATGCCAAACAGTATGTATATCCAGACTTGTATTCACATAAAACTTGTAACGAACCATCAAAATTACATTCTTGCTTGCCCATACGAAAGTATGGGAAAAATATTGCAGTACCCTTCCCATTGGCAGCAGCAGTGCCCACCAAAAAGCTGAAGATTTATGTTAAAGTTTTTAAGAACTCATATTTTTCATATGCTCAGGTACATTAGGTTAACGATTTGCTTTGTGCTAGGTACAGGTCTAAAGTGTTTTTTTTTAGCTCACCACGATAGTAAGAATATTTTCCTCTGTATTGCCTCCCTTATTTCCCTGTGTTAAAGTTTACCTGCAAGCTGCGTGAGTTCAAATCCTGGGGGAGGAATGTTTTTTTTGCTGTTGGGTCTGGGGCTCAAGGTCACTGTGGCTATTTTAGAAACAACATTGTCATCTCTCAAACGCCTTCATTTATTGATGGATTTTAATATAACTTCACACAAATGTTGGGTATAATGATATCTTGAGTGACTTTGACTTTCAGGATCCGGAGCTTAAGGTCAAGGTCACTACTTTCTGGGTCACAGGGTCAAGGTCACTGTGGCTATTTTTAAAAAAAAACATTGTCATCGCTCTTGCACCTTAATTTAATGATGGCTTTTAATATAACTTCACACAATTGTTGGTATGATGATATCTCTGGCAAGTTCGACTTTCAGGTTCCGGGGCTGAAGGTCAAGGTCACTGGCTATTTTTAGAAAAAACTTTGTGATCGCTCTAGTGCCTACATTTATGGATGGATTTTAATATAACTTCACGCAAAATGTTGGGTATGATGATATCTCGAGCGGGTTCGACTTTCAGGGTCTGGGGCTGAAGGTCAAGGTCACTGTGGCTATTTTTAGAAAAACTTTTTCATCGCTCTTGCGCCTGTATTTATGGATGGATTTTAATATAACTTGGCACAAATGTTGGATATGATGATATCTCGAGTGACTTTGACTTTCAGGTTCCGGGGCTGAAGGTCAAGGTCACTGTGGCTATTTTTAGTGCATACATTTATGGATGAATTTTAATATAGCTTCACACAAATGTTGGGTATGATTATATCTCAAGCGTTTTCGACTTTCAGGGTCCAGGGCTGAACGGGAAGGTCACTGTGGCCATTTTTAGGAAAACTTTGTCATCGCTCTTACGCCTTCGTTTATTGATTGATTTTAATATAACTTCACACAAATGTTGGGCATCATGATATCTAGAGTGACCTTGACTTTCAGGGTCAGGGCTGAAGGTCAAGGTCACTGTGGCTATGTTTAGAAAAACTTGGTCATTGCTCTAGTGTCCACATTTATAAATGGATTTAAAGATAACTTCATACAAATGTTGGGTATGATGATATCACGAGTGTGTTCAATTTTCAGGGTCTGGGGTCAAGGTCACTGTGGCTATTTTCAGAAAAAAATTAGTGATTGCTCTAGTGCCTACATTTATCGTTGGATTTTATTATAACTTCACACAAATGTTGGCAATGATAATATCTTGAGCGAGTTCGACTTTCAGGGTCTGGGGCTGAAGGTCAAGGTCACTGTGGCTATTTTTAGAACAACTTTGTCATCGCTCTTGCATCTTCATTTATGGATGGATTTTAATATAACTTGACACAAATGTTTGGTATGATGTTATCTTGAGTGACTTTGACTTTCCAGGTCAGGGGCTAAAGGTCAAAGTCACTGTGGCTATTTTTTAGAAAAACTTGATCATGGCTCTAGTGTCCACATTTATTGGTGGATTTTAAGATAACTTCATAAAAATGTTGGGTATGATAATATCTCGAGTCATTTCAACTTTCAGGGTCTGGGACTCAAAGTCAAGGTCACTGTGGCCATTTTTAGAAAAACTTTGTCATCACTCTTAAGTACGTACATTTATTGATGGATATAATGTAATTTTACACAAATGCTAGGCTAGGCTTTTTTTAATTTGTCTTGCGCGAGGGGGTTTGTATTGTTTGTGGTGCCTTATTATTACTTGTAAGTTTGTAAAAAATATTTTATCAAATATAGATTTCTTTTTCATTTTTTTTTTACAGTGGAAAGGCTTGAAAATAGGATGATTAGGGGTACTTTTTGGTTCTCTTTCATTTGCTGCAGTCTGTTGGGCTGTTTTACAGAAGAAAAAATTTTGATAACTTGCCCTCATCCATCTTGGGACCCCAAAGGCGAGCTATGTTGTCTTCTGACAACTCTTGTTAGCACTTATCATCACAGACTTAGAAATTTTGTTGTTTAATCCACTCATACCTGGAACCCTGTAAAGGAAAATAGGTGAACATTGGAGACCGAAATCAGATGCCAGTTGGGGTCTACACAGATAAAAATGAAAAATAGACCCGCCATCCCATACATGTCTAATGAACTTGTCCAACATGTAATATGGAAGTGTCCTGCAGTATACAATGGGTTGAGGACAAGGCCAAGACTGTTTAGCTACCCTGTCGGGTGACAGATCTCAAAATGTTAATTGATCCACCAAATACAATATCAAGTTCTCTGGTATTTTTGCTGAAAATTTTGTGTAAAAATGTGTTTGCAAAAGCTGCTCTCATTTTTTTTCAGCAAAAGTATCAGTGTATATGCTTTATTTTATGATGAAAGTTTAACCTTATGTTAAGGAAATGTTTTGAACAACTTAGCGTAGATTTTCATCATTTCCAGAAATATTGGAGGTCTTGATGCATTTCTGTTACTAGAATGCAGTCGATGGCACGCCATCGCAAATCCCTACGCCTTCTCCACAGGGGCTAAGTACCCAATAACAGCATGTACATGTATTTGCAATTGAATTTGACTGACATGTTACCTTTTGACCCCTCCCCCAGGGCCAAAATCTGACCCCAGCTTAAAAAGTTTACTTGTATTATATTCTACTAATAATGCCCTTTGATTTGATATGCCACATGACTATGTTCTGAAAAAGTTAAATTTTGATCCCTCCCCCAGGGCACCAATCTGACCCCAGGGTCAAAATTTTACTTGTATTATATTCTACTAATCATCCCCTGTTGATTTGATATGCCACATGACTATGTTCCAAAAAACTTTAACTTTTAACCCCGACCCCAACAAGTCCGACACTTGGGGCATGACCCAGGGGTCGCAGCCAAAATCCTGTTCAATATATTTTACATATTTCATTAATCATTACTTCTGCAAAGTTTGGTGTCAAAATCTATAAAATTGACTTTGTGTTTGAATTTTATTGATATTTGACCTTTTGACCTCTTACCAGGGCCCCTGAGGGCGGGGCCAAAAATAAATGTGCTATTGCACACCCCATTCATGTAAGCAACCCACACACCAAATTTGGTTGGATTCTGGTTAATAGTTTAGTAGGAGATAGCATAATGGACCGATGGATGGACGGACGGACGGAGGCGAATATAATATTCCATCCTCTAAAGTGTGGAGATAATTATTGTACTCCATACCATAATTAAATGCATAACTATTATAACAAAAGGAGATTCTACCATCTTGTCCTGTATCAAACTCTGCTCCAAAAATAAGCAGTGTAGACCTGAAGAACTCTGATCAGACTGCTATTTTAAAGCAATATTCCATTTAAACACATCATTTGGTTGCTAAAATATAAGATTCAACCAGAAGGTTTCCATTGCTGCCTAAGCTCTAAGACCAAGTATTAACCCATTTTGTACCAGAAACCCCAAAACAGGTACCCTGGCAAACAGAGCAGGCCCAGATCAGACAGGGACTCTACTGTTTGCTAAAAGTTCAGTCATTTTCCAAATGAATTTTGTTGAAAACACAACCTGACACCCCTAAATTTTGAAATGAACACCTGCTATATATAACGGGGAAGATTCCATTTGGTACAAAAAGGGTTAAACATTAACTTAATTTCACACTGAATCCAGCTGTTTTATTTCCTTCAAAAAGGAAACATTTTCTGTCATGTTTTTGCTCCTACAAAGAGACAAGAAATTCAAAAGCATGAAATCAGCTGGGTGAAATCTGTCAATAGAATGTCAGATATAGAAAGATCACACTTTCCTGAAATGAGAAAATGTATTTCTTTGCTTTGCCTGTGTTAGAACAAACCACATTGTGGATTAAAGCAACATATAAATCAGGACATTAATCTTTGACCAGAGAGGGTCAAGGGGATTAGATAAACCTGGCATGTTTTCTGCCATTTTTCACTAGGGAGGTAACGTCCAGGATGCCCTTGATTGCTTTTCCGTTATATAAGCCTTTCTGGAAAAAAAGGGTCTACTTGTAAAGGAAAGAATTTGCTCCTGGGTAGACCCTTATTGATAAGGGGCAAAGAAAATATTTTGCAGGAGTTGCCTCTGCTGAAGATGCAGCTTTTCCTCTAAACACTGGGTACTTTTTTTATCACCAAACAACATTATGAAATATTTTTCTAATTTCCAGAAAACCGGATTTGACATTTTATGCAAATTGTCTCCTTGGGGACAATTTGCATGAGATGTCAAGTCCTGTTTTCTAGGAAAAAAATCAACAGTTGTTCATACGCTGAATTAGCCCAGAGGATGGTTGAGGTTAAATAATGCCCAAGATTGTAACAATGCTATCTTCATTTATGCAATATGACATTTTATCATATGACGTAATTTCTGAGAATGTAATAACGCCATGTATTAAATTTGGTAATCCACTTATGGATTAAATATGCATATTAGTTAGATAGGCCCCTAATGTTACGCGTAATACGTCCTTAATGACGTCACATTTACTAATGGCAGAATATTTACTTTTTAGCTCAGCTGTTTTCGAAGAAAATGACAGGGTATTGTCATAGCTCTGGCGTCGTCTGCGTCATCGTGCAAAAACTTGGACATTTTGTAACATCTCTGTAATTATTGAACATATTTACTTGAAACTCAGACTAGTTGTTCATTATGAAAAGGAGAACTCATACCAAATAGGTGAGGTAACCCTCAAAATATTTTTGGCACAGTTATGCCCCTTTTTCGACTTAGAATTTTTGCAGCCGAGCGTTGGCACCCGCATGCGGTGCTCTTGTTTGTAAACAAATCCTAAATAAAGCACATTTTAAATGTCATGATAACTAGAATCTTGCATTCGTGTTCTTGTATTATCAGATTTCTTAAACACCTTGAGGAAAAGGGATAAAAATGCTCGGTGAAGCCGCACATTTTATCCCTTTTCCTCAACTTGTTTAATAAATTTAATGATACATGAACACTCATGTGAGGTCCTCTATATTAACCCTTGCAGGTTTTCCAAGACCTCCAGCTTCATTGTCAGGCCTTAGTGAAGAAGAGTTGCGGGCTATGGAGGGTATAGAAAGAGAAAATATAGAAGCTAGAATACAGTGGCTTCGAGATATACAATCTTTATTAGATGGAGCAATGTTGTTAATTAATCAGTATAATACAGTTGCAGCTAATTCCAGGTAGTAATTTCCAAGGTTTTTTACCCATTTCAACCCTTTTTGATCTGATTCGAATCTTTCACCTAATATATGCAAGGAATTCATTTCGAAATTTAAGGGTGTCAGGTTTTAGTGTTTATATTTAAACGCAATTTTTTGTCCATATTGTGTAAAATTTATGAAGAGTAGGTATTTGTTTGAAATGTTTGCACATCAATATAACAGATGTACTTAGCCATAACATTAACCCATTTTGTACCAGAAACCCCAAAAGGGGTAATTGGCAAACAGTGCTGGCCCAGATCAGACACGCAGAATGCAGCATCCGTCTGATCAGGGCCTTCACTGTTTGCATAAAGTTCAGCCATTTTCGAAATAAAATTTGAAGAAAACACAACCTGACACCCCTAGATTTTGAAATGGACTTGCACTATATATGAGGTGGAAGATGACATTTGGTACAAAAAGGGTTAAACAGCCATCGCTATGATATGACCTCAGGTAGACTACTCAAGAAGTTTGTTTATCCATTACGTTGCTTAAATCTTACCCCACTAGTGCCGACTTTTGTCACCTGCAACAATACGTCAAGCCTGGCCTGGATCCAAACTGTTTGAAACTTTGGTGGTATACCTGAAAGATTTAAAAAAGTTTTTTTTAAAAAAAAGGATACAAAATTACTCAGCATGCAAAGAGCTAATTACAACTTCACATGATAATCGTCTTTCATTGATTTAATAATCTTTAAGAGCACCGAGGAAATATCTACAGCAGCACACGTCTATCTTTTTTCTTCTTCTTTTTTTCAGAGAAAATAAGGCTTGACATTTCTTGTGTGTCTTCTGCTCAACACATGTATTCCTATTTCTTGCACACCAGACAAGGAAATCCGTGATTTTACCCTGGGATAGAAATTTATGTTCTGACCCTGCTGTTCCAACCCAAAATCGAATATAATCGCGTGTTTGATAAATGCACTGGTTGATTACGACCTTGTATGCACCATCGTTAAGGTTGACGTCACAGCATGTTATGTGACGTCACTAAACATTCCTGCAGTGACAACACAATATGACGGACATTGGTAACCGAAGTGACTGCAGCATTAAAAATCTGCACTAAGAAATGGAAGGTATGCAAGAAAAAGAATCCAATATGGGTGTGAGGGGTGAATAGAATAATCCGTCCCTCGGGATCACTGTCCGGCATCACGAGGCAAGCCTCCTGATGCCGGACAGTGTCCCTGGGGACGGATTTTTCCATCCACCCCTCACACCCATATAAGATTCTTATATTTTCTCTGAAAAATAAGTAGGAAAAAAAATGAAAATCACGTCTGGTTGTCATGCATTCTGCTTTAATAGTTGATCCTTATCCCGCTGAATATGACAGTCCATATCTTAGCAAACAGTGTAGATCCAGATCAGATGAGAAAAAGCTATCTGATCCGGTTCTACACTGTCATTCAGTTTGTGAATTGAACAGATACATTGTGTAAAGGAATTTGATTGGTTGATAGTCAGAAATTGGTGCAACAAATTTTATGCAGGAGGATAAGGGTTAAAGTCCAATGATCTGAAATGGTGC
The DNA here is from genome assembly GCA_963580285.1 of Lucinisca nassula. Classification (NCBI taxonomy): domain Eukaryota; kingdom Metazoa; phylum Mollusca; class Bivalvia; order Lucinida; family Lucinidae; genus Lucinisca; species Lucinisca nassula. Next base: position 206,183 of record CAUZLF010000274.1, on the reverse strand, counting down.
ATCCAAGAACGTCTCAAAGCCTCCGTGGTGTAGTGGTTATGCTACTTGCCTTGTAAACCAGGGGTCGCCGGATCAATCCTGGGCTTCTCCAGACTTTTGGATGAGTCTTTAAACCGAGGTCCCATCTCTGTATGACCTTAGCTGTTGGTGGGACGTAAAACTCAAAACACTCACCCCAGGAATGTCAGCCACCAGTTTAAATATATGTTGATGGTGTAGCATAGTTAATATCAGGGGCCAGTTGTTCAAAACTAATGATGTCATTAGTTAAAATATCATTAAATTTGGCAATTATGCTAATATTATTTTTGCTGAAAAAGTGTGAGCAGCAAAAGCTGCTTGCATTTTTTCAGCAAAAGTACCAGAATTTCATATACTGAACTTGCTAGAACAGTTAACAATATGACCACTTACGAGCTTGTTAAGCTAACAATGCTTTGAACAACTGGCCCCAGATGAGTTGTTTTCTATTTCCAGTATAGCAGGTATATCAGTACCTAGGGAGACAACAGATTCCTCCTCCTCTAGAACTGAAGGGTCTACAAAAGTGCCATTATCTAGTCAGTCCAGGGGGTCAGGGGCCAGGCCTAAATATAGCAATGTAAAAATAGAACCATCAACATTAGATAAAAAAGAAGATAGTTTTACAGGTAAGCTTGGCATGTGCATCATATCAAATAGGGGCATATACAGTGAAATCCCGCTTTTAAGACCACCTAAAATTAAGACTAATTCTGCATTAAAAAGCTTATTTTAGTAGGTTGCAATTATTCTTTCTTTGTGTTTTCTGTAAACAGTGTCCTCTTTAGAGACTACCTTTGGAACTGGTCAGAAAGGGTCTTAAATACCACTTTTGACCAGTCCCAAAAGTGGTATTATTATAGAATTTTACTGTAGTTTTAACATCCATCCATCTGTCTGTTTGTCTGCAACACTAGATTCTGCTTGATATCTTGTTAAGAAATTGCTTGAGTGCAGTCCAATTTCACATGTACTATGATATTGATAATAATTTACTAGGGATTATTACTTAGCATTTTTCATCAGTTTAAAACAGAGTTACTGCCCTTGACTTGTATCAGTTCGCTTTTCTGGGGCCAGTTTTTCAAAGCATTGTTAACTTAACAAGCTTGTTAGTGGTGAAATTGTTACCTGTTCTAGCAATTACCATATTGAAAATTCTAATATTTTTGCTGAAAAAAGTGAGCAGCTATCGTAGATGCAAAAGCTGCTCATATTTTTTCAGCAAAAATATTAAATATAATATATATATTAAAATATATTGAAATGATCAAAATTTTAACAATATGTAAACTAAGGACATCATTAGTTTGAACAATGGGCCCAGTACCTTATGAAACTTGTGAAAGAATTGATGGATTTTGATCAGATTTCATAAAAAGAATGAAATTGACTAAGTAGTTCGGCGCTTTACAAGAGTGACTGTCATTTCAGCTCTAGTTGCAATTTGTTGAGTAATAAATCACAGTTTGGAGGTTGGTTACGAAGTAGATCAAATCAAAAGCTTGTAGCGCAAGTTATCTGTCTACTTTATTACTCTTACAATTTGCATACTTGAGCTGATCTATTTCAGTTCTAACATACTGAAAATTGAAAATCGGAAATAGTGTTACCATTTCCTTAAAATTCTACCAACCTTTCAACATTGTTAGAACCAATACTGCCAAAACTTTTGACTGTAATACATGCATTTCTGTCATTTTGTTAAGTTTTCGATGCGAGAAAATGATGTTACAGCATTTAATGTCAAAGACTCTAGGAGTGCTGTCATAAAACAGCGGCTATTCGCATCATTGCAGAACAAATCACAGTTACTTTCCATTGTCAAAACAGGCATATTGTGTAAGAATGACTGTCAGAAAACGATTTCTGCATTTCCACTCAATAAATTGTGAAAGAATTGATAGATTTGGGTCAGATAGCGCATATAAATGATACTGGCAATACTTGACATGGAATTGTTAACTTTTTGCCAGCTTCACCACCCTTGATGGTCATCAGAAAATAATTTTCGCTCAGTATCTTCATCCTTATATCTTAGACTGTAATGAGTGTGTCATGATAAATAGTTTTAGTGATAGTATTTCTGTAGTGTACCTCTAAAAAGCAAGAATGGTACTATAAATTAACGGTACAAAAATAAGACCACACCAGACCAGAAGAATACCCCAGTGTCAGTAAACACATTGGGAACCCTGTTTACTTTTTCATGCATTTACAGAAATGAAAAAAACTAGTTAATGATTGGGATTTAATATTGTTCATACTTACGTTCTCCGCCAAGGGGAGGGAAACATATTGTTTTTGGTGCAGATCATGTTTGGGGCTACTTCTGCATAGCCTGTTTGAAACACTATATCTCTTGAAACAATGGATGGATTCTGACCAAACTTGCATGGTGACATTAGGATGGGAGAAAACAGTCATCTCACAAACAAATTGATGAAATTGGTCAAACTTGATACAATATATCATTGCGATCTACCAAAGATTTGCTTAGATGTTGGTGACCTTAACCTTATTTTCTCTTCTGGCTTCTCTGCACCCTAGCTCATGAATGAATTGATGAAATTTGGTCCCAGTTGGTCAGACTTGGTAATATATACATTACAGCCTACCAAAGATTGATAAGATTATGGTGACCATGACCTTATTTTCAAGGTAATTTATTTTACATTCATTGAAGTATGAACAACATCCGGTTGCGAACAAAGTTTACCAGTTAGTGAACCCCTTTCAACAAAAAATTACCTTCATTTAACCCATTGTATGCAGGGAAACCCCTAAAGGGGTACCTTAGCAAACAGTGCTGGCCCAGATCAGATGCCACATAACGCGGCATCTGATTAGAGCCTGCACTATTTTCTATCAGTGATAGAATAAAAACGAAAAAATAGGCCTGACACCCCTTATATGACAAATGGACTTGTCCAACATATAGCAATTGAAGAGTCCATTAGTATACAATGGGTTAAATAATTATCTGGTGCTTCTTTTTTTATACAACATTATTTGTCTTGTTATTTATAGATCTGACCTCATTAGAGGGAGCCACCGGTTACTCACCTAACAAAGAAGAATATATTCCTGAGTGGGAAGATCCCAGTAAGGAGGAGCATGGTGATGAAATGGATCAAGTAAGACGACGGAGATTAGAAAAATTTCTCTCAGACAGTTCTCAAACAGACTCGAAAAGTGTTGATACTGTACCACCTCATCAAGACTAAATGTGTTCATTAAAATATATTATGTAGAAACAGATAGGATGGGTAGTTAGTAATAATCTGAGGATAATTTTTGTTAATTAGGGCCCCGCACTGAAAGTGTGGGTGCCCTATAGTAATCACTCTGTCCGTCCGTCTGTCTGTCCGTCTGTACGTCCACAAATTTTTTTACATCAACATTTTCCTACTCCTCTGATAGCGCTGCCGGGGCCCTAGTCAGTTTCACTGACAGCTCTAGTTATACATAAAAACCTATGTTGTGGGTATTCATTAGAACTGCCTCAGTGAGGTGGTTCTAATGAGTACCCTCAACATAGGTTTATGTAAGAAATAAGGAAAATTATCCTTCAGTTATTGCCATATACCCACCTTATTTGTTGCAATGGTACTGTATGTGAGCTGGATACTTAACCCTTCTCTTGCTGAATATTCAGATTAGCCACACCCATTTCTGACTTTGAACCAATCAGATTACTTGATGTAATTCATTCCTACAAATTCATAAATTGAATGTCAAACAGTGTAGATCCTGATCAGATGGCTTCTTCAGAAGCCATCTGATCTGGATCTACAATGTTTCCAAAGATAGGGTTTGTCGTGAACAGCATGATAAGAGTTAACACCTAAGAAAAGTGATTACCCACACATACATGACATTCACTGGCTGAAGCTTACGTCAAGCTTCATTCATTCATTCTTCCAATAGGTCTTAACCTCTGTGGAGGACATCAGATGGTGTACATTGCACACACTCCAGATTTGCATGATGAAATCCTACACAGTAATCATGTAATTATGGTAGGGGTCTTTAACCTGTACAGGGGATGACAACTTGCTTAGGGGGTCTCCAGTTAATGTCCCGATCCAAAGGATGGTGCACTTATGACATTCATCTCTGCAAATGATTCCAGTGGAATGTGTTTGGACACCAAAATTTTATGACTGCTGCCAGGGATTGGACTGGGGGCCTCTAGCATCAGACGCAAGTGCAGTAACCACTGAGCTATCACACTTCAGATTAGGGGGAGTAACAGAAATAATCAGCCCTTAACCCTTTTTGTACCAAATGGATTCTTCCACCTTATTATTTAGTGTGAGTCCATTTCAAAATTTATGGGTGTCAGGTTGTGTTTTCTTCAAACTTTGTTAGGAAAATGGCTGAACGTTTTGCAAACAGTGTAGGCCCTGATCAGACGCCGCGTGCCTGCACTGTTTGCCATTTATCCGTTTTGGGGTTTCTGGTACTAAATGGGTTAAGGGGAATGGGAACACCTTCAGGGAAGGCAACTCCTGCAAAAGTATTTTTGTCTCTCTTGTCAGCTCTTATTTTAGGAAAGAATTTGCTGCTGAGGAGCAAATTAGAAGGCCCCTTTTTCATTGGAACAGGGCTTATAGAAAAACAGGAAGTCTCGAAAGTTGTCTCCCTTTGAAAAATGGCGGAAAAATCTGCCAGATGTTCCGATTCCCCTTCACCAGCTGCATAAATAAATCTAGCCACACTCATTTTCATTTCTACTAATGAAAGTGCTTGATGTCATTTAGTCATTTAAATTCACAAACTGAATGGCAAACAGTGTAGATCCTGATCAGTTGACTTTGTCAGCTGATCTGCATCTGTTCTGTTTGCAAAGGAAGAGGTTAACATGAATAGCAGGATAAAGGTTAACCTACCAAGGCTTCAGAGAAAATAAGGCCTGACATTATTAGCTCACCTGAGCCGAAGGCTCATTGGTGAGCTGATAGTATGGCCAGGCAAAAATTCTGTGTGTGTGTTCACATTTTCAAACGTCTTCTCCTCCGGAACCGCTGGGCCGATTGTAGTCAAATTTCATGTGGAGGCTCCATGGGGTGGGGGAACGAAAGTTTGCATTTTTGGTCTAGGTCACATGACCAAGATGGCCGCCATGCCCATATATGGTAAAAACCCTTCGAAAATCTTCTCCTCCGGAACCACTGGGCCGATTTGCATGAAACTTGGCATGTAGCACCTGGGACATGGGCCCATCATAAATTGCATAAATGGTGTCCCTGGGATGACCTTGACCTATTTTACGCCAAGGTTAAATTTGGTAACATGGGCATTTGTATGGGAAAAAGTAGAAATGTCTGATATCTTGCAAACTGTTACAAATAATGCCACTAAACCATATATATTCTTATTCCTTATGATGAGGCGCATTAAGTGACATGGATTTTGGGACCCTGGGGCCCCCCGGGGGGGCATGCCCCACCCCCTTCTTTGCACAAAATGCTTAATATCTCGGAAACGGTTAAGATCCCCACCCATAAACCATATATATTCTTGTTCCTTATGATAAGGCGCATTCAGTGACACAGACCTTTGGACATCAGGGTATCGGAGGGTCCCCGGGGTGGCATGCCCCACCCCCTTTATTGCAAAAAATGCTTAATATCTCGGAAACTGTTAAGATCCCGACCCATAAACCATATATACTCTTGTTCCTTATGATGAGGCCCATTCAGTGGCATGGACTTTTGGACCATGGGGTACCAGGGGTCCGGGGGGGGGGGGGGGGGGAGCATGCCCCACCCCTTTTTTTGCACAAAATGCTTAATATCTCGGAAACGGTTAAGATCTCTATCCATGAACCATATATATTCTTGTTCCTGATCATAAGGCGCATTAAGTGACATGAACCTTTGGACCCGGTGTAACAGGCCGGTTCTTCCCCCCAGTCAGTTTCTTCCCCGGGGAAGAACTGGGCCGGCCCGTTTCTTCCCCGGGGAAGAAACTGACTAGTCAGTTTCTTCCCCACCCAGTCAGTTTCTTCCCCACCTGAAATTTTTTTAGAACGATAAAGAACAAGTAATATATGCCTCACAAATTGTTAAAAATTAAAAAAGAAACCATTCTGAATTAGTTTTGGGTCTTTACAGCTTGAATGGCAAAATTTTCTCTATGCCATACAATATATGGAGATCCAAGGAAATTTTCATCCCAATTCCAGTATCTATGATTAATTTTCTTAGCTTTTTATGACATTAATTGGTATTAACTAAACAGATATAATAAGCAACAACCCTTTAGTGCTCCAATCTAAATATAATTTGGAAAGTGGGGGTGGGGAAGAACTGGGCCGGCCCATTTCTTCCCCACCCCAGATTTTTCTGTTTACTAGAAATTCTTGTGATAAATGTTCTTTTCTTTTAAAGACATAAACTGGTATTTACTACACAGCTATAATAAGCAACAAATGTTTGGCCCTTAAATTTCAATAGAATTCAGAGACTGGGGGTGGGGAAGAACTGGGCCGGCCCAATTCTTCCCCCTCCCAGATGTTTCAGTTTACTAATAATTCTTGTGATAAATTTCCTTTGCTTTTTAGGACAAAAATTGGTATAAACTAAAAAGATATAATAAGCAACAAATGTTTGGAGCTTTATTATCAAGAGAATTTGGAGGCTGTGGTGGGGAAGAACTGGGCCGGCCCAGTTCTTCCCCACCCCAGATGTTTCTGCTTACTAATAATTCTGGTGATAAATTTCCTTTGCTTTTTAAGACATAAATAAGTATAAACTAAACAGATATAATAAGCAACAAATGTTTGGAGCTCAAATTTGGAGACTGGGGGTGGGGAAGAACTGGGCCGGCCCGTTTCTTCCCCACCCGAGATGTTCTGTTTACTAAAAATTCTTGTGATAAATTTTCTTCACTTTTAAAGACATAAATTTGTATTAACTAAACAGATATAATAAGCAGCAAATGTTTGGCACTTAAATTTCAATAGAATTCGGAGGCTCGGGGGTTGGGAAGAACTGGGCCGGCCTGTTTCTTCCCCACCCTTGGGTAGTGTTGTACAGTTATGTCAGTTATATTGCTGAAGATGTCTTGGGTGAGGAAGAACTGGGCCAGTCAGTTTCTTTCCCACCCTTGGTAAGTATTGTACTGTTAAGTCAATTATGACATTGAAGGTGTCGGGAAGAACTGGGCCGACCCATTTCTTCCCCACCCCTGGGTAGTGTTGTACAGTTATGTCAGTTATATCGCTGAAGATGTCTGGGGTGGGGAAGAACTGGGGTGGCCCATTTCTTCCCCTAGCCTTGGGTAGTGTTGTACAGTTATGTCAGTTATATTGCTGAAGATGTCTTGGGTGGGGAAGAACTGGGCCAGTCAGTTTCTTTCCCACCCTTGGTAAGTATTGTACTGTTAAGTCAATTATGACATTGAAGGTGTCGGGAAGAACTGGGCGACCCATTTCTTCCCCACCCCTGGGTAGTGTTGTACAGTTATGTCAGTTTTATCGCTGAAGATGTCTGGGGTGGGGAAGAACTGGGGTGGCCCATTTCTTCCCCCACCCTTGGGTAGTGTTGTACAGTTATGTCAGTTATATTGCTGAAGATGTCTACGGTGGGGAAGGACTGGGCCGCCCGTTTCTTCCCCACCCTTGGTAAGTGTTGTACTGTTAAGTCAATTATGACATTGAAGGTGTCTGGGGTGGGGAAGAACAGGGCCTACCCATTTCTTCCCCACCCTTGGCTAGAGTTATGTCAGTTATATCAGAGGATGTCTGAGGCAGGGAAGAACTGGGGCGACCTGTTTCTTCCCCACCCCCAGTCTCCAAATTCTATTTAGATTTGAGCGCCAAACATTTGTGGCTTATTATATCTTTTTAGTTTGTACCAATTTATGTCTTAAAAAGCAAAGAAAATTTATCACAAGAACTTTTTGTAAACAGAAAAATCTGGGGTGGGGAAGAAATGGGCCGGCCCAGTTCTTCCCCACCCCCAGTCTCCAAATCTATTTAGATTTGAGCTCCAAACATTTGTTGTTTATTATATCTTTTTAGCTTATACCAATTTATGTCTTAAAAAGCCTAGAAAATTTATCACAAGAATTTTTTGTTAACAGAAAAATCTGGGGTGGGGAAGAAATGGGTAGGCCCAGTTCTTCCCCACCCCCAGTCTCCTAATTCTAATTAGATTTGAACTCCAAACATTTGTAGCTTATTAAATCTTTTTACTTTATACAAACTTTTGCCTTAAAAAGCGAAGAAAATTTATCACAAGAACTTTTTGTAAACTGAAAAATCTGGGGTGGGGAAGAAACGGGCCGGCCCAGTTCTTCCCCACCCCCAGTCTCCAAATTCTATTTAGAATTGAGCTCCAAACATGTGTTGCTTATTATATATTTTTAGTTTATACCAATTGATGTCTTAAAAGCGAAGAAAATTTATCACAAGAATTTTTTGTAAACAGAAAAATCTGGGGTGGGGAAGAAACGGGCAGGCCCGGTTCTTCCCCACCCCCAGTCTCCAAATTCTAATTAGATTTGAGCTCCAAACTTTTGTTGCTTATTATAGCTTTTTAGTTGATACCAACTTTTGTCTTAAAAAGCGAAGAAAATTTATCACAAGAATTTTTTGCAAACAGAAAAATCTGGGGTGGGGAAGAAACGGGCCGGCCCAGTTCTTCCCCACCCCCAGTCTCCAAATTCTTTTTAGATTTGAGCTCCAAACATTTGTGGCTTATTATATCTTTTTAGTTTATACCAAATGTCTTAAAAAGCCTAGAAAATTATCACAAGAATTTTTTGTTAACAGAAAAATCTGGGGTGGGGAAGAAATGGGCCGGCCCAGTTCTTCCCCACCCCCAGTCTCCAAATTCTATTTAGATTTGAGCTCCAAACATTTGTGGCTTATTATATCTTTTTACTTTATACAAACTTTTGTCTTAAAAAGCGAAGAAAATTTATCACAAGAATTTTTTGTAAACAGAAAAAATGGGGTGGGAAGAAACAGGCCGGCCCAGTTCTTCCCCACCCCTAATCTCCAAATGTATTTAGATTTGAGCTCCAAACATTTTTTGCTTATTATATCTTTTTAGTTTATACCAATTTTTGTCTTTAAAAGCAAAGGAAATTTATCACAAGAATTCTTAGTAGACAGAAAATTCTGGGGTGGGGAAGAACATGGCCGGCCCAGTTCTTCCCCACCCCCAGTCTCCAAATTCTATTTATATTTGGGCATCAAACATTTGTGGCTTATTATATCTGTTTAGTTAATACTAATTTATGTCTTAAAAAGCAACGAAAAATCATCAAAGATGCTTGAATTGGGATGCATATTTTATTGCATCTCCATGAATGGTGTAGTATAGAGCAAATTGTGTCATTCAAGCTAAACGGACTCAGAACTTTTTCAGAATGGTCTCTTTTCTCATTTACAACAAATTGTGAGCTGAAAATTATTCGTTGACTATGGTTCTGAAAAAAATTCAGGTGGGGAAGAAACTGACCGGGTGGGGAAGAAACTGACTAGTCAGTTTCTTCCCCCGGGGAAGAAACGGGCCGGCCCAGTTCTTCCCCCGGGGAAGAACCGGGCCGGGGGAAGAAACTGACCGTTACACCGGGGGTCCCCGGGGGGGCATGCCCCACCCCCTTTTTTGCATTAAATGCTTAATATCTCGGAAACGGTTAAGATCCCCACGCATAAACCATATATACTCTTGTTCTTTATGATGAGGCGCATTCAGTGACATGGACCTTTGGACCCTGGGGTACCAGGGGTCGGGGGGGGCATGCCCCTCCCCCTTTTTTGCTCAAAATGCTTAATATCTCGGAAAAGGTTAAGATCCCCACCCACAAACCATATATATTCTTGTTCCTTATGATAAGGCGCATTCAGTGACATGGACCTTTGGACCCGGGGGTCCCTGGGTGAGGGAGGGGGGCATGCCTAACCCCCTTTTTTCCACAAAATGCTTAATATCTCGGAAACGGTTAAGACCCCCACCCATAAACCATATATATTCTTGTCGCATTCAGTGTAATGGACCGTTGGACCTACGGTTCCAGTGGGGGGGGGGGGGGGGGGCTGGGGGCCAACTCCCTTTATTGCATTGAATGCTTAATATCTCGGAAACAGTTGAGATCCCCACCCAGTTACACAGACCTTCAGTCCCTCTTGGCCAAAGATCACATATTAAAGTCTTTGAGGACTTCCTCAGAAAAGTCAGGTGAGCGATTCAGGACCAATGGTCCTCTGGTTGTAAATCATCTACCCAGCAGATGATTCACATGAAATGTCAATCCTATTTTCTTGGAAAAATAATGTTAAAAAATTGTCAATTTTCCTTTCATTCTTGTTAGAAATGTTGTGGGTACTTGTCAGAATTGTCTCATCAATGGGAATTCGACATGTACCCACAATAGATGTTTTAACCCTTATCCTGCTGTTCATGACAACCCTACCTTTGCAAACAGTGTAGTTCCAGATCAGACAGCAGAAAAGAACCCATTTTATCAGGATCTACACTGTTTGTCATTTAGTTTGGGAATTTGAATGAATAAATTACATCAAGCATTTGATTGGTTGAAATCTAAACTATTTTATGCAGCGTGATAAGGGTTAAAGGAATATGACCCCCAAATTATACTCATTTCACCTCTTTACCTGGTGCCAGTTTTCAAAACTAACCACGTTGTTAGCTTATCCTTAAAACTTTGATCATTCAGTATGGTGGAAATACTAATATTTTTGCTGACAAAATGTGAGCAGCTTTTGCAAATGCAAAAGCTGCTCACATTTTGTCAGCAAAAATAATAAAATTTTAGATATGGTACTTGCTAGAATGGTTAACAATTTGACCATTAACGAGCTCGTTAAGCCAACGAGGCTTTGAATAACTGGACCCAGGTCTTATGTTTCTTGTTTGTGTGAGTTAAGGTTCTTTTGAGACTGGATATGTGCAGGCCTATCAGATTTGTTTATGTTCAACTATGTCATAAGTACCCATTTCACCTGAGCATTATTTTATTTTGTTTTGAAGTTATAAAATATTCAGATGCTGTCTTGTTGTATTGTTTTCTTAGCAAGCCATGGTATTGTTATCACTCTGCCTGTAGGAAAGTATAGGGAGCTTTTGTCCCGATGGTGTCGATGTCAATGTCGGCAATCATTTCATGTTGAAGTTTTTTCAACCAGAAGCCCAATTTCTTCTGTATTTGGCCTGATGGTAATTATTTCAAGGTAAGACATGAGCAGGCAAGCTACCCTATGCTCTTTGTGTCATAAATAAATGATGCATTTATGACAAGTGGAAGTAGATCAGGCTTTATATTCAGACAACATGCCATGGCATCAGACTTTGTTTATTTTTTTTTAAACCAAGGAAAACTCTTCCTTCTAAGCAGCCTGTTCAGAGCTGGCAGTGTCCACTTCTCTAGCCCTTGTGTTGTGTAAAGATTCTGATCAGAATTTCAAGATAAAAAGGCAATCAGGATCTTCACTGGTGGCAACATTAGGTTTTCTTGTGACTCGGAAACACTTAGCCAGATAAACATGAGAAGTATTTGATTTGGGACAGGATGAAGTGGGAATAACAAACACTGCCTGCACATGTGACTAAGCGAGGCTCAATCCCCCAGCAGAGAGACCTAATGTTTGGGAGTCGGCTCTCTTACCAACTTGGTCATGGAGGCCCGTCCCCAGCTAAAAAGCTTGGCCAGCAAAGATTATGATCAAGAAATATTGATGTTTATTATAACTGTTGTTTAGAGAGTTCCACAGTTCGTTTGGAATATAATTCAAGAGGTCCTATTACTGCAATACAGTATGTACCCTAAATATACGAACACCAAAAGTCTTAAAAATAAGCTTCAAGATGTTAGACACAGATCGGGCTGCTTCTGTGTTCTTTATCAGGGTATTCAATGTTTGCCATGGAGCAAGTCTTTGCAACCAAAATAAACATGTATAATGAATAATTTATGATACTACAAGGCTCATTTTAAATGTCTAATTTATTGGGGTAAATGTGGTAAAAAAGAATAAAAAAATACCTTGAATAGTATAGTAAAATATCTGGTAACTTGTAACCCATGTATGTGCCTTAACTATTTAGATAGAATATATGTGAATGGTATACATGCTGACACATAGTTTTTAACTCATTTTTTACCGGAAACCCCAAAACCTTGGCAAACAGTGCAGGCCCATATCAGATGGCGCAGAACAGTGTATCTGATCAGGGCCCGCACTATTTGCAAAAAGTTCAGCTATTTTCCAAATAAATTTTAAAGATAACACAACCTGTCACCCCTAAATTTCGAAATGGACGTTTTCAAAATGAGGAAGATTCCATTTGGTACAAAAAGGGTTAAAGGCATTTATATATGGAATATTCTACTTTTCATATATAGGTAAATGGGATCACTACCTTCCATGGACATAATTGGAACCAACTACTGTTGTGAGGGTCCAAAGCAGAAACTATGTTAGTCAAACATATGTATTATAACCAAATAAGAATGTATATATTTATATAGAAAAAAGCCATATTGGTCATTTTTTCTATATTATTTAAAAATATATTTGGAATCCATCTTTTAGCCTTTCAGGAATCCTCTATCTTTGCAAACAGAGTATAGTGCGAACAAATTGACCTGAGACTGGTGAACTCTATTAACATAATTTCATACCCGAATGAATGCATATATTTATCTTCGCCGTCTCCCGAAAATGGCGATATTGTTATTCAATACATAGTTGTCGCTAAATGGATCGCAATTCATGAGATGCCGAAAATTCACGAGGAGTTTACGAAAGCCGACACATTAGGCGATTTATTCCATGCATAAAGGTCAGTCTCATGTCAAATTGTTCGAACTATATATTCAGATCTTCTAAAATAGCCATCTGATCAGTAACTACAATTTGACATTCAGTTTGTGAATTTGTAGGAATAAATTACATCACGGAATCGAATTGGATGGCAGTCAGAAATGGATGTGGCCACATTAATTTATTCAGCAGGACAAGGGTTAACTGTGGTACAACAAGTAATCTGAACATGTTATAATGAAAAGTGTTATAAGATGGTTTATTTCATTTTTCCCTTGACTATACAGAAATACAAGAGAAGCTGACACAGCCTCTTTATTATTCATGTAGGCACCCATTTCATCATGAATAGTTAGTTTAGTTAGACTTCCATTCATGTACCATAAAGATCTTAAAGTTCGGACACCTTGAGAACATGCTGTAATTCTCCGAAAAAATTAACAAATTGGTTTCTCAATCCAGCAAAGTGTCCTTAAGGTGTAGATGGAATGGCAAACAGTGTAGACCCTGATCAGACTGCTCCTTAAGGAGCAGTCTGATCTGGGTCTGCACTGTTTGCTTAGGCCAATATGTGCCAATACTTAGGATCATTATGGTAGCCTTGATCCCTGTATGAACAAAAGGTAGGAATACCTGCTTGTTTCTTTTAACCCTGACGTTTTAACATTGCCTGGAATTAACTAAGATCACATAACTTTGTTTTTGTTTCTTTTGTTTTAATTTTTTTAAAAGTTTTCAATTTATTTGACACTTCCATAAATATAGGAAACTTGAGTGAAGTTTTAATTTACGCTTGCTCTTCTTGCCCTACCTGCATTTAATATCAAGAAAACTTTAAGAGCAACGGGTGTTTAAGATTATATTGCTGTCAAAACAATGTAATGGCATGACAAACTCAGGGCATGTAGTTTCTTATGTCACATTGTTTGGACTTGATTTTTATGCCACCTGACCAGCTTACCTCAAAATCTATTGGTCCAATGCTATTTCAAGTGGTCCACTGATTTTGATGTCATCTGATGTTGATGTTTCATAGTATCTTACCCTATGGGTGCTGATCTTTACTAGCAGACAGGATTTTTAAAGCATTTTTTTTCATCACATTAACAAGTCGATGTATTAGTAAAAACATAAACCCCACTTTATATAGAGAAAACTGGGGTTTACAGGGGTATATAGTATTTTACTTATTTCTGTACAAAGACATAGATTGTGGGTACTCATTATAACTGCCCCAAATGAGGTGGTTCTTATGAGCACCCACAATCTATGTTTGGAGTATAAATAAGAAAGGCCCCCACCCATAGGGGCTTGAAGAAATATATGGGCTGCTTGATGCTTCCATGCAGAGCTGAATCCGGCCCGCACACTAGTACTGGTAAACCGCTTAAAGGATCTAAGCCTGTCCAGGAACCGCGGTGCGAGGAGGACCATCCATGCTAATAAACCCTATTGTTTTTTTGGGTGACAGGGCTTGAGATGTCATTTCATCTCAATGTCGGGTAAAAGTCCCAAAAATTTGGAAGCAACGTCTCCAAAATGACCTTTACAGTGTTGACGAGGACGTTAAACCTCAAATCAAACAAAACAAAATAAATAAGAAAAATATCACACATTTTCATCAGAAAAGTAACCATTTTGGAGATTTGAAAGAATGCACTATTCACACGGATGTGCAATCGTAATGTATGTCAGGGGCAGATGAGACAAGCCTTATTTTCTCAATTAGACATTGCAATTACTGTATGGACTATTTCACGAGTTGGTCTACCAGACATGTCACAGCTAATCATAACTGATCCCAGTCCAAAATATCTGTTTACTGACAACAGACACACTCATTTCAGTTCCCGATTATACAGATGATCTTACATGTGTGGTCATGTTTTATTAGCTCACCTGTCACGTAGTGACAAGGTGAGCTTTTGTTATCACTTTTTGTCGTCGTCCCTCGTGCGTGCATCCGTCCGTGCGTCCGTCCGTAAACAATTTCAAATAAGTATATCTCAAATACCCCATTGTCAATCTTGATCAAATTTCATAAGAAGCATCATCAGGTAGGGGGAAAGGCTGCATAAGGTTTTTGGGCTGATCAGAAGGGAAATTCTGGTTGCCATGGCAAGATATAGCTCCCATAGACTTACAATGGGAAAAAATTAAAATATCTTCTTCTCTGAAACCACTGGGCCCAGAGCTTAGATATTAAGCTTGTAACAATGTCAAGTGGTCACCTACATAAATCCTGCCAATCATGCCCCTGGGGTCCAAATTGGCCACGCCCTGGGGCCCCTTAACTCCTATAGACTCATAATGGAAAAAAAAGCTTCAAAAATCTTCTTCTCTGAAACCACAGGGCCCAGAGCTGAGATATTTAGCATGTAGCAACGGCAAGTGGTCACCTACATAATTCCTGCCAATCATGCCCCTGGGTTCCAAATGGGCCACGCCCCGGGGCCCCTTCGCTCCCATAGACTCATAATGGAAAAAACCTTAAAAAAATCTTCTTCTCTGAAACCACAGGGCCCGGAGCTTAGGTATTTAGCATGTAGCAATGGCAAGTGGTCACCTACATAATTCCTGCCAATCATGCCCCTGGGGTCCAAGTTGGCCACACCCAGGGGCCCTTAAGCTCCCATAGACTCATAATGGAAAAAAAGCTTCAAAAATCTTCTTCTCTGAAACCACAGGGCCCAGAGCTTAGATATTTAGCATATAGCAATGGCAAGTGATCACCTACAAAATTCCTGCCAATCATGCCTCTGGGTTCCAAATGGGCCACGCCCCGGGGCCCCTTAGCTCCCATAGACTCATAATGGAAAAAAAACCTTCAAAAATCTTCTTCTCTGAAACCACAGAGCCCAGAGCTTAGAAATTTAGCAGGTAGCAATGGTGCCAATCATGCCCCTGGGGTCTAAATGGGCCACGCCCCGGGGCCCCTTAGCTCCTATAGACTCATAATGGGAAAGAAAGCTTCAAAAATCTTCTTCTCTGAAACCACAGGGCCCAGAGCTTAGATATTTTACATGTAGCAACGGCAATTGGTAACCTTCATAATTCCTGCCAATCATGCCACTGGGTTCCAAATGGGCCATGCCCCGGGGCCCCTTTGCTCCCATAGACTCATAATGGAAAAAAGCTTCAAAAATCTTCTTCTCTGAAACCACATGGTCCAGAGCTTAGATATTTAGCACGTAGCAATGGCAAGTGGTCACCTACATAAATCCTGCCAATCATGCCCCTGGGGTCTAAATGGGCCACGCCCTGGGGCCCCTTAGCTCCTATAGACTCATAATGGAAAAAAAAAGCTTCAAAAATCTTCTTCTCTGAAACCACAGGGCCCAGAGCTTAGATATTTAGCATATAGCAATGGCAAGTGATCACCTACAAAATTCCTGCCAATCATGCCCCTGGGTTCCAAATAGGCCACGCCCCGGGGCCCCTTAGCTCCCATAGACTCATAATGGAAAAAAAAAACCTTCAAAAATCTTCTTCTCTGAAACCACAGAGCCCAGAGCTTAGAAATTTAGCAGGTAGCAATGGCAAGTGGTCACCTACATAATTCCTGCCAATCATGCCCCTGGGGTCCAAACGGGCCACGCCCTGGGGCCCCTAAGCTCATATAGACTCATAATGGAAAGAAGTTTCAAACAGCTTCTTCTCTGAAACCACAGGGCCCAGAGCTGAGATATTTAGCATGTAGCAATGGCAAGTGGTCACCTACATAAATCCTGCCAATCATGCCCCTGGGGTCTAAATGGGCCACACCCCGGGGCCCCTTAGCTCCTATAGACTCTTAATGGAAAAGAAAGCTTCAAAAATCTTCTTCTCTGAAACCACAGGGCCCAGAGCTTAGATATTTTACATGTAGCAACGGCAATTGGTAACCTTCATAATTCCTGCCAATCATGCCACAGGGTTCCAAATGGGCCATGCCCCGGGGCCCCTTTGCTCCCATAGACTCATAATGGAAAAAAGCTTCAAAAATCTTCTTCTCTGAAACCACATGGTCCAGAGCTTAGATATTTAGCACGTAGCAACAGCAAGTGGTAACCTACATAATTCCTGCCAATCATGCCTCTGGGGTCCAAACGGGCCACGCCCCGGGGCTCCTTAGCTCCTATAGACTCATAATGGAAAAAAAAGCTTCAAAAATCTTCTTCTCTGAAACCATATGGCCCAGAGCTTAGATATTTAGCATGTAGCAATGGCAAGTGGTAACCTACATAAATCCTGCCAATCATGCCCATGGGGTCCAAATGGGCCACGCAACAGGACCCTTAGCTTCCATAGACTCACAATGGAAAAAAGCTTCAAAAATCTTCTTCTCTGAAACCACAGGGCCCAGAGCTTAGATATTTGGCATGTGGCAATGACAAGTGGTCACCTACATAAATCCTGCCAATCATGCCCCTTGGGGCCAAATGGGCCACACCCTGGGACCCCCTTATCTCCCCTAAACTCATAATGGAAAAAAGTTTCAAAAATCTTCTTCTCTGAAATCACAGGGCCCAGAGCTTAGATATTTAGCATGTAGCAACGGCAAGTAATCACCTACATGTTTCCTGCTTATCATACCCCTGGGGTCCAAATGGGCCGCATCCCGGGGCCCCTTAGCTCCCATAGACTCATAATGGAAAAAAGCTTCAAAAATCTTCTTCCCAGAAACTGTGAAGCACAGAACTTAGATATTTAGTATCTAGCAACATAAAATAGCCAGCTACATAAATCCTGCTAACCATGTCCCGGGGGTCAAAATTGGCCACGCCTGAGCTCAGCAGCTCCAATAGACTTATAATGGAAAAAAAACACTTAAAAAATCTTCTTCCATGTATGAAACCATTAGGCCCAGAGCTTAGATTTTTAGTATGTTGCAATGTCAAGTGGCCACCTACATAAATCCTGCCAGTTTTGCCCCTGGGATCCAAATTGGCCACACCTCAGGTCATTTTGGAGATGTCTCTTCCAATTTTGTGGGACTTTTACCCGACATTGAGATGAAATTACATCTCAAGTCCTGTCGCCCAATGAAATTAATAGGGTTTATAAGCATGGACACCGCTTTGCCTGAGCTCAGATATTTAGTATGTAGCAATGTCAAATGGTTTCCTACACTAATGATTTTCTAGTACACAGGTGAGCGATGTAGGGCCATTGGGCCCTCTTGTTGAATTTATTGAATGAGTCGAGGAAAGTGGATAAAATGTGAGTCTTCGCCAAGCATTTTTTCCCTTTTCCTCAACGAGTTTAATAAATTCAATAATACATGAGCACAAATGCAAGATTTTATTTATCATATGATATTTAGAATGCATTCTATTTGTGATTATTCTACAAAAATATCATTATCCAACCATTAGTAAATGCGACGTTGTTAAGGATGCCGTATTATGTAATGTTATGGGGCATATTTAACTAATGTGCATAATCCACTAGTGCATCATCAAATTTATTACTTGCTGTTATTTCATTCTCAGAGGCGACATCATAAGGTAATGAATATTTTCAGTTAAAGTATAAACTCAATGCACATCAGTAGTAAAATACAGAGGATCCTCGTTATAACGACAGTATTTGTTCCCTATTATTGTGCCGTTATAAAGAATTTGCTGTTATAAAGAATCCCAGTTAGGAGTATGATAGGTAATAAAAGGCCTTTTCCCCATTATTACTAAAAACAACAACAAATGTTATAGATATTTGTTAGAATCGCCTCGGTGAGGCGATTCTAACAAATATCTATAACATTTTTTTTTGTTTCTTGGAGTATTAGATCACAAGACTCTTTCATGACTATGGGCTCGATTTGTGCATTTCCAACCCGAGGATAGCCCACGCCGCTCCGAACCGAGACTAAGCCTTTAGCTAAGTAGTCATTCCATTCGAAATGCCGTTGTAACGAGTTTTGCCGTTATAACGAATGTCGGTATAAAGAGGGTCGACTGTATCAGCCTTCACAACAGTTTTATTTTTACTTAGTTTAAACATATTATATTTTATCTCAAAAACATAAACAAAGTCATGACAAATAAAGCATTAGAACATAAGCTTAAAGCTTGCTTTGTTCTTCTTCAACTTTTAACACAGGATGCAGCAGTATCAGGTCTGGTCCCCAGCATTGAAAAATAGAGGTAAACAGTACTTGGCAGGGCAAACTCACAGACTGACTGATACTAGTTTTTAAGGCACACAGGTTCAGATACTTATATGTCAGTGTATCCCTGAACTGATTGGTCAAATCCACTTTAACATGCCTGCAGCCATCACCAATCTTCTAAGCCAGGGCACTTGATTGCTGTGACCAGGGTCAGGTCATTCAAAATTAATGATGCCATTATTTACAATATCCTTAAAACTTTTGCCGTTTAATGGGAATGGATACACCTTTAGGGGAGGCAACTCCAGCAAAAGTATTTTATCTTCCATGTCAATAGGGGTCAACTCTTAAAGGAAAGAACTTGCTTCTGAGGAGCAAATTCTTTCCTTTAAGAGTAGAACCCTTTTTCACTGGGAAAGGGCTTATAGAAAAGCGAACAGGAAGTCCCGAAAGTTGTCTCCCTTTGAAAAATGGCAAAAGAATCTGCCAGGTGTTCCCATTCACCATATTATGGCAAAAACACAAAGTATCAGAATATTGTATTGCTAGAACAGTTAGCATTTTGACCACTAACTAGCTCGTTAACCTTTGCCACTCTCTGTTCTAATTCAGCAGCAGACAAATTTTTGATATATTTTCTTATTTTTCCCCCTTGAAAACAGATGTTGATATTTCTTGCAAATTGCCTTCACTATTTTCTTATTTTTCCTTAAAAACAGGTTTTGATATTTCTTGCAAATTGCCTCCAGTGAAGATAATTTGCATGAAATGTCACAATCTGTTTTCTGAGACAAATAAATGATCCTAAATATTGACACAGATTGGCCTAAGAAAACAGTGCAGGCCCAGATCAGAGTACTCCTTAGGAGCAGTTTGATCATGATCTAAACTGCTTGCCAGTCTGTCTACACCTTTTGGACTCCTTGCTGGATCATGAAACAAATTTCTTAAAATTATAGGAGAATTACAGCAAGTCCTCAGGGTGATCAAATTTTAGGATTTTTACAGTATTTTAAAATGTTATCTGCTGAATATTTACCCAGAGTGCTATACTTTCGATAACTGGACCTGGATTTCCAGAAGCTGTAGTGGTAGAGTTTTCTGTTGGTGTCACCTTTCACCATTGACCCCTTGACCTGCTGAATAAATTAATCCATTACTGACTATCAACCAATCAGACTACTTGATAAAATGAATTCATTCAATTCACAAACTGGATGATAAACAGTGTAGGTGCTGATCAGATGGCTTCTTGAGAAGCTATCTGATCTGGATCTACACTGCAAAGGTAGGGTTTGTTGTGTTCAGCAGGATAGGAGTTCATGTCTGAACCATGATCATCCTGTATATGTATGGTATGGGGTGTGGGAGCCATTTTTAAGTCAATGCCTAGTCTTTAAGGGCACTGCTATAAAATTGTAGTCCTTAAGGGCACTGCTATAAAATTCTCTATGGATTACTGATTATAGTTTATGAATAACACTTTTAACATTATTTATCTTTTCATAATTTTATTTTGAGTATGTTCATGTATTTATAATCTGCAAAAATGGAACACTGAATATTATCAAACCCTTTCCTTCCTAAAAATATGCAAAATTTTACTAGCCCAAATATGATACATACATTTGTAAGTGTTGTTATCTTAATACACATGTATTTAACCCATAAAATGTCAATCACCACAATTATCATCTGCTTTGCCATCTGCTGGTTACCTTAAAGTGGTATTGGCTGCAAATTCACAATTTTTTTGCCTTGGATTTCTCCAAAATAGCTCGATTTTCCAAGCACAACCATGCAAAGTCTCATATTATTAGAGTATTCCCCATTAACAGACTAATTATTATAAAGAAATAATTTCATTTGGTTCGAATTTATCTGTAGCTTTTATACACACAAAGGAGAGTTATTCACTTGGACTTTCTTGACCCTGGTTTTCCAAGGAATAAGTCTAAAAATAAAATACGCAGCAATATACACACAGCAGATAATTTATGTTCATTTGCACCGAAGCATGAAGGAACTCTGCATATTGTTATGCTATCCCATCTAATGAGTTTATAAGAACCTGATAGGAGTATGGAATTAGAAATATACCAAGGATAAATAATGATTATGAAAGGTTTTTAGAGAAAGATCATATAATGGGGTTAACCTACGAGAATTGCATAGTCTGGTGTATCAAAAATAGCCGAAAAATAATCAAGTTGTTTAGTGGCTTAGACAACACATCAGACAACATATATTGAATTTTATTGTTTTATTTTTAGCTCACTGTCACATAGTGACGAGGTGAGCTTTTGGGATCACTTTTTGTCCGTCGTCTGTCGTGCGTGCGTAACTAATTTCTTGAAAAGACATCACCTCCTAAACCACTGATTGGATTTTGACCAAACTTCACAGGAATGATCCTTAGGTGGTCCCCTTTCAAAGTTGTTCAAATGGTTCTGGTCCGTTGCACATCTAGGTCACAGGAGCCAAAAATAGATTTTTTTCACTGGAAACTTAAAAAATCTTCTTCTCTGAAACCACAAGGCCCAGGTCTTTGATATTTGGTATGAAGCTTCATCTATCCCCCGCCCCGGTGGCCCTTTGGTTTTACATAGGCTTATATAGGGAAAATCTTTAAAAATCTTCTTCTCTGTAACCGCAAGGCCCAGGACTTCGATATTTGGTATGAAGCTTCATCTAGTGGACCTCTACCAAGATTATTCAAATTATAGCCCTTGGGCAAAAAATACCAACGCACCGGGCCCTTCGGTTTTACATAGGCTTTTTATGGGGAAAATCATTTAAAATCTTCTTCTCTGAAACCACAAGGCCTAGGTCTTTGATATTTGGTATGAAGCTTCATCTAAATGACCCCTACCAAGATTCTTCAAATTATAGTGCTGGGACCAAAAGTGCCCCCGCCCCGGGGCCCTTCGATTTTACATAGGCTTATATAGGGATAATCTTTAAAAATCTTCTTTTCTGAAACTGTAAGGCCCAGGACTTTGATATTTGGTATGTAGCTTCATCTAATGGACCTCTACCAAGATTGTTCAAGTTATAGCCTTGGGGCCAAAAATGCCCCCGCTGCGGGGCCCCTTGGTTTTACATAGACTAATATAGGGAAAATCTATAAAAATCTTCTTCTCTGAAACCACAAGGCCCAGGCCTTTGATATTTGGTATGAAGCTTCATATAGTGGACCTCTATCAAGATTGTTCAAATTAAAAGCCCTGAGACCAAAAATGGCCCCGCCCTGGGGCCCTTTGGTTTTACTTAGACTTATTGCCGGTGTTGCACATTTCAGTACCGGTCATGAACAGACTCAATAAAACGGAGTCTGCTATTTTCGTTTATTTTGTGTATTCTTTGCTTCCAAAGGATCTCACTATTCAGAACTTATTTATCATCACTGCAGCTGGTGCTGTGCCGTGTGGCGGCCGTAAAAAGTCTCCCCATACATCCATCATAGTGCAGATTATATTTCTGGTCCTTTGGGATCATTGGGTTCATTTAGAATCAATTTGAAAATAGAGTTCTGCTTAAGCCGATGCTAGAGGGCATGGCTGGTGTTGCACATTTCAGTACTGGTCATGAACAGACTCAATAAAACCGAGTCTGCTATTTTCTTTTATTTTGTGTATTCTTTGCTTCCAAAGGATCTCACTATTCAGAACTTATTTATATAGGGAAAATCCTAAAAAATCTTCTTCTCTGAAACCGCATGGCCCAGGACTTTGATATTTGGTATGAAGCTTCATCTAATGGACCTCTACCAAGATTATAGCCCTGGGGCCAAAAATGCCCCTGCTACGGGGACCTTTGGTTTTACATAGACTAATAAAGGGAAAATCTTTAAAAATCTTCTTCTCTGAAACCACAAGGCCTAGGTCTTTGATATTTGGTATGAAGCTTCATCTAGTGGACCTCTATCAAGATTATTATAGCCCTGAAACCAAAAATGTCCCCGCTCCGGGGCCCTTTGGTTTTACATAGACTTATATTGGGAAAATCTTAAAAAATCTTCTGTGAAACCACAAGGCCTAGGTCTTTGATATTTGGTGTGAAATTTCATCTAGTGGACCTCTATAAAGATTGTGCAAATTATAGCCCTGGGGCCAAAAATGTTGCTGCCCTGAGACCCTTTGGTTTTACATAGACTTATAAAGGGAAATCTTTAAAAATCTTCTGCTCTGAAACTGCAAGGTCCAGGTCTTTGATATTTGGTATGGAGCTTCATCTCGTGGACCTCTACCAAGATTGTTCAAATTATAGTCCTGGGGCCACAAATTCCCCCACCCCTGGGCCCTTTGGTTTTACATAGACTTATATAGCCCCGGGGCCATTTGGTTTTGCATAGGCTTATGTAGGGAATATCTTTAAAAAAATCTTCTTCTCTGAAACTGCAAGGCCCAGGTCTTTGATATTTGGTGTGTAGCTTCATCTCGTGGACCTCTACCAAGATTGTTCAAATTATAGTCCTGGGGCCACAAATTCCCCCACCCCTGGGCCCTTTGGTTTTACATAGACTTATATAGCCCCGGGGCCATTTGGTTTTGCATAGGCTTATGTTGGGAATATCTTTAAAAAATCTTCTTCTCTGAAACTGCAAGGCCCAGGTCTTTGATATTTGGTGTGTAGCTTCATCTAGTGGACCTTTGCCAAGATTGTCCAAATTATAACCTTTGTTGATGTTTGGTATGAAGCTTCACCTTTAAGACCTCCCTCAACATTATGCACATTAAAGCCCTGGGGCCAATAATGGCCCTCCCTAAGGCCCACTTGTTACACTATGGATCAGGTGAGCGATCCAGGGCCATCATGGCCCTCTTGTTATGGCTGATTTTGAGTATTTCATGGAAACCACTGCATGATATTTTATTAAATTGATCCTTCTGTCATATTTGATAGGAAATTTTGACATTTGAAACAACAAAACTTGCAGCCTATATTACTTTAAAAAGTATTTTTAGCTCACCGTCACGTAGTGACGAGGTGAGCTTTTGGGATCACTTTTCGTCCGTCGTGCGTCCGTGCGTCCATCCGTGCGTCGGTAAACAATTCTTTAAACGACATCTCCTCCTAAACCACTGATCGGATTTTGACCAAACTTCACAGGAATGATCCTTAGGTGGTCCCCTTTCAAAGTTGTTCAAATGGTTCCGGTCCGTTGCACATCTAGGTCATAGGAGCCAAAAACAGATTTTTTTCACCAAAAACTTAAAAAATCTTCTTCTCTGAAACCACAAGGCCCAGGTCTTTGATATTTGGTATGAAGCTTCATCTGATGGACCCCTACCAAGATTGTTCAAATTATAGTGCTGGGGCCAAAAATGCCCCCGCTCTGGGGCCCTTTGGTTTTACATGGGCTTATATAGGGAAAATTTTTAAAAATCTTCTTCTCTGAAACCGTAAGGCCCAGGTCTTTGATATTTGGTATGAAGCTTCATCTAGTGGACCCCTACCAAGATTGTTCAAATTATAGTGCTGGAGCCAAAAATGCCCCCGCTCCGGGGCCCTTTGGTTTTACATGGGCTTATATAGGGAAAATCTTTAAAAATCTTCTTCTCTGAAACCGCAAGGCCCAGGTCTTTGATATTTGGTATGAAGCTTCATCTAGTGGACCCCTACCAAGATTGTTCAAATTATAGTGCTGGGGCCAAAAATGCCCCCGCTCCAGGGCCCTTTGGTTTTACATGGGCTTATATAGGGAAGAGCTTTAAAAATCTTCTTCTCTGAAACTGTAAGGCCCAGGTCTTTGATATTTGTTATGAAGCTTCATCTAGGGGACCACTACCAAGATTGTTCAAATTATAGTGCTGGGGTCAAATATGCCCCCGCTCCGGGGCCCTTTGGTATTACATGGGCTTATATAGGGAAAATCTTTAAAAATTTTCTTTTCTGAAACCGTAAGGCCCATGTCTTTGATATTTGGTATGAAGCTTCATCCCACACGGCCATGGTCCTTCTCCCCCCCCCCCCCCCACCCCCCCACTCCGGGGCCCTTTGGTTTTAAATGGGCTTATATAGGGAAAATCTTTAAAAATCTTCTTCTCTGAAACCGCAAGGCCCAGGTCTTTGCTATTTGGTATGAAGCTTCATCTAGTGGACTCATACCACGATTGTTCAAATTATAGTGCTTGGGCTAAAAATGCCAACGCCCCGGGGCCCTATGGTTTTACATGGGCTTATATGGGGAAAATCTTTAAAAATCTTCTTCTCGGAAACCCCAAGGGCCAGGTCTTTGCTATTTGGTATGAAGCTTCATCTAGTGGACCCCTACCAAGATTGTTCAAATTATAGTGCTAGGGCCAAAACTGCCCCCGACCTGGGGCCCTTTGGTTTTACATAGACTTATATAGAGATATTCCTTAAAAATCTTCTTCTGAAACAGCAAGGCCATGGTCTTTGATATTTGGTGTGAAGCTTCCTCTAGTGGACCTCTATCAAGATGGTTTAAATTATAGCCCTGAGGCCAAAAATGCCCCCGCCCTGGAGCCATTTGGTTTTATATGGGCTTATGTAGGGAATATCTTTAATAAAAATCTTCTTCTCTGAAACCGCAAGGCCCAGGTCTATGATATTTGGTATGTAGCATATCTAGTGGACCTTTGCCAAGATTGTTCAAATTATAGCCTTTGTTGATATTTGGTATGAAGCTTCACCTTTTTAGATGTCTCTGAACATTATGCACATTATAGCCCTGGGGTTAATAATGGCCCTCCCCGGGTCCCACTTGTTACTCTATGGATCAGGTGAGCGATCCAGGGCCATCATGGCCCTCTTGTTTTTTTTTTTAAATAGTGTGGGCCCAGGTCAGACTGCTCCTGTAGGAGCAGTCTGATCTGGGCCCAAACTGTTTGCCTGTACGCAAAAATATTTTCAAAAAGTTTGCAAAAACATTCAGCAGACGACAAACAGACAACATTTTCAGATATAGTTTTTCAGGGTTATTGAATATTTAGATGGTGATATTTTGCAGTTACTGCTTCATAATAATATGCTATGGTAATGTTCCTCATTAAACAAAAAAGAAATTCTAGGTTGTTAAACTATGAAAAGCTCTGATTTAACCTGGAAAAGTTTATGCAGTTTATTAAATGGGTCTGTTGATTCCCACAGCTGTTGGTCAGAGTCTCACACTGGTCAGGGCCTATTGTTGGTCAGTCTCGCGCTGGTCAGGGCCTATTGTTTGTCAGAGTCTCACGCTGATCAGGTATGAAATGCCAAGTCAGGTGGTTTTTCTTTGGGTACCCATGGTGTAGTGTTTATGGTAATCTGCTAGATGCCAATGAGATTAATAATAGGTGGAGCTTTGTATTCATGAGCAGTCGCTCGTCAGTAATTATATGCGAGCACATGATATAGCTAGTTGGAACTTGCAGAAGAATTGATGCTTAAATAAAACAACAAAACACCAAACCAGAGGACTTGTCATTGCAATAGGCACAAAACATGACACATGTACTCTGGTTTTTGTCCACATTTTGCTGATTAATGATTAGCTTAACTCTTATCTTGCTGTTCACAACAAACCCTATCTTTGCAAACAGTGTAGATCCAGATCAGATGGCTTCTGAAGAAGCCATCTGATCAGGATCTACACTGACATTCAGTTTATGAATTTGCAGGAATAAGTTACATCAAGTAATCTGATTGGTTCAGAGTCAGAGATGGGTGTGGCTTAAATGAATATTCAGCAAGAGAAGGGTAAATATAAGTGCAATAATTTTGAAAGGACTGTAAAACTAAAATAAAAAAAAAAAATGTTTAAGTGGTGGTAGACCATATTTTGTATGATGAAAAAAAGTTAAAAGACAGTGTTGTGATATTTCAGAACATTATTTTATGTATTTGGGGAATTACTCTTATTACTATATGAATAAATTGTTGAACTTATCTCTTAATTTTTCTGTTATTCCCTCCCATCAGAATTAAAACACAGGTGCTGAAGTTTGAGATAAAATAAATGGCTCCTGTTCAATGAGACACTTCTGTTATATGGCTTCAGAAGCCATCTGATCTGGATCTACACAGTTTGATATTCAGTTTATGAATTTGTACGAACAAATTAAGTCAAGTTATCTGATTGGTTCAAACTCTGAAATGGGTGTGGCTAAATGGACTATTCAGCAGGATAAGGGTTAAAAATAATTTTTTCAAAAAAGAAAAAAGAAAAAAAAATCTTTCAGGAATACCATGAGAGTGTCAAACAATTTGGGTCCAGATCAAGCAATGATGATTTGTCAAGCCTGATCTCGGTCCAAACTAATTGTAAAGGTTATCAGCAGGTGACTTCTCTGGGTACTCCGGTTTTCGCCTACCTCTGATTAACGATCGGCTCGATATGAGTGAAATAATCTTGAAAGGGCGTAAAACCAAAACCAAAAAAAAAAAATCAGCAGGTGACTTTTGTTGCCAGGTGACAAGGTCACCAGTATAGTGGGAAAAGAGTTAGCCCTTATCCCGCTGCATAAATTAATTTAGCCATACACATTTACATTTCAACCAATCAAACTACTAAATGTAATTTATTCATTTAAATTCACAAACTAAATGACAAACAGTGCAGATCCTGATCAGATCGCCATCTGATCTGGCTCTACACTTGGCAAAGGAAGGGATTCTTCAGAAGCCATCTGATCTGGATCTACACTGTTGGCAAAGGATAAGGGTTAAGGTGTCAAATAGTTTTCTGTTGAACACTTGTTCACACACTCAAATTCAAGAAAAAATGGCCAATAACAGGCCAAACTGAGTGCCGAGCTCTAATAAGATTTTATCTCTGAAGCTTGCGACCAGTCAAGAGCCATGAAAGCATCTCAGATTGTCTGCTGTATATAAACACTGCTCCATTTAACACTAGAATTTTTGATCAGGCTCATGTTTTTCAAAAATGCCATTAGTTAACCCATTGTATACTAGTGGACTCTTCCATTGCTATATATTGGACAAGTCCATTTGTCATATAAGGGGTGTCAGGTCTATTATTATACCCCCGGCATACGAAGTATTCTAAGGGGGTATATAGTTTTCGTCATGCTGTTTGTCTGTCCGCAAATCCCTTTCCGTCTGTCCATCCATCCGTTAACATTTTGGTTAAAGTTTTGCGTTTAAGTTTCTAAGAGATTGTATCTTCTGAACCCTTTGATATATTTAGTTGATACTTACACTGAAGTTATATACTGGACTAAAGATTTCATTCATGCATGTCCCCCCCCCAAGTGACCTTGAGGTCAAGGTCACAGACTTAGAAATTTCACATTTGGGTTAAGTTTTATGACAGAGTTTTTAGATGCCTAGAACCCTCTGTGATGTAGTGGTTAAGCTACTCGCTTTGTAAACCAGGGGTTGCAGGACAGATCCCGGGCTTCTCCAGACTTTTGGATGAGTCTCTAAACCCAGGCCCCATCTCCATATGACCTTTCCTGTTGGTGGGATGTAAAACTCAAATACTCACTTATAGATGCCTGTTTGTTCTACACTCTGTCAAATTCAGTTGATACTTGCAACAGTGTTGCATACCAGTCCATCCAAAAATGTCCTTTCTCATCCTTGGTGACCTTGACGCCAAGTTCATAGACTTAGATACATGTATTTTACATTTGGTTAAAGTTTTATGACAAAGTTTATAGATGCCTGTATGCTCTAAAGTCTCGGACAAATTCTCAGACAAATTCAATTGATACTTGCATCGATGTTGCATATCAGTCCAAAGATTCATTGATGCATACCCCACCCTGCTGCTTCAGTAACGATGCCCCCACCCAATCAGTAACTTTGATGCCCTCACTCCCTTGGTCCATTTACAAATTTTATGTTTAGCTTTTACAAGGCAATTTATAAGATTCTAATAGCTTCTTGACATCTTCATTTATATTACATACAAGCTTGAAAGATATATCAGAGGGTGGCGCTGGCCAGGGGTATACATTACCCACTGGTCGCTTGCTTTAGTTTCGTTGTTCTATTTTTGACAGAAAATTTGCCATGCCTTTAGGGGTTTCCCATATGCAATGGGTTAACATACTGTTACAGCTTTAATCATTTAGTATGGCAAAAACACTGATATATTTGATGAAAAATGTGAATGTATCCATGTACAAGATATCATATACACATGTTCATGCGATATACACATGGTCGTTATCATATTTGTTAAGCTAACAATGCTCTGAACACATGACAGGAACCATGACTGCATCTCAGATTGTCATCTGTATATAAACACTGCTCCTTTTTATGCTAGATCTGTCCTGGTTGTTCAAAGCTATTCATGTAATTAGTTTAATATGGTAAAATATTTTGTTTTGTTATACTGCAAAGAAGTTTCCAGGCTTTTGATTGAACAGCACAAGGGCAGTTATTTTCCATATACCCGATGAGCAAATATTTGTTACCCTCGCTGGATTGCCATGTCCGCCATCTTGGATATACTGCATATTCTAACACAGCGCGCCTATATAGGCAATCGAAAATAACTGTGTTTTATTCTGCAACAAATCTCAGCTCGGAAGAGCGTGGCGAGTGACGTCATTAAAATTCCCAATGTATGACGTCACTAGTCGATTTCCTTGACGTTAGACGGTGTAACGTCATTTCCTCGCATCGAAAACGTGAAAAGGATATAAATGCATGTGTTTCAGTCGATAATTTTAGCGGGATTTCTTCTTACAATGGCGAAAGGTTGTGAGATTTTGAAGGAAATAACAACATTATTGCCGATTTTCAGCGTGTTAGAATCGAAATAGATCAGCTCTTGTCTGTGATTTGTTGAGTAATAAATAACAGTTTGTCGGTCAGTTGTAAGTAGAAAAATCACGTGCGCTACGCGCTTGTGATTTGTCTACTTTACAACTGACCTCCAAACTGATTTATTACTCAACAAATCACAGCTAGAGCTGATCTATTTCTTAAATAATAATTTAGAAGCCTGCATAGTATAGTGGTTACGCTACTCGCCTTGTAAACCAGAGGTCGCAGGATCGATCCCTGGCTTCTACAGACTTTCGGATGAGTCTTTAAACCGAGGTCCCTTCTCCTAATGACCTTAGCTGTTGGTGGGACGTAAAACTCAAACACTCACTCGTACTGCATAATATTTAACTAAGTTGATAAGAAATAAAAGCATCACACTTATTACCAGCCAATAAATAAATAAATGAAAACTTTTGATTGTTTTTATTAGCTCACCTGTCACGTAGTGATGAGGTGAGCTTTTGGGATCACTTTTTCGCGGTCGTGCATCCGTGCGTGCGTAAACTTTTTCTTCAAACCACATCTCCTAAACCACTGATTGGATTATGACCAAATTTCACAAGAATAATCCTTAGGTGGTCCCCTTTCAAAGTTGTTCAAATGGTTCCGGTCCACATCTTGGCCATAGGAGCCAAAAATATTTTTTTTTTTTTTACCGAAAACTTAAAAATCTTCTTCTCTGAATCCACTAGGCCAAGGACTTTGATATGTGGTATGAAGCTTCATCTAGTGGACCCCTACCAAGATTGTTCAAATTATAGTGCTGGGGCTAAAAATGTCCCCGCTCCGGGACCCTGTGGTTTTACTTGGGCTTGTATAGGGAAAATCTTCAAAAATCTTCTTCTCTGAAACCACTAGGCCAAGGTCTTTGATTTTTGGTATGAAGCTTTATCTAGTGGAATCCTACCACAATTATTCAAATTATAGTGCTGGGGCCAAAAACCCTTTGGTTTTACATAGGATTATATAGGGAAAATCTTTAAAAATCTTCTTCTGAAACGGCAAGGCCCAGGTCTTTGATATTTGGTATGAAGCTTTATCTAGTGGACCCCTTCTAACATTTTTCAAATTATAGTGCTGGGGCCAAAAATGCCCTGGGGCCCTTTGGTTTTACATGGGCTTATATAGGGAAAATCTTTAAAATCTTTCTTCTCTGAAACCACATGGTCCAGGTCTTTGATATGACACTTCATGGGTGGACCCCTACCAAGATGGTTCAAATTATAGTGCTGGGGCCAAAAATGCCTCCACTCAGGGCCCTTTTGGTTTTACATAGACTTATATAGGGAAAATCTTTAAAAATCTTCTCTGAAACCTCAAGGTCCAGGTCATTGATATTTGGTATGACACTTCATCTAGTGGACCCCTACCAAGATTGTTCAAATTATAGTGCTGGGGCCAAAAATGCTCCCGCTCAGGGGCCCTTATAGGGATAATCTTTAAAAATCTTTTGAAACCACAAGGCCTAGGTCTTTGATATTTGGTGTGAAGCTACATCTTAGTGGACCTCTACAAAGATTGTTCAAATTATAGTCCTGAGACCAAATATGCCCCCGCGTCGGGCCCTTTGGTTTTACATAGACTTACATTGGGAAAATCTTTAAAAAAATCTTCTGTGAAACCGCAAGGCAAAGGTCTTTGATATTTGGTGTGAAATTTCATCTAGTGGACCTCTATCAAGATTGTTCAAATTATAGCCCCGAGACCCTTTCGTTTTACATAGACTTATATAGGGAAATCTTTAAAAATCTTCTCTGAAATTGCAAGGCCCATATCTTTGATATTTGGTATGGAGCTTCATCTAGTTGACCTCTACAAAGATTGTTCAAATTATAGCCCTCGGGCCACAAATGCCCTCGCCTGGGGGCCCTTTGGTTTTACATAGACTTATATAGAGATAATCTTTGAAAATCTCCTTCTCTGAAACAGCAAGGCCCAGGTCTTTGATATTTGGTGAAGCTTCATCTAGAGGACCTCTATCAAGATTGTTTAAATTATAGCCCTTAGGCCAAAAATGGTCCCACCCCGGGGCCATTTGGTTTTACATGGGCTTATTTTGGGAATAGCTTTTAAAAAAATCTTCTTCTTTGAAACTGCAAGGCCCAGGTCTTTGATATTTGGTGTGCAGCTTCATCTAGTGGAGCTTTGCCAAGATTGTTCTAATTATAGCCTTTGTTGATATTTGGTATGAAGCTTCACCTTTTTAGACCTCCCTCAACATCATGCACATTATAGCCCTTGGGTCAATAATGGCCCACCCTGGGGCCCACTTGTTACTCAATGGATCAGGTGAGCGATCCAGTGCCATCATTACCCTCTTGTTTCTTTTGGTATCTTATTTCAGTGTCTTCTGTTTAAAAACTCTCATTCTAACATGCCGTAAAGGTTTTTCCACTCAGCAACATTATCAACGTAATAATAGCGTAATTGATGACGTCACATGTAAACATGTACTTTTTGCGACGTCTGCTGCTAATAAATCGTTTGGAAAACAGTGCAGCAATGTACAACATGCCATGAAAACGCTTTCCAGTATAACAAATTTGTTATTTTGAATCTTGACGGGAAACATGGGATCATATTCCCTGCCTCGAAACATCGATGCTTTGAACAACTGGGTCAAGGAATTTAAGCATGACCGATGGTCTTGAAGAAGTCCTATGTCTTAGCACAATGCAACTACTTGGGAAAAAATGATGAAATCCATGGAAGCGTTATGAAAGAATGTCATATATATAAATTCTGCTGTGCTAGAAGAGAGAAGTTTCTTGTTGTGTGAGTTAATAGAACAAGTTGGCTGCTTTCAAAAAGCATCCAATAGGTTTGGTCTTGTCAGTCTACATTCTGATTTGAGCCAGCTGATATCATTATCCCACTTAATACATTTTTTGAATAAAAATAATAAACTTTAAACGTTCCAAGGCGGTTCTTCTGTCGCGGTATATTTTTGTTATGGTTAGTCTGAAGTTTGGAGGCCTTTATGCGGACTGAGCAAATTATTTGTCTAAATCGCGACGGAAGTAAGGGCGAGGATTGTGGCCACGTAAAATTGATTTAAGCCCCCCAGTTGAATTCGTTTCCGCTGACCGTTCCAAGGCGGTTCTTCTGTCGCGGTTTGTTTTTTATCCCCTCGCAACAACGTTGCGAATGGGGATATAGCATCGGTGCCGTGCGTCCGTGTGTTAGTGTGTGTTTTTGTGTGTCTGTGTTTCTGTGTGTGTGTCTGTCCGGAACCTTGTGAGCAGGATAGAAGACACAGTATTCATCGTAGAAGCATCAAACCTTCCACAAATGTTCACCATGTACAGAGGATGAACCCTATTGAATTTCAAGGTCAGGGGTCAAAGGTCAAGGTCACAATGGACTTGACCTTGAAAACCTTGTGAGCAGGATAGACGACACAGTATTCATCGTAGAAGCATCAAACCTTCCACAAATGACTTGACCTTGAAAACCTTGTGAGCAGGATAGACGACACAGTATTCATCGTAGAAGCATCAAACCTTCCACAAATGTTCACCATGTACAGAGAATGAACCCTATTGACTTTCAAGGTCAAAGGTCAAGGTCACAATGGACTTGACCTTGAAAACCTTGTGAGCAGGATAGAAGACACAGTATTCATCGTAGAAGCACCAAACCTTCCACAAATGTTCACCATGTACAGAGGATGAACCCTATTGAATTTCAAGGTCAAAGGTCAAGGTCACAATGGACTTGACCTTGAAAACCTTGTGAGCAGGATAGAAGACACAGTATTCATCGTAGAAGCATCAAACCTTCCACAAATGTTCACCATGTACAGAGGATGAACCCTATTGAATTTCAAGGTCAGGGGTCAAAGGTCAAGGTCACAATGGACTTGACCTTGAAAACCTTGTGAGCAGGATAGACGACACAGTTTTCATCGTAGAAGCATCAAACCTTCCACAAATTTTCACCATGTACAGAGGATGAACCCTATTGAATTTCAAGGTCAGGGGTCAAAGGTCAAGGTCACAATGGTCTAACAAATTCAGATTGGATTTTCATGTTAATGAATGGTATGCAGTTGCGAGGGGATGCTACGCTTGCGTTGCCTTGTGTTATGATTGTTTGTGTCGCTTATATTATTTTATTTTGGATAGCCTATTGGCCATTTTATGGGAAAGTAACTGTTCTTTTGGCTTTCCGCTGTTGGTGTTTCCATTAGGGTCTGTTGTTTCATGTTTGTGTGTCTTTCCACTTGGTGTCTCTGATGGGAGCTGTGGGTTGATTGTAACGATTCCTGATCATCGCCTCCACTTCTATTTTTTTTAATACAAAGCGTGTATATAAAATGTCGAAGTCTGTGACCTTGGTATCAGGAGGGGTAGGTAGTGATGAGTATTCTGTGGTAAATTGTTTAACGCCATGGCAAGTATAAACTAAATGTAACTTACATATGGTTTACACATGTATAGCACAAAACTTAACCAAACGAAAATGTAAACCGAAATTTTCAAGGGTCAAAACTCTGTTTATATTTGGTGGACAGTAATTCTCGAAACTTAAGGCATATCTTCACATCTTAGCCTTACTACATACACATTTTATGCTTGATCGGATGAAAACTGCATAGTAGGAGTTATACGGAAACGAAAAAAAAGTTTACGAACGGACGGACGGACACCAACCCCATAACTTAATACGACCGTTTTTGTTGTTGTTGTTGTTTTTCAAACGGGTATATAAAAAGTTTTTTCCTAAGTCATCATGCCTTCTATAGGGCTTTGGTTATCTATTTCAATTGTTGTTAACGTCCCTGTTAACACTGTATGAGTCTTTTTTTTGAGACATTGCTTCCAGTCTGTCGCCCAATGAAACTCAAATGGTTGAAATGCATGAACGGTCCGACTCGAGCCACTTTTCCTGGACAGGCTTGGAATTTCTAGGCGATTTAACACTACTCATGTGCGGCCGGTATCAGCTCTGCGTGGAAGCATCATGCAACCCAATCTATTTCTTCAATTCCCGATGGACGGGGGCCGATCAGACCTTGGGGCAATAAATTGGACTGCATGAGCTGAAACCGACCGAACTTTGAAATATTGCTGAACCGCCTAGGAAGATCTTAGCCTGCCCAGACAAAGTGCTTTGAATCAGACTGTATCTTAAACCTCGGCAGTTTCTTTGAGCAAAAACCTGAAATTTGCAATCCTTTTGTATATCTTTCTGGATCACAACTTAATTGTAAAAGAAACTGATTAGTCAAACGTCAAGTATTGAGCGGTTATCAGATACAATAGCTCCCATCGAATGCGCCAAAAAATCTTTTAACAACTCGGTCTGTAACTGGTGGCAGGTCACTTAGTAGTCATGAAGTTTTTGAACAGAAACCCATCAACGTCATGACTGTTTCGCTCCCTAAATATTTTATATATTTGGAAGAGTAAGAAGGTTCGACCTTGGCACTGACGTTAATTCTAGTAGCAAAGACATAAACACACGCAGCGATCTTTTTTATGTTTCGTTTAACGATCCTTTCAAGATTATTTCACTCACATCAAGCCGATCGTTAATCAGAGGTGAGCGAAAACTGGAGTACCCGATGAAAAATCTCCTGACCTTCCGTTGTAGAACTTCTCATTACGTGACCTGAGCCATGTTCAAACCTACAGCGTTGAGAGACCTAATGATTAAGAGTCAGCACTCTTATCCACTAGGCCACGGAGGCCCGTTACACCCAGCGATCTTTATAAATGAGGAAAAATAACGTTCTCTGTCTTTCCAACATTTACATATACGTATTATTAGAGCTATTAGCGTACCGAAAGCTGTTCAGAATATATAAATCTGTTCCTATCTGTGTGAAGTAAACTTTGCAAGTATTTTTTTTTTATTTAACGGACCAGTCAATACTGATTTGGGTCATGTTTGGGCCTGTCAGTGAACCTATCCACGCTTTTCCTGAGCGTAAGCGGTTTACCAGTTCAGTGCACATTCTGTCGCCCAAAACTGACCCCTGCCTTTCCTGAATCAGCGGAAGGGAGAGAATGACCATAGAAAAGATTTCATGATCAATCTCCACGAAAGAATGTTGCCGACCCCGGTAGGTATCGAACCCGAGTCTTCCTTATCATCAGTCAGACTGCATCCGACTGAGCTACCGCAGCCAGCCACACTTTGTGAGTAGTAGTAGTTATGTTCTGTTGTTTTTCGTTTCCATGGCCCCATGGACTTACTCCATAATGGCATTGCAAGACGTAAAATTTGCGAAAATGACTGCGGCTGTTATAAGTTCCCCATAAGGGAAATAGATACGCCTTAAAGGGGTGGGGCTACTCCTTCAAAAGTAGTTTCTCTTTGGATATGTCTAAGGGATATACTCTTAAAGGAAAGAATTTGTTCCTTGGGAGCGAATTCTTCCCTTTTAGAGTAGACCCCTTGAGCAGCAAATTCTTCCCCTTTTAGAGTAGACCCCTTTTTCAATTGGACAGAGCTTACAGAGTAGCAACCATAAGGTCCTTAAAGTTGTATTTCCATCACGAAATCATGCCTATAGAATAATTGTGATCCCCTTTAATATGTTCTATAAAAGGGTTAGCCTTTGGAAGCAAGGAATACACCACAGAACTGAAAAATATGGTGTGCACATGTTTTCTGGGCCAGACTAGCTAGTTTCGGCCAATTAGGCCTCATCAGTGACCCTAAGATATCATCAAAATTCCACAATGGAATCAATGATCCCAAAGGACAAGAAAATATAATCTACACTATGATTTAGGACAGGGAGACGTTTTACCGCGGCCACACATTCCCATACACCAGTTGAAGTGTATCGCCCCCGCCCATAGGGGCTTGAAGAAATATATGGCTGAATCCGGCCCGCACACTAGTACTGGTAAACCGCTTAGAGGATCTAAGCCTGTCCAGGAACCGCGGTGCGAGGCGGACCGTCCATGCTAATAAACCCTATTAGTTTCATTGGGCGACAGGGCTTGAGATGTCATTTCATCTCAATGTCGGGTAAAAGTCCCACAAAATTGGAAGCAACGTCTCTAAAATGATCTTTACAGTGTTGACGGGGACGTTAAACCTCAAATCAAACAAAAACAAAACCAGTTGAAGTGAAGTTAAATATGTTCTATAAAAGGGCTATCCTTTGGAAGCAAGGAATACAACACACAACTGAAAAAATATGGAGTGTACATGTTTTCTGGGCCAGACTAGCTAGTTTCGGCCAATTAGGCCTCATCAGTGACCCTCAGATATTTTCTAAATTCCACAATGGAATCAATGATCCCAAAGGACAAGAAAATATAATCTTCACTTTCATATAGTAAAGCACAGTTTGGCAGGGGTATACATTAATTTCCGTATTCATGCTCTGAGAGACTAGATTGTTGGGTACTCGATAGAATCGCCTCGTCGAGGCGTTTCTGTCGACTCCCCGCAATCTATGTTTTGAGCAAAAAAAGACAAATATTCCAATTTTTCTTTTTAAAATTTCTTTTTCTTTGGCCAAAAAATGACAATGTATTTGTAAAGGTGTGTTTCGAAATATGGTAATAAAGTTTCCTTTTAAAAGGAAGGCTTCCCTAGTTTGTAAACTTAAAAATCTGCTCGCCTTTCGAAAGTAAGTGGGGGGAGGGGGGGGGGGCTATTGCTATACCCCCGGCGTCCGGCGTCGGTGTTAGCATCCGTGTCCGCATTTGGTCGAAGTTTACCTTGCAAGCAATCATTTGTGCTGTTTTACAAATTTATTTTCAAGTAAAGTTATCAACTGGTAAAAAAAACAAAACAAAAAAAAAAAAAAAACAACAACAAAAAAAAAAAAACAAATAAACAATATTTTTCATATTCTTTTTCACTCGATTTCCCAGGTTTTGGGGCTGAAAAAGTTAATCATTTCTTCTCCCTTATAATCATATATTTTGTCAAATGCATGTGCGTAGCCAACTGAAACGCATCTTCTCTTCTACATATCCGAGAGCAGCAAAGGCTGTCGTACTCGCTGGCTGGTTTAAGCCAGTGCTGGTCGCCTTTGTGAAAAAGACCCATGTCATGCCCATGAAGCCGATGCCACGCCTTGGCGTTGCATCGATGTTGTCACTCAAAATAAGCACGAGATTCCTGGTAAGGTTTTTACGGAAACTGTTTCAGTGTTAGTTGTCAGTCTAAAACCATTGAAAGGAGGACAATCTACGTAGAAACATATTCACGGACCAGGCGAGGAGCAAAACTGCAACGTCGGTGCGCACTAACTGTAATGGTTAAAACAAATCGGCATTTATGAACAGAGATGGCTAAATGTTGCGAGCTGCTCACTCGCACAGGTTTAATGCTGGTGGAAAATTTGTCCATGTACATGTTAAGCTTTTAAATTGCTCGTTTGACATGCGATGAACAATGGCATGTTTTGTGAAATTAACCATGTTGGTAGGATATGAGGTTTTTTTTCTGACTGAGTTCGAGGCACGATCGAGACAAGTTCTGCAATCATGGTTTAAAACTGTTTTTTTTTTTTCTCTTCACCCACCGCTTATAAAAGAACGGTCAATAATGTTGCTATAGAAATGAAGAAAAAATGGCATATCACTTTCATAGAGACCACCCTACAACAAGCGCACTTGATTGATTTACTTCGTGAAATACAACTCGGATTTTTTTCAAAATGATTTATCAGCTAGTTAGTTAGACTATCTGCATGTAAATGGACACTGCAAAACTATTTTTAACTGATTTCAACTGTCAAATTCTCTTCGTAAACTCGTCCTGGAAATTCTGAGTGACCATGAAAAGTTTGAGACTCCGAGAGAAGTGTAATCTGTAGGCGTTTTTTTTTTTTTTTTTTTGGTTCTTTTACAAATCCTTAAGAAAAAAAAGCATTACATCAACAAGTCCGTGCACTGAACAACGAAGGTAACCAGGGACTAGAAGCACTTTGAGGCTACCGCATAAGTACTCAACAACCCTATAAACCCAACTTTATATAGAGAAAGTTGAGTGTACAGGGGTACATTATTTTCCTTTTTAGGGGGTTAAGAACACCGTGCACCGACAATCTATATTTGGACTAGAAAAAAAAGAATATTTTCTCACATCACGAAAAAAACGCTTACCTAATCTTGAGCCCTAGACAGTGGGTAGTCGTTAGAACCTCGTCATCGAGGCG
Organism: Lucinisca nassula; assembly: GCA_963580285.1. Taxonomy (NCBI): domain Eukaryota; kingdom Metazoa; phylum Mollusca; class Bivalvia; order Lucinida; family Lucinidae; genus Lucinisca; species Lucinisca nassula. The sequence goes on along the minus strand of CAUZLF010000274.1, from coordinate 167,375 downwards.
GTTCTAAGCAGTACCCACAATCTATATTTAGAGCAGAAATATGAACAAATCTGAATTTTTTTATCGGACAATTTTCATTTGGGTGGCAAAATTCTGTATATATTTGAATAGGCGTGTTTTCGTAATGAACTGAAAATGCTAGTTCATGAGATTTTACCACATACATGTTGATTTTTTATAATGATCCCAATGCAGAAGACGGGTTATACAGACCATAGGGTTAGTTTCGAGTCACAACAGTCAATTACGGCAGTTAAGATAATTTCATCTTGCACGGGGTAGGCCAACTGCAATTAAGTACATTGACGAATTAACCCATATATGCCTAGCGACCCTTTTTGAGACATTGGCAATTAGTGTAGACCCAGATCAGACGCCGCATCTGATCAAGATCTAAACTGTTTGTTCAACGTACATGCATTTTTGTAAAACTTACCACAAAAAATGGCATCCCTATGCTTAGAAAATGACCACTCAAGGCTTATAAAAGTGGAATATTTTTGGCACCTATCGGTGAATTATGAGGTTACATCAAAAGGACGAAACTGAAAGTAGGACCTGTTTCTACTGTAACTTTTTTCTTTGGTTTGACTTCTTAGAAACGCTTTATAAATAGATATCTGGAAACGCTTTATAAATAGACATCGACGGGCGCTGCATTCCTGTTTTTTCCGAACGCGTTTTCTGTAGGGCTTTCATAGTTACGTCATAAGACGGTTAGAATTAAACTGGGGTATCACCAATCCAATCTAAATGGCTTCCAATCGAAATTGGAAGCCAAAAATGGTAGACTAACTGCCACACCTGCCAGGTGTATCCATTTCCCTTAAGATATTTATTGTTGGAGTTAAAACGCTTGCTTTTCGGTCTGTTTCGCTATTCAGACAGGCTGTTTCCTGTAATTGCAGTATAGGATTGCATCATCGTTAAAGCTGATTGGTTGATCGCGTCACGTGCCCCTCCATGGAACAGTTACAATCTGGTCATTATACCCGGTTTGACCGCCTCATGGCGACCAAACCAAAAATTGACCATTTACAAATTTTTAATGTCTGTGCATGATGGGAATGGGAAGGCTATAAAAATAATAGAGTGCGTCTCTGGGTACAGTCTTATCCAAGGTAGTTTTGTCACATATTAAGCTGGGATAACCATTGGTTAAATTACTATGAGTAGCATGAGTGTACCCCCATTGGAAAGGGTACCCCATCAGACACCTTTTCAATCATCTTCTGTTCTGAATTGAAATCACCTCTTCAATTTTATACCAATTATAGTCATGGTTTGTTGTCATTTTTTTCGACACTGCAGCTCGAGAGGCTGAGCGTCAACGTTTTTCTTGTTTTTTTTTAGCTCACCTGTCACGTAGTGACAAGGTGAGCTTTTGGGATCACTTTTTGTCCGTCGTGCGTGCGTCCGTCCGTGTGTGCGTACGTAAACAATTTCTTCAAACGACATCTCCTCCTAAACCACTGATCGGATTTTGACCAAACTTCACAGGAATGATCCTTAGGTGGTCCCCTTTCAAAGTTGTTCAAATGGTTCTGGTCCGTTGCACATCTAGGTCACAGGAGCCAAAAATAGATTTTTTTCACCGAAAACTTAAAAAATCTTCTTCTCTGAAACCACAAGGCCCAGGTCTTTGATATTTGGTATGAAGCTTCATCTAGTGGACCCCTACCAAGATTGTTCAAATTATAGTGCTGGTGCCAAAAATGCCCCCGCCCGGGGCCCTTTGGTTTTACATGGGCTTATATAGGGAAAATCTCTAAAAATCTTCTTCTCTGAAACAGCAAGGCCCAGGTCTTTGATATTTGGTATGAAGCTTCATCTAGTGGACCCCTACCAAGATTGTTCAAATTATAGTGCTGGGGCCAAAAATGCCCCCGCACCGGGGCCCTTTGGTTTTACATAGGCTTATACATGTATAGGGAAAATCTTTAAAAATCTTCTTCTCTCAAACCGCGATGCCCAGGTCTTTGCTATTTGGTATGAAGCTTCATCTAGTAGACCCCTACCAAGATTGTTCAAATTATAGTGCTGGGGCCAAAAATGCCACCGCACCAGGGCCCTTTGGTTTTACATAGGCTTATATAGGGAAAATCTTTAAAAATCTTCTTCTCTCAAACCGCGATGCCCAGGTCTTTGCTATTTGGTATGAAGCTTCATCTAGTAGACCCCTGCCAAGATTGTTCAAATTATAGTGCTGGGGCCAAAAATGCCCCCGCCTCGGAGGCCTTTGGTTTTACATAGACTATATAGGGAAAATCTTGAAAAATCTTCTTCTCTAAAACCACAAGGCCTAGGTATTTGATATTTGGTATGAAGCTTCATCTAGTAGACCTATACCAAGATTGTTCAAATTATAGCCCTGAGACCAAAAATGCCCCCGCCTCGGGTCCCTTTGGTTTTACATAGATTTATATAGGGAATATCTTTAAAAATCTTCTTCTGTGAAACCACAAGGCCTAGGTCTTTGATATTTGGTGTGAAATTTCATCTAGTGGACCTCTATCAAGATTGTTCAAATAATAGCCCTGGGGCCAAAAGTGCCCGAGACCCTATGGTTTTACATAGACTTATATAGGGAAATCTTTAAAAATCTTCTTCTCTTAAACTGCAAGGCACATGTCTTTGATATTTGGTATGGAGCTTCATATAGTGGACCTCTACCCAGCTTGTTCACATTATAGCCCTCGGGCCTCAAATGCCCCCACCCTGGGGCCCTTTGGTTTTACATGGACTTATATAGAGATAATCTTTCAAAATCTTCTTCTCTGAAACCGCAAGGCCCAGGTCTTTGATATTTGGTATGAAGCTTCATCTAGTGGACCTCTATCACGATTGTTTAAATTATAGCCCTGAGGCCAAAAATGCCCCTGCCCCGGGCCATTTGGTTTTACATAGGCTTATGTAGGGAATATCTTTAAAAAAATCTTCTCTGAAACAGCAAGGCCCAGGTCTTTGATATTTGGTATGTAGCTTCATCTGGTGGATCTTTGCCAAGATTGTTCAAATTATAGCCTTTGTTGTTATTTGCTATGAAGCTTTACCTTTTTAGACCTCCCTCAATGCTATGCACATTATAGCCCTGGGTCAATAATGGCCCTCCCCAGGGCCCACTTGTTACTCTATGGATCAGGTGAGCGATCCAGGGCCATCATGGCCCTCTTGTTTTTTTTTTTTTTTTTTTTGCAGACAATATTTATTGAACAGGGGTATACGTCGGAAAAAGAACGGAAATTAAAACAATGATTTCTTTGTATATGAATACAGTTGAGATGATCTTATCAATAGCATTAGTTACCAATTGTCAGTTTGATCTACTTTTCGAGAAATTGGAGAGAATTGATCTTTTGTCCGCATCTCGACACTGGCTAATTTCTAAATATAGTGAATATCAGTCAAGTTAATATATATTCACAGTGTTTTGTTCTTACAAAAAATATAGCAAATCAATTCAAATGCGAAACATGACACTAATATTTGCATTGTGTTATTCCCATCAGGTAGACCACACCTAAATATCATATTTCACTGCGTTTTTCACCTTCTGAGTTATCTGTTTTAAACAAATATATGATTTTACTATATTACATTTATTTAAATCTAACTATGGACAGTTATTCCAAATGTATAGAAAATATATGTGTCCGATGGGGGTACCCCAATTATGGGGACCCGAAATCAATAGTTTACACCGGATACCTGTGAGACCATGAATAGAGCCTCCGTGGTGTAGTGGTTACGCTTCTCGCCTTGTAAACCAGGGGTCGCAGGATCGATCCCGGGCTTCTCCAGACTTTCGGATGAGTCTTTAAACCGAGGTCCCGTCTCCGTATGACCTTAGCTGTTGGTGGGACGTAAAACTCAAAACACTCACTGAGACCATGAATACTCGCCGATTCCTCCGCATGACGTCATACAAAAAGATGATGCATACCAAATCAATACATGGTGTATGGATTTTACAAGTTGCATGAAATCGATAGAATTTTTATGTTACAGTCAGTAAATTTATTTGAAAACGCAATTTTTAGGTGACAATGGCCGCGGCACTCTTATGCTATACAGAATCTATAGAATGGAGACATTTTGGTTCCCCTACAACCAAGAAGTTAGACACTTCCATTGCCAAGTTGTTCAAAATACACCACAACCTTATAATAACACGGTTCATTATAACACAGTTCTGAGATGGATCCCAAAATGTATAGATTATGTAGAAAAATTACCATAAATGGTCATTTTTTTCTATATAATCTATATATTTTTGTTTGGATATAACATGGTTGTTGACGGGCCTCCATGGCCTAGTGGTTAAGAGCGCTGACTCTTGAACATTAGGTCTCTCACCGGTTCGAGCCTCGCTCGAGTCACATGTGAGACGCCAAGTTCTGCAACGGAAGGTCAGGTTGTTTTTCTCCGGGTACTCCAGTTTTCGCCCACCTCTGATTAACGATCGGCTCGATATGAGTGAAATAATCTGGAATTGGCAGTAAAACCGACCCCCCCCCCCCCCCCAAAAAAAAAATAAATAAATAAAAAATAACATGGTTGTTTAACTTACACGATTTCTGCTGCTTTGGACCCCATTACTAGTGTTTAAAAAAGTTGTGGTGTATTTTGTTTGTTTAATTCGCGTCAACACTGTATAGGTCATTTTGGAGACATTGTTCCAGTTTTGTGGGACTTTTACCAGACGCTGAGATGAAATGATATCTCAAGCCCTGTCACCCAATAAAATTAATAGGGTTTTTATGCGTGGACTCACACCACTTTGCCTGGGCAGGCTTAGAACCGCTAAGTGGTTTACTGGTACTCGTGTGCAGTCAGTTTCAGCTCTGCATGGAAGCATCATGCAGCTCATCTATTTATCCCAAGCCCCGATGGGGTATCATTAGCAAAGTAAATGCATTAGTTTGAGAAACGCAAAGTGTTCTAGCAAGTACAGTACCTAATTTACTGGTATTTTTGATGAAAAAAAATGTGTAATGCAAAAGCTACTCAATTTGTTCACCAAAAATACCAGTCTATTTGTCATACTGAATGTAAAAAAATAAACTAACAACTTAGTATGCTTTGCACAACTGGGTCCAGGGGCCAGTTATTCAAACCGTCGTTAGCTTAATGAACTCATTATTGGTCAAAATGTTAACCCTTATCTTGCTATACACGACAACCCCTATATTTGCAAACAATGTAGATCCAGATAAGGTGGCTTCTGAAGAAGCCACCTGATCACTATCTACACTGTTTGGCATTCAGTTTATGAATTTGTAGCAATAAATTATATCAAGTAATTTGATTGGTTGATAGACAGAAATGGGTGTGGCTTAAATGAATATTCAGCAAGATTAGGGTTAAGGGTGCTCGCTAGAACAATATCTAATACTCTGGTATTTTTGCTTGAAAAATGTGAGTAGCTTTTGCAAATCATATTTTTTCAGCAAAAATATTAATATAATTTCCTTATTAAATGATCAAAGTTTTAATGATACTTTTACTAACAACATTGTTAGTTTTGAACAACTGGCCCCATATCATTATATTGCATAGGATTTGTTACAGCTGGTGCAATTTGACATGAGATTGACCTCTATGCAAAGAATAAATTAGTCAATGTTATCACCTAATAGGTCTGTTTTCATAAACTTCTCATGAATTTTCGCCATCTCGTGAATGGCGACCCATTTACCGACCTCAATGTATATTGAAAAATAATATCGACCTCTTTTGAAAACAGTGAAGATAAATATATACTGCATTCCGTCGGGTGTGACATGGTATTATAGGTCATCAGTCTCCTAGCTGTACCCTAAAGCACGAACTAGCACACATTTCATATCGTATGAGCGTACTGATGATGCCAACAGCTGGCTTATGCGGCTCTTACACTGTTACGACTTTGACCACGATTGTCAACGACTGTCCACGACCAATGTGGACCATGAAAATCGTGGCAAATCGGGGCATACACGGTTCCGATTTCACTACCCTACTAATACTCACGACATTGCTACGACACTTCTACGAACAATCACGATTGCTGTACGATAATGGAGCCGACTACAACGATCCTCCACGATCGACCACGATGTCTTACGATCCTTTAGGATTCTTCGATTGCTTCAAGATATCAGACGATCATTCACGATTTCTCACGATCCCTGCAAGACTGCTCTACGACCAAGGCCGAATTGGCACAATGATCAAAGACTCAGTTCGATCACAGAGGATTCGATACGATTTACTCACGATTAACCAAGACTTCTCCCGATTCGTCAGGATTTATAACGATCTGGGTATATAAAAGTGTTCGGCGGGATAAATCGTGCTAGCGTCGTCATCAATCGTAGTGCATTCCTGGTGAACCTTGCATTGTCGTGAGCAGTCGTAGTGATATCGTAGTAGATCGTACGGCAGTCGCAACGGAATCGTAGAGGCGTCGTAGATGATCTTGTCTCGTCGTAGCTCAATCGTGGTAGAATTCAGTCACGATTATTCACGATTGGCCACGATTACCACGACGACCGCTGTACGATTTGAAAAATGATGCCGACTCGTCACGAATGTTTTGAACATGTCCAAAACAGTCGTGGTCACTCCCGAACTATCCCGATCAACCACGATATCTCAAGATCTCTGCCGACTTCTCTACGAAGTTGTTCACGATTTACCACGATTTAAAAAATTGTGGTGAGTCGTGGCCAAAATCGTGACAGTGTAAGAGCCCCTTTAAGGGGCTCTTACACTGTCACGACTTTGACCACGATTGTCCACGACTGTCGACGACCAATTGGGACCATGAAAATCGTGGCAAATCGGGGCATACACGGTTCCGATTTCACTACCCTACGAATACTCACGACATTGCTACGACACTTCAACGAACAATCACGACTGCTGCACGATAATGGAGCCGATTTACAACGATCCTCTACGATCGACCACGATGTCTTACGATCCTCTAGGATTCTTCTACGACTGCAACACGATTGCGTCAAGATATCAGACGATCATACACGATTTCTCACGATCCCTGCAAGACTGCTCTACGACCAAGGCACGATTATCAAAGTCTCAGTACGATCATGGAGGATTCGATACGATTTACTCACGATTAACCAAGACTTCTCCCGATTCGTCAGGATTTATAACGATCTTGGTATATAAAAGTGTTCATCAAATGCACAGTGTCATTCAGTTTCAACTATTTCTGTAGAGAGTATCTGACGAAAATGTTTTTGCAGCCAGGTCAAAAGCTTCTGTATCTTCAAAATTTAGTTCAGCTCGAACAAGACATAATCGAAAATGACATTGCAATGGCTGAACAACTGCAGGTGCAGAGGAACAGGAGGGACAGGTGACAGTTGACCATAGTTACTTGGGTAATTATATGTACAAAGTTACGTGGAGAAAGTAGTGCGTTCGACGTAGCGTCGGGATAAATCGTGCTAGCGTCGTCATCAATCGTAGTGCATTCCTGGTGAATCTTGCATTGTCGTGAGCAGTCGTCATGATATCGTAGTAGATCGTACGGCAGTCGCAACGGAATCGTAGAGGCGTCGTAGATGATCTTGTCTCGTCGTAGCATAATCGTGGTAAAATTCAGTCACGATTATTCACGATTGGCCACGATTACCACGACGACGGCTCACGACTGAGCTACGATTTCTCTACGACCGCTCTACGATTTGAAAAATGATGCCGACTCGTCACGAATGTTTTGAACATGTCCAAAACAGTCGTGGTCACTCCCGAACTATCACGATCAACCACGATTCCTCAAGATCTCTGCCGACTTCTCTACGACGTTGTTTACGATTTACCACGATTTAAAAAATCGTGGTGAGTCGTGGCCAAAATCGTGACAGTGTAAGAGCCCCTTTAGAGACACATGCTAGGTCACCCTGATCTCTGCATGGGAAAAACAAGACTGGAGCTGTTTAGAAATAAAAATAATCTTTATTATAAATATGAATGTATTTAAAATCATGCACATGTACAAAGGAATGTAAGTTATAATGGAACCCTGAAATTCAAATATTACCTGATATATCATTAAAATGAAAATCAAGAACAAAACATGGGTAGACATTATCCTTTGTTCCGCTGAACAAGACAGCCACTACCCTTTGCAAACTGCAGATCCTGATCAGATCGCTTCTTCACTGATCAGATGGCTTCTGCCATCCTGGGGCCATCTGATCAGGAGCCACAATGTTTACCATGCAGTATGTGAATTGTATGATTTTTGATTGGTTGATAGTCAGTAAATTGTGTGACTGAATTAAATTATTCAGCAGAACAAAGGTTAAGAGGGTTGGCTACATCTTCTTGGAGCCAACTCTTCAATTTCTCACAATTATCAAAAGGGGCCGGCCCTTAGTCCATTTTGTACTAAATTGAATCTTCCATCTTATATATAGCAGGAGTCCATTTCTATATCTATGGGTGGCGGGTAGTGTTGTTTTTAGAAATTGATTTAAAAAGATTGCTGAACTTCATGCAAATGGTGAAGACCCTGTTCAGACACTGCATTCTGGCATGGAAGGATCACAATATGTTTGAAAGAACTGCCTGCCTGAAGTGAATGAAATCTTGCATATAGCACAAGTCCAGTTCAAAATTTAGGGGTGTCAGGTTGTGATTTCTTCAAAATTTATTTGTTAAATGACTGGACTGATCAGACGCCACATTATGAGTGTAAAAAGGTAAAGAACATCTCTGTGTTAACCCTTGTCCTGCTGAGCCCCGATATGCCTTATTTTCCAAACAATGGAGATCCAGATCAGATGGCTTCTGACGAAGCCATCTGATCAGGATCTACGTTGTTTGCCATTCAGATTGTGAATTTGTTGCAATAATTTGCATCAAGTAATCTGATTGGTTGATAATCGGTAGTGGGTGTGCCATATATAAATATTCAGCAGGTCAAGGGTTAATGATAACAAAGATTCACTGTAAGTCTAGGAAGAACATCATAGATTTCAACCTTGCCCTGCTGAACACAACAACCTACTATCTTTGCAAACAATGTAGATCTAGATCAGATCAGATCAGATGAAGCCATTAGTGAGCACAGCTCTAACAAATGCAGATGTGTCTGGAAATATTTACACAGTACATACTCAGATCAACATCTGCAGCCGTGCAGTCAGATCATATTTTGACTGACAATGCAGACTTATTTGCGACATGTCTGACTTGTGATCAGGATGTCGAGATTTCCATTACAAAAACACGCCTATACAAATACACTGTAACCTTTTTCGCCGAAAAAATGAAACTTTAAAGATGAAAAATTGTGATATTTTTCTTATTTCCGCTCAAAATATAGATTGTAGGTACTTGTTAGAACCGCAACGAGTAACCACAATCTATATTTTAGAGCAGAAATAAGAATAATAAGGTTAACCCCTGTAAACCCCAGTTTTACAATATAAAAGTGGGTTCGAGGGGGGCCAATATTATATAGGCATGTTTTTGTGATGTATACCCGAGTTATCTGTTTCCGGCATAAGAATGGGCACTGTTCTGCTATAAACTTGACCAGGAAAATTGTGGTTGGGTAAACTGACCAGCTGCTCATGACCTAAATAGTGATGAGTGGGCTATTAAACACCAAACCAAGCCAAAATGCTGATTCGAGTGTTTACCAAGTGGGCATCTGTAAAAAAACATTTCTACCTGACCCAGCTCGGGTGTGAAAATGCACATCTGTGTATATTCTTAGCCTGTGCATACCAATCCTGCATGTCTCTGAAACTTGCAACAAACAAAACAAACCTGATACCCTAATCACAGAAAATGGACCAGACTAAGGCTATTAATCCATTCTTACAAACAATGCAGACCCAGATCAGATGCCACATGTGGCATCTGATCTGGGTCTGCACTGTTTGCTAACAGGATTTTTCCATCAAAAAGAGAATAGAAATGAAAAAGACTCACTCAACATCACTTTTAAATGACAAATGGACTTGTCCAAAATGTAACAATGGAAGAGTCTATCAGTATATAATGGGGTTAAGGCGAAGATGGTATTGCCATACATGGGTAAGTTTTTATGAGCAGCACACATTTCATGCAAATCTGAAAGATGAGCATGAAAGAATGGTCAATAAAGTTGGGCCTTGTTGGACATCGGTGATGGAAGCATTTATATAGCAAAACTTCCACTGGTGAGACTAAATCTGCTTTTAAAAGCTTATTGAAATGGTTTCAATTATTCTGTGTTTACTACACCCATGCAAACTGGTGGGAGTCAGACTGTCCATGCATATAAACCCTATTGGTTTTACTGGGTAGTAGGGCTCGAGATGTCCCACAAAATTGGAAGCAATGTCTCCAAAATGACCTATATAGTGTTGACATGAATGTTAACCCTCAATTCAAACAAACTGCACCCAGTCTCCTACTAAGAGACCACCATTGGGACTGTTCAAAGGTGGTCTTTAAGACCACTCTTTTGAACAGTCCCGAAGATGGTCCTAATATAGGAATTTGACTGTATATGTTGATCAAAGATTTGTGTAAGTGGGTGGGGTTGGTAAGTTGTGGTTTGTCCATGATGTTGGTGGTGGGTAGTACGGGTTGCTAAGAGATGAAATCATGATTGGCTGGTAGGGATCTTCCGCATATTTTGGAAGAGCATAGTGTGGAGAAGGCCGGAATATCTGGTCTGTTTGTCTTAAAGAGGACAACAGCATTGGCTGTTCTGCTATGTAAGGGTATGGGAAAATCCCACCAAGATATCTTCCATGTGCTACAGAACTCATCCCTAAACCACTTGGGATAGCGTTTTTATCACTGTCACTCCTTCCACTAGCAGCAGCAGATGAAAATGGTGTTGTCTGAGAACTTACACTGGGCGGTATTTCTTTTGGTCTCGCATCTAAGCATTGTCGGTATGCAAACAAGTCTGAAAGTACTGGCATATTGGCAGGATGAGATTGCAAAGGAATATTACTGAGACCACTGGCCATAAAACCATTTGGAATGAAGTTACTATGATTTGGCATGCCCAGTGGGCTTGTTTTTGTGTTTCCAAGACTGCTTGAAACTACTGCTGATGTGCCGTCACTTGTGCTAGATACACCATTTATTTGAACTGGTCGTGGGCCTTCTCTTGGGCTCTCAAAGGCAGACGATCCTTTGGAATGATTAAATCCAGTTTTCACTTTTTCAAAGAAAGCACTTGGTGTTATCTGATTCGGCGGTGATATCATGTCATATCCGCCCGCTAAAAGCGTTGTTGCCAATCCCTTTTTAATGGCAGCCTTTTCCTTCTGCTTTGATCTTGCTTTCTTCCGATTTTTCTTCCCCTTCAACGGATCGTTTATAAATCTTACTAGTTCAGCTATGACACTTTTCAAAACAACTTCTGGCACTACAGATTCCTCTGCATCTTTTCCAGAAACTGATTCTTCAGAGGAACTTTCATTGTCGTCTGCTTTTTCTGAGTCTTTACTGCTGTTACTGGTGTTACTGCTGATACTGCTCGTGCTCTCATCATTTGCCTTGGCTTTCCCAGTTCCCACGACATCCTTCCGTCTCCGATTTTGAAACCATATCTGAAATAAAATGAAAATATTGAGTCGCGTCATGATAAAATGTGATATATATAAAACATGGGTGGTAAGCAAAGGCTCCAACCCGTCATCCATATCAACGCTGTCTGATCAGACTCTGAACGACTTTTCCTCACGAAGCTCCAGTGTACCTGTCTATCCCCAGGACAAAGCAATGGCTGGTGTAACCCTCAATCACAACACTTGTCGTCTGTTTGGTTACTTTAAAAGTCATTATTGCAAACAATGTGGACCCAGATCAGACCGCTCCAAACTGTTCTCCTGTATGGATTTTTTTAAGAATGCAAGAAGAAAAGCTGGCGATATTTTCAGGTTCATTTTTCTTGGCATCTTAAGGATTAATCGAAGTTCTAAGCCTGCCCATGCAAGGTGGTGCGAGTTGGTCCGTCCATGCATATAAACCCTATTTGTTTTATTGGGCGGCAGGGATGTTCCATCTCAATGTCGGGTAGAAGTCCCACAAAACTAGAAACAACGTCTCCAAAATGATGTAAATAGTGTTGACGTGGGGACGTTAAACCTCAAATCAAACACACATGTAATGTCAAGCATTATTTTCGCTACTTAACGTCTGAAGGGTTAACCTTTTTTGTACCAAATGGAATCTTCCTCCTTATATATAGCAGGAGTCCATTTCAAAATTTAGAGGTGTCCGGTTGTGTTTTCATCAAAATTTATTTGGAAAATGACTGAACTTTTATCAAACAGTGGATGCCCTGATCTGTTTGCCAGGGAAGCCCGATTTGGGGTTTCTGGAGTAACACACAACGTTGAAAGGGTTTTGAAATAAACGCTACTGCTACAAGCTCGTGCGACATTTCCACGCCCAAGCCTTCATTCTTCATTCGCCCATCCATGTGTCCAGACAACATTATCGTCAATTCTGATGGCCACTCTCATTTTCTGGCCAAGCACAAAGCTTTTGCTGCGATGGCATTTAAAGAGATGCAGGAATGACCCTGACCTTATCTTACAGCCGTGATATTGGACCACGAATTTTTATATGTACAGTAATTCTATATTTGTTTGGTAACTTAATATTTGTGTAATAAATTATGTGGCTAAGAATATATAAATATAAAAAATAAATAAATGAATGTAATCTTGACCACACTTCGGTCTTAAAAGCTTATCACTTAAATGCGACTCCTGCATACATATGACAAGATAGTAGAGTCGGGACCGTGATAAGTAAAGTGATAATCACTTTATAGTCTTAAATATTAGTTTTAGTGCGGATTAATTACGGTGATAATCAGGAAATGTTATTGCTAGGAGATCCAAGGTAAAGGTCGTTATCATCTTAGTCAAAGACGAATGTTTGTCCATACCATATTGTAAAGCAACCAAATTGATGACAGTAAAAATAGTTGCGGAGCCCAAATTTACAAGACATTCTGTCAACAGTACGTCCCCGCTACTTCTGACGTTGTCATGGCGTTTGAAACACGCAAAATTATGTGGGTAGGCAACCAATGCAAGAAAAAATGTGTCCCTTAAAGGACAAAAATTCTGCTCAGAAGAAACTTCTTTACTTTTGGAGCTGACCCATTTTCGGACGAGTTCAGATTATAGAAAAGCAAACAGAAAGTCACATAGAAGTTCCCCCACACCACCCCCACTTCCAAACAAAAGGCGGGAATGCGTCATATGTTCAATATCCGCCATAGATTTCCTGGATTTAATTTGTGTAGCTTACCTTGACTTGTTCTCGTGTGATGCCGACTCTCTTGGCTATGAGTTGTTTCTGGGTGGAGTTAGGGTACCTCACTTCATGGTAGATACCGTTGAGCAGTTCCAGCTGGTACCGGGTATAGCTGAGTCTCTCACGTGGCGGTGGCGGAGTAAATGGTCTATATTCTGAAATTATAAGATTCAAAATGAGAATCGCCAAGCGGAATAGTATCTTCAGACACGTGCTACATTGCTTCGAAATGACACAGACAGGGGGAGCTGTATTCTGAGCGCATTTAATGGTTGATCTGAGTCTTCAATGAGCAAACATGTTCGAGAACATTTAGGTGCTGCTAAAATACATGTAATAAATGTATAGCATATTCTTTAAGAATTTGGGTTTGCTACTGGTACTGTTAAAAATTTCCCGTCAAATCCATTTCTATTTGCATGTTACAAGGATGAGTTTCTTTCAATCTTCTCTTTTTTGTGTGTCTGTTTGGCATATTTCAGCTATCCAAAAATAGGTAAGAACATCGGGCCGTAGTGACCGTGCATGGCTCTAGATAAGGAGGCGATTCTAACAGATATACACAGTATGTTACGGACAAGAAGTAAGGAAATATATCTTAATCTTCAAGATGCTGAGAAAAGCTGCATCTAAAAATGTTGTCTGTTTATGTCGTCTGCTGTTTGTTCTTGCAAACTTTCTGAAAATATGTCTGCATACGGGCAAACAGTGTGGCTCCTGATCAGATTGCTCCTGTAAGTTTTGACCCTGATCAGACGCAGTATGAGTTCGGACTGTTTTCAAATATGACATTTTAAGTTACTAGGAGACAACAAACCATACGACAATTGTTCAGATTGGCATGTTAAGGGTTAAAATTGTACGTATTCGATGTCTTGCGGATAGATGGGAACAGCACTGCTAGCTACTACTGTTGGGGCGCTTGTCTCTGAGTTTACGCTGGAAAAATTTCCTGAACGAAGACTTTGACTGTTTTGTTTAACCCTTAAAGTCCTTACTGTAAGCAAAAAATTTAGACCCTGATCAGACCTGATCTGGGTCTACACTGTTTGCCAAACCCAATACGATTCCAGTCTAGATTCTATTGATAACCATTTTATGCAACAACAAGAAGCCTCCGTGGTGTAGTGGTTACGCTACTCGCCTTGTAAACCATGGATCACAGGATCGACCCCGGGCTTCTCCAGGTTTTCGGATGGGTCTTTAAACCGAGGTCCTGTCTCCGTATGACCTTAGCTGTTGGTGGGACGTAAAATTCAAACACTCACTCACTCTTATGCAACACTGGCATTACAGCGATAAGAATACCGCGGCTATTTTTTTAAAATTAACCGTCACGTGATCTCCAACAAATCAATGATAGTCACGTGGGTATCAGCTTTGAAGAGCTTCTGTGCTTAAGCAATAGATCAGCTCTACTATCAACTGTAATTTGTTGAGTAATAAATCACAGTTTGGAGGTCAGTTGTAAAGTCGATCAAATCACGAGCGCGAAGCGCGCGTGATTTGTCTACTTACAACTGACCGACAAACTGTGATTTATTACTCAACAAATCACAGACTGGAGCTGATCTATTTCGATTCTAACACGCTGAACATCGGCAATAATGTTGCTATTTCCTTCAAAAGTTCACAACAATTCGCCATTGTTAGAATAAATCCCGCTAAAATTCTCGACTGAAACACATGCATTTATATCCTTTTCTAACGTTTTCGATGTGAGAAAATGACGTTACACCGTCTAACGTCAAGAAAATCGACTAGTGACGTCATAAATTTGCAGCTTTTAATGACGTCATCCGTCACGCTCTTCCGAGCTGTGATTTGTTGCAGAATAAAACACAGTTATTTTCCATTGCCTATATAGGCGCGCTGTGTTAGAATTACATGTAGTAAGTTTGGGTTGATTGACAAACAATGGACCCTAAATGAAACTTACCGTCATTTTCATCGTCGTCCTCGTCTGACTTGGCTCCTTTTTCAGGCTCTTGATTCCAGTGGACAAGAACGCGTGTTTTATCTAGCTGGGCTGCTGGGGGCATGGTTAGGGGCTGGGCTCCCAGCGTCGGTGGCTCGTAGTGACCTGAAGTATTAAATAATTTCATTTATCATATGAGCCCCGCCAAGCGAATTTGTGTCTTCGAGCATTCCGTCATGACACGTTTTAACTGCGCATGCCCAGCCATTCAGAGGGGCCAGGGACATGGCTTTCTGTCTGAAGGTTCGTCTTGATTCACTGCTTGTATGAGCGAGTAGCGAAGGTTCTGGCGAGACTGCGCGGATGCGCAGGCTCGCCTGAACCTTCGCTGCTCGCATAGGCGATAAGTACCAAAACCGCTTGACGGGGCCCATATAACGTCGCTGTTATGGATAACGTCATGCCAAAAAATTCATTTGACACCCGTGTAATAACACATGGTTACAGGCGCGTAACGTCATGACGCCGTCCGTGACAATCCTATGTTTTCTTTATAAATTTCTTCGGTGATTAAATCCGATTTAAAATCGTTATATGATAAACAGAAAATTACACTCGTTGTCATTCCATATGAAATTTATGAAACTCGCCGAAGTTTTCATAAATACAGTAAAAATCCTATATTAAGACCACCTTTGGGACTGTTCAAAAGTGGTCTTGAAGACCACTTTTGAACAGTCCCAAAGGTGGTCCCTGACCAGGGGACACTGTGTGCAGAAAACACGAAGAAAAAATAACCGCACCCTTCTACATAGCATTAGTCTTAATTTTAGGTTGTCTTAAGGGGAATGGGAACACCTGGCAGATTTTTCCGCCATTTTTCTAAGGGAGATAACTTTCGGGACTTCCTGTACGCTTTTCTATAAGTTCTGTCCCACGGAAAAAGGGGTCAACTCTTAAAGGAAAGAATTTGCTCCTTAGGAGCAAATTCTTTCCTTTAAGAGTTGACCCCTATTGACATGGGAGGCAAAAATACTTTTGCAGGAGTTACCTCCCCTGAAGGTGTTCCCATTCCCCTTAATAGCGGAATTTTACTGTACATATGAAATGACAACTCGTGTAAGAGCCTCTATATATCTCACTATCTAATAGTTCCCCAGAAATTTCATTTAAACTGAAATTTATTATACCCATCCTCTTCACAAGAAAATTATGTCAAAAGACCTCAGATTTGCAACATGTGTGAAAGTAGAAATTCTGCCTGAAATTAATTAACTTAACTTCTACATTCGAATATAATAATAATAATTCATAATAATAAAATTTGCTCTCATAGTCTATGTCGTAAAATTACTTCAACATACATTAGGATAATTATCCATGAGACATGGAATGTTATGGTATGGCACGAATGGTGACATTTTTCTGACAAAATTTGGGGATTGTCATTTCCATTTTAACGCTCATCCTGCTGAATAAATTAGTTTAGCCACACCCATTTCCAACTATCAGCCAATCAAATTACGTGATGTACTGTATACATCCAAATTAGTAAACTGAACGACAAACACTGTAGATCCTGATCAGATGGTTTGTCTGATATTGATTTACAGCCGGCAAAGGTAGGGGCGGGATTAGGGTGAAACATAGACCTTTTGGCGGTTCTAACGAATAAGAGAATGGAAAATATGTATTTCCTTGTAAACCTCACTTTATATATAAAGTAGGTTTTACAAGGGTATACATAACACAGCTCGCCCCCGTCCATAGGGGCTTGGAGAAATATATGGGCTGCATGATGCTTCCACGCAGAGCTGATACCGAACGCACATTAGTACTGGTAATCTGCTTAGGTCTAAGCCTGCCCAGGAAAACTGCTGCGAGTCGGCCCGTCCATGCATATAAACTCTATTGGTTTTATTGGGCGGCAGGTATTGAGATGTCATTTCATCTCAATGTCGGGTAAAAGTCCCACAAAATTGGAAGCAACGTCTCCAAAATGACCTAAATAGTGTTGACGGGGACGTTAAACCTCAAATCAAACAAACAAACAAAACATAACACAGTACATTGTCTGGTGGTGATAGGCGTTTTCATTACGAAAACACGCCTATCCAAATACATTGAAAATTTTACCACCAAAAAAAAAATCAGATAAAAAATTCTGATATGTTTCATATTCCTGCTCAAAACATAGATTGTGGATACTCGTTAGAACCTCGTCGGGGCGGTTCTAACCAGTACTCACAATCTGTGTTTTTAAGCAGAAATAAGAAAAATAAGCTTACCCCTGTAAACCCAGTTTTACTATATAAATGTAGGGTTCAAGGGGTGAAAAATATATAGGCATGTTTTCGTGATGAGTTATAGTTACATAAAAAAATAAATGAAATAAAGCGAACAGTTGGTGAAACACACGTGGCTATATTTAGATTTGTGATAGTTCTCTAAAATAATAATAGTTATAATAAAATCTAAGGTGAGAGTAACTAGCTGACTTACCGATATGGAATGGTCGTCTCAAGCTGTCGACTTCTATCATCTTTTCAAATAATTCTGTTCCACAATAATTCGGAAGAAATCAGCTTTACGTAAGAAATCCGTTCTACGTATCCACATGTATTATCAGTGTCATTTTAAAACATTTTATCCAAGAGAAATGAAGTCAATGAACAAACGACAGTATTTAAATAATTGATTAAACACTTAAATCGTTCAAAATATTTGCTTTAATTTGTTTTGCATTTCTTCTTTAAACTTCAAATATTATAAATAAATAATATCAGTTTCTGACAGTTCTTGGGGTTTTAAACTTAAAGGGATTAGGAATACTTAAAGTCAATCCTTAAAGTATCATTTGAGTATAATGTCATATAATGAGGGTAATTATTCAAATGATGTCAATTATTATTACTTTATGATCCTCCCTTTCACACATGTCAACAAACATCATTGAGCAGTGAAGATGGCACGAGCTTATGACAGGTGAATCCTGGGTAGACTGAGTCGCTACCTGGTGTCAAGTTCAATGTTTTCTTCAAAAATTATTTCATATTATAAATTCTCTTTATCCGGAGTAAAATTAGGAGCTAATCATAATATAATGACGTTCATTTACTACTTTCACTCTCCTTCACGTTCAATAATTTGTAATTTTTTCCTCAATTAATCCAACAAAACCGTCTTAACGAAAATATTTTTAAAATTTCCATTTTTTTTTTTTTTTTTTTTTTTTTTTGGTGTTCATAAAATCACAAACTATATGTTCTCATCCTTTTTTTACAGTCCTCTGGATATGTTAAAATTTCAAAGATATGAACCTGTATATTAACAAGTGATAAATTCCCCAGATCCGATTGGCCATTGAAAACCACACGAAATTAAATATGCCAAACAGCTTTACTATCACCAAGTTTGAATTCTCAGGCTACTGCAGGTTATTTTTCATTTGTTCAATCAAATTTCGTTTACATATCTATTGTTGCAGTTAATCGGATAAAACAGGAAGAATGGGTCGTTGGACCCGTTAAGTGATTAACAGCAAAAATTATCCCCACTTTTTGGTAATCTCTATTGTTATATATAAACTGAAATAAAAACACTATTATCACACGTTCTAGCTTATTTAGCGACTTTTTACACAAATTATAAAAAACGCAACAGGTTTCAAGATTTTTACTAAAATAGGAAGAACAAAAAGTTAATATTATCACCATTTGTGGAGTAATATTAACCCTTCCATTACGAAAACACGCCCATACAAATACATTGTGACCTTTATCGCAGAAAAAAAAAAAAAATAAGATGAAAAATTGTGATATTTTTCTTATTTCGGCTCAAAATATAGATTGTGGGTATTCGTTACAACCGCCTCATCGAGGCGGTTCTAACGAGTACTCATAATCTATATTTTAGAGCAGAAATAAGAAAAATAAGGTTTACCCCTGTAAACCCCAATTTTACTGTATAAAAGTGGGGTTCAAGAGGGTCAAAATTATATAGGCATGTTTTCGCGATGACACCCTGAGTTTCTGATGTGGACTCCTGAACACATCCAGGTATCTTCGTATAATTGGCTATAGTCATGGTGTTGGTCCAGATGAGACGGCCCATCTGGATCTACACTGTTTGCATAGCCTACACAGTTGAAAAAAGGCAATAGGGCAGGAACACGACAGCCTTTGGCCGCTGCGACCAGTGTGTGTGTGTGTGAATTCGGGTTTAACGTCGCTTTCAACAATTTTTCAGTCATATCACGACGGTGTCTGGTTGCGACAGGGAGCTCAATGCTCACTTTTATAGTGCTGCCTCACTGAAGTATCATGTCCCAGACACATTACATGATACCACACCCAGTCACATTATCCTGGTGCCAAGCGAGGAGCAGCTAGTACCATTTTTAACGACTTTGGTATGTCGCGGCCCGGGATCGAACCCGAGACCTCCCGTTCCCCGGAGCAGACACTCTACCAACTGAGCTATCGGGGCCGGTCCCGCTGCGACCAGCAAAGACACAGATAAGCAGAATCTGGCTAGTCGTAACTGACCTATCTTTGGACAACCCAGACGCAAAAGGCACTGAACGCTAAAAAGGAAAACTTTGGCCAGACTGCGTGAATGCACTGGCTGAAAAGCTTTCGCTCGTCGCACACGACTTTTTGGTAGGTTTTTGTTGTGCATCGGCTCAAATATAAGAAACGCGCGCTTTGAGCAATGAGAAAAACAATTTAAGCCGAATTTAATTGCACTTTGGACTTTCTCAAGTTGAACAACAATTAGAACTGATTTATAATACGGCAAAATTCCAATTGAATTGTGTTTATTAAATATATGTACATGTCCTGGAATACAAATACACTCCGATGACTTCTTCGTTGAATACAAATCGTGGAAAACTTCTTCGAAACCTAAAGATGTAACGTTATTTGTTTTGTCTATTCACTTGAAATGACAGATATTTGGTTTTAACAGAACACGCGATGCGCTCTAAAATAATGGTAGAGAGAATCAACGTACTAGCATCCGGTTCATAACAGTTCATCATCATCATCACCAGCATCAGCAGCAGCAGCAGTATAATAATTATTGTTGTTATTATAATTATTATTATGTCTGAGCCATTCGGGCTCCAGCTCCATAGCACAGTCGGCAGCCACTGTCTTAGCAGACTGAACATGACAACCTGTACCTTTGCAACAGTTTTTCATGCAGTTTGTGAACTGAACGAATGCATTATATCCAGTACTTTAACCCTTGTTGTACCAAATGGAATCTTCCACCTTATATGGCAGGAGTCCATTTCGAAATTTAGGGGTTCCAGGTTGTGTTTTCTTCAAACTTTATTCGAGAGATGGCTAAACTTTTTGCTAACAGTGGAGGCCCTGATCAGACGCCGCGTTCTGGACCTGCACTGTTTGCCAAGATACCCCTTTTGGGGTTTCTGGTACTGAATGGGTTATTTGGTGCATAGTCAGAAATGGGAGTGGCGGAATTAATTTATTCAAGATTTTTTTTATAATTTGAGCGCTGTGGTGCAGTTTTGAGATCGAGAGGTAGCCGGTTCGATCCCGCAAACGCGAAGTGTTGTTTCCTTGAGCAAGAGCCTTTATCCACATTGCTACCCAGGAAGAGAGGGCCATATGGAAGATTAGTACTAGCACTAAATGTGTTGCCCTCTATAATAATGTCGATTATTAATATTAACAGGATCTGTGCTAAATTAGTCCAGGAACATGATGAGCCGGTTACAAGCATGTGACTGCATGGCTGAACATTGACTTGGCTGTCAAATTAAATCAATTGAACTCGAGAAACCGATTATTTGTTTGTTTGATTTGAGGTTTAACGTCCCCGTCAACACTGTACAGGTCATTTTGGAGACATTGCTTCCAATTTTGTGGGACTTTTACCCGACATTGAGATGAAATGACATCTCAAGCCCTGTCGCCCAATGAAACCAAAAGGCTTTATAAGCATGGGCGGACTGACTCGCACCGCTTTCCCTGGGCAGACTTAGACCCTCTAAGCGGTTTACCAGTACTCGTGTGCGGTCAGTTTCAGCTCTGCATGGAAGCATCATGCAGCCCATCTATTTCTTCAAGCCCCGATGGGCGGGGGCCTCGAGAAACCGAGTTTGTGTTTACAGGGATATACATTATATGTGTATATTCTTGTTCCAGAGGATGTAAACTGACTTCCCAGTTCATCCTTCCACCTGCCATAAAATGGCCACATTTTATGCAATTATTAATGACCTTTTTCAGTATAAACGTTAAAATAAAATAAATATGTAAATGAATAAATATGCTTAAATGACCAAACATGCAATAAATAAATAAACGCTTAATATTTGTTTTCGTACTTAAACATTTTTTAAGATGGTATTTCAACTTTGCAATTATCGCCTTCATTTATCCCTTAACCCCAAAGTTGGTTGTTATTGCGTTTAAAGTATTATAAGTTGGATTATGTGGGATCTAGGCTGAATTGTAGATATCAGTATACTACACTAGTTTAGTTGTCGTACAAATCCCTCTACTAGTTTGACCCATGTAGGTCCAGCGTCTCGTAAAATGGGCACTGGCAATCAGCGAAGACCCTGATCAGACGCCGCAAATGCGGCGTCTGATCAGGATCTTCACTGTTTGCTTAAAGTACAGGGATTTTTGTAGAACTTACAGTAAATAAAACAAATTATACACGCTTAAAATGGAAATGGACCAGTCTAAGGGCATTTGGTGGGCGATCCAATGAGTCGTTTATGGGTGAAGGTAAATATCTTTCATTCCAGATTGCCTCCATGATGACAGGTGAGTGAAGTTAATCCATAGATAAATACAGGAATGATAAATTGTATCCTGTGTGAGGGAGGGGCCCGAGCGACAGCGAGACACTCGAGACTTAGGAGCAAATAGATCAAGCGACGAGTATCAGTCTTAATAGTTGATACTATTTTACCCACTGACTGTTCCGCCATTATTATTATTATTATTATAATTATATCTGTTGTTGTTGTTAGAGAATTTTCGTGCAGCTTTGTGGTACCCTTCAGTTAACCCTTCAAGCGCTAAAGAAAATTCTAGAGGAGAGGGCAATCTATTTTTTTTTTCTTTCATTATTTTTCAGCGAACATAAGGCTTGATAATACACGTGGATCATCTACATGTAATAATAATAATAATAATGATAAAACTGAACGGCTAAAAGCGCCAAACGTTCAACGAGAACGTAGTAAGCAGCATTGTTGTCAACACAGTACTATAATGGTATTAATCAAGTACTTTCGTATTGGCCTAGGTACAGGTCCGAGGTCTGCTGCATTGGCCCGAGGCCGAAGGCCGAGGGCTAATGCAGCTGACCGAGGACCTGTAACTTGGCCAATGCAAAATTACTTGATCAATGACAGTTTTATTAATTGACATAATTAAAAAATCATAATTATTGATTTTTTTTACCTCATTTGACCTCAGTTAATATTGGTTGACCTGGTGTTAATACGGATGACCTCCGATCAATACAGGATAGTCAATTAATAAAAGGTTCTTAAACGAGCACCCATAATGTATGTTAGATTGTGGTTACCTAGTGGAACCGCCTCGCTGCGCCAAATATAGATTGTTGGTGCTTGTAAACATAATTCTCAATACATAAAGTGGAACTGCCACTGTTATCGCCGAGAGTGGCAGTCGAAACGCAGTTACTGCCTAAAAGGAAACACCAACGTGCTGCATAGCTGTTTCACTCCTTATCAGTAAGAAATAATTTTCTGAATACTTCAAACATTATGAGACATTTGATTGAAGGTTTGTCTTCTTTTTCCACGTTCTTAGATCACTTAACAAGTAGTTTTCACAATATCTTTACCAAATGATTGCACGGACAAACATTCCATTGACACTTTCTGATAAACTTTCAATTTCCTCCACATAAAAAGGACCGCTACATCTAAATAATGGTCTCGTTGATAGGGATTTCAAATAAAAGATAAAATGCTTCATCTTTACCTTTCGAGAGAGCCCCCCCCCCCCCTCACCACACACACAAACACCCACCCCGACCCCCGACCCACGCCCTTCATCCAGCCGATTTCGGTAGCTCACGACACGACCTGACTGATAATGAATCTTTTTCAATGGTCATTCTCTCCCTCCGCTGATTCAAGAAGTCTGGCGAAACTGGTTATCCGCTTATAAGCCTGGCTCTATATGACATAATAGTATTGACCGGACCGTAAAATTCCAAACCAAACACCCGCACGCACACAATCTAAATAAATCTCTGAGAATATTTTGTGCCGCATACCTAAGATTAACCATCACGAAAACATACCTATAAGGTGTTGACCCCCTTGAACCCCACTTTTATATAGCAAAATTGGGGTTTACAGAGGTAGGCTAAACCTAATTTTTCTTATTTCTGCTCTAAAATATAGATTGTGGGTACTCGTTAGAACCACCTCGACGAGGCGGTTCTAACGTGTACCCACACTATATTTTGAGCATAAATAAGAAAAATATCACAATTTTTCACCTTAAAATTTACTTTTTCCGGTGATAAAATTTACAATGTAGGCGTGTTTTCGTAATGTAATACACAGGAGGCATTTTGCTTTCGGTCTGAACTTGAATGGCTCGAACTTCATTGAGGCGATTCTAACGAGCATATACAACATAAATCTGTAAAATCTCCAAAATATCCGAACACTGTAAAATTCCTATATTAAAACCACCTTTGCGACTGTTCATAAGTGGTCTTAAAGACCACTTTTGAACAGCCCCAAAAGTGGTCGATGTAGAACACGCATGGAGAGAATAACTACTCACATTTTTTTTCAGCAAAAAACAATAAGCATATTTTCTAGCAAGCAAATATCTGATTCATGTACTCTGTTATTTTATGCTGGAAAAATGTGAGTAGATTTTCAAAGGCTACTCACATTTTTCAGCAAAAAAATATCAGCATACATGTATTGTCCATAATAAATGATCAGTTTTTAAACAGTACGTTAACAAACCAGGGGCCAGTTGTTCAAAGCATCGTTAGCTTAACGAGCTCGTTAGTGGTCATATTGGTAACTCTTCTAGCAAGTACAATATCGTAAATTGTGGTATTTTTGCTGAAAAAAATGTGAGCAGCTTTTGTGGACACAAAAGCTGCTCACATTTTTTCAGCAAAGATTTCAGCATATTTGCCATATTTAATGATCGAAGTTTTAACGATACGTTAACTAACGACGTCGTTAGTTTTGAACAACTGGCCCCAGATCGTTAATTTTAAACAACTGAATCCTGGTTAGTATGGACACAGTCTCCACTCTCAGTGTCACGTATCTCGCACTGGCTTTGAGTTGGGCAGGGCCTGCTGCCCTTACAGCAGGTAAGGGTAGAGGTGGGTGTTGTTATTTCTACCGTTTCCACACTTCCGTTCATTTTCCTCTTTTTTCTTTGTCCCTCACTTTCATCTCCTCTACTGTCATATCTTTTTTCTGTCTCTTTTCTCCATTTCTCTGGGAGACGACACAAAATGACCCACAGTGGTTGACGTGTCGTTAAACCCCAAAACAATATATCAAATCGTTGCAATCCCAGGTAACACTGGCTCGTTTGTTACAGCAGTCAGGACAAGTTAAAAGTGCCTTGTGACTGTGCGTACAAGGAAGAGTGAAATCTGTCTACAGCTCAGTCCCAAGAAGCTTCGTGTTATTATCAACCCATAAAGTGGCCAGGGAAGACTGATCAGACTGCGCGGATGCACTTGGTTCCCATGTCCGAAGACACATGTCCCTTTGCATGCTGGGTACTATTGCATGCTATTTTCTCGTCTGTGGATTTTTTTCATTTATCTTTAAAAACAAGCTGTGTTTGTGAATTACGAACATGTCCCCGGGCCGATGTCAGTTTTTCTTTAAACTAGTCACAGGACACGGTCAAGGTCACAGGTCAATTTATTTAGTATGTAGTATGAGCGGGAGGAACATACATGCCAAATATGAAGTGTCTATCTCAAAACGGTACAAAAGTTATGATGCCAAGGTCAAAGGTCAGAATTTTGTATGAGTGTGAAGCTCTTGTCACAAAGAACAAAATATGAAGTCTTTAACTCAAACGGTTCAAACGTTATGACAAAATAGATCAAGGTCAAGGTCACATATAAAAACAGTGTGCTTGGGTGGGAAGCCCGTGTAACAAAAGACCTACATGCCAAATATGAAGGACCTATCTTAAACGGTTCAAAAGTTATGATAAAGTGGGTCACAGGTCAAGGTCAATTTTTTTTTGTAACGGTGGGATGCGCTTGTCACAGGAAACCTACATGCAAAATATAAAGGCTCTCTCAAATGGTTCAAAAGTTATGACCAATATTATTTTTCTTTAAAGTAGGTCAAGGTCAAGGTCAAACTGTTTGGTATCAGTAGGAATCCCTTCTCACAAGGAACCTTTGTGCCCAATATGAAAGCTGTATCTCAAACGGCTCAAGAGTAATGCTCAATATTGTTTGTTCTTTAAAGTAGGTCAAGGTCACGTGTCAAAAGTTTTGTATGTGTGGGAAGCCCTTGTCACAAGGAAAAGTATGCCAAATATGAAGGCTCTTTCTGAAAGTGTTCAAAAGTTATGACCAAAGACCAAAATCATTTTTTTCTTGGTCAAGGTCATAGGTCAAATTTTGTACTATGAGTCTGAAGCCCTTGTCAAAAGGAACCTACATGCCAAATATGAAGGCTCTATCTCAAAGGGCTCAAAAGTTATGACCAATGTTAAAGCTGTCCAATTTCGCTACCGGGGACCTAAAAATCTTTAAGGAATACCATTGGAGTGCCAAACAGTTTGGACACGATTTGTCGGGCCTGAATTGGGTCCAAACTGTTTGTAAAGTATATCAGCAGACGACAAGTCACCATTAGCGGGAAAGCGATACAGCCTTTTTTTTTTTTTTTTTTTTTTACAGATTTCATGGCGATTTGTTTGATTTCTTGAAATCTTGGCAATTCCATAAAGGGAATGATTTAACCTCAAAAGCAAATTCCTTTCTTTAAGAGTAGAACCCTATTTACCTTTACCACTCTCTGGGCTGATACAGCAGACGACAAATTGTTGATTTCCAGAAAACACGACTTGATATCTCATGCAAATTGTCTCCATAGGACTTTGTATAGAATGTCAAAGGAACAAATAAGAAAAAAATATTTCAAAATGTCGCCTGCTGAAAAATTCCCAGCATGCAGAGCGTTAATTGGAAAGTTTGCGACTCCTGAAGATCATTCCCCTGTAACTAGCTTTTTTGAATGGTAACACAGTCATGTCGCCGTGTAGACCGTTGAAGTGTGCAGCTCGAATGAATTACGAATGGCTGATGCATTACATTTGACGAGAAGCTGTGACTGATCTGAATTTTCGTACGTTTGCTGGCTTCACATGCCATTTACAGCGAAATCCTTTTAAGACTTCATTTGGAGCTTTTCGTATATGGTCTTAAATAAAAATCAAAAATGCGTTCCTTTAAGAGCAATGAAAACATTCATAAGAAAGAAGTATAAAGATGGGTCATACTACGTAGACCACTTTTAAACATTTCCAAAGGTGGTTACTTAGATCTAGTAGATGACACTGGGTGTAGAAAACAAGAGGCCCAAGAGGGCCTGTCGCTCCTCTGGCTATATTCAGTCAATTGTCATATTTATAACATTAACCCATTGTATAGTAGTGGACTCTTCCATTGCTATATGTTGGACCAATCCATTTATCATATAAGGGGTGTCAGGCCTATTTTTTTCTTGTTTTATTCTATTCTGTTAACAATAGTGCAGGCCCCGCTGATCAGACGCGGTGTTCAGGGGGTCTGTTCTGGGCCTGCACTGTTTGCCATTGCCAAAGTACCCCTTTAGGGGTTCCCGCATGTAATCGGCTTAAAAAGACAAGTGATCTACCCAAGGAATATTCATTCTAAATTACAATAGAAATCACCCAATTGACCATTTTGAAGATTTTTTTTTCTAAATCCTAGGAGCAAGGTCGGCTGAATTTATGTAGGTGACCACATAACATTGCTACATTCTAAATACTAGTATAAGTCTGTGGGAGCTAATGAGCCCCGAGGTGTGGCCAATTTGGACCCCAGAGGCATGGTTGGCTGAATTTACCACTTACCATTGCAACATACTATACATCTAAGCTCTGGTTTCTGAGAAGAAGATTTTTGAAGTTTTTCCCATTATAAGTCTATGAGAGCTAATGAGCCTCGGAGCATGGCCAATTTGGGTTGGCAAGATTTATGTAGGAGACCACATAACGTTGCTATTCATTAAATGTCTAAGCTCTGGGCCTTATGAGTTTGAGAGAAGAAGATTTTTTAACCTTTTTCCCATTATGAGTCTATGGAAGCTAATGAGCCCAGGGGCATGTGGTTGGCAGGATTAGTGTGGGTGACCATTTGGCGTTGCTGCATACTAAATATCTAAAGCTCTGAGCCTTATGGTTTCAGAGAAGAAGACTTTTTTAAGTTTTTCCCATTATAAGTATATGGGAACTAATGAGCCTCTGGGCGTGGCCAATATTTTACCCCACGGGCATGGTTGGCAGTATTTATGGGAGTGACCACTTGACGTTGGTGCATACTAAACATCTAAGCTCTGGGCCCTAATGGTTTCACAGAAGAAGATTTAATTTAAGTCTATGGGCGCGAATGAGCCTCAGGGTGTGTGTGGCCAATTTGGATACCAGGGGCATGGTTGGCAGGATTTATGTAATTGAGCACTTCAAGTTGCTACATACTAAATATTTAAGCTATTGGCCTTATGGTTTCAGAGAAGAAAATTTTTCAAGTTTTTTTCCATTATAAGTTTATGGGAGCTAATATGCCCCGGGGTGTTGCCAATTTGGACCCCAGAGGCATAGTTTGCAGTATTTATGTAGGTGACCACATTAATTTGCTACATACTACATATCTTAGCTTTAGGCTTTATGGATTGTTGAAGTTTTTCCCTTTATAAGTCTATGGAAGCTAAGGGGCGTGGCCATGGCGGCCATGCATTTTGCCTGATCAAAATTTCTTCAATGAATCTCACAGAGGTCCACCCGAGGAACATTCATGCAAAATAAGAATGAGCGGTTTTGGAGGAGAAGATTTTTATTTTTTTTTCTCTTCATAAGTCTATGGATGCTAAAATGAGCCAAGGGACGTGGCCATGGCGGCCATGTTTTTGCCTGATCAAAATTTCTTCAAGGAATCTGACAGGGGTCAACCCATGGAACATTAATGTAAAATAGAAGTGAAATCCATTGAGCGGTTTTGGAAGAGAAGATTTTTAAAGATGTATATGTTTTTTTTTTGGTTTTGTTGCCAAAGTATGTAACAAAATTCTTTGAAGTAATTTAGAAAGAGGACTATGTGAGGAACATTCCTGTGAAGTTTGGTTTCAACTGGCCAAGTAGTTTAGGGGAGAAGAAGGTGTTTAAAAAGAAAAAAGTTGACGCACGACGGACACAGGGCCATAACATAAGCTAAAAATAGAAGAAAAACTGATAAGTTTTTGAAAGAAGATTTAATCATAATTCTATCTGGTCTAGCGGAATTTCACTACATATTTATATCTCTACGGTTTCGCGTATGTGTATGCACTGCAGGTCCGAACCCACACCGCGAGATCCATGAAAAAATGAATATAGTCCGTTGAATGGGTGTTTTTCACAGACTTCATCACATAATCGAATTTTTAGGAAATCAGAAGTGATTTATTATGGTGGCTGTGTGGTAGCAACAGACGAGTGAAAGTGGTATGGGCCTGGCGACCATTTGACCTCAGTCTGGCGGGGACGCGCTCCCAGCGTCCTCTGTATGCATTACACGGCGTTGCTGGGAAGTGGCTGGTCTGAAATGGTATTTCCGCCTTTTTTATCTTGAAATTATTTCATTTTATTCTATCTAAAATTATAAGTCTGAAGTATTTTGTATGGTTTTAGTGGTCAAGTGTTTATTTACGCACCTTCTATCGTAGATTACAGCCGCAAATATTTCAATATTTTATTTGAAGCCCGTTAGAAATTGTTCTCTTTTGATAACCTTAAGTGAAATTTACGAATATTCTAACTCATTTATTTTAGCAGACATGACTAATATAAATACATGAGAATATACTATCTTGTTCGGACTTCCAGCTAATAGAAATATTTGGAACAAAGAACACATGCTTAAGACAAATATTTAAAATATCATGATTTGTAACGAAACCTAGTAGATTTAAATCCACGTATACAGTAAAATTCCTGTATTAAGACCACCTTTGGTCCCAAAGGTGTTCCCTGACCAGAGGACATAGTGTGCAGAAAACACGAAGAAAGAAAAACTGCACCCTTCTAAATAAGCATTTTAAAGCAGAATTAGTCTTAACTCTTGTGCTGCGGAGCCCGGATATGTCTTATCTTTTAAACAATGAAGATGCAGATCAGATGGCTTCGAAACTTTTTGAGAGATGCAAAACTTTAGAAGAAATATACAGGTGGTTTGTTTTGTATTAGATTGCTACTTACTGAGAAAAAAAATAACAATTAAAATTTTGCGATAGACATTTTCCCAATGACGTCAGTGGCGACCATCTAAAATCTGACCAAAATTTATAAATGTTTTTTATAATCATTAGATGATAATCATTAGTGGGTGTGGCATATTTAAATATTTAGCAGGACACGGGTTAATTTTAGGTGGACTTAATAGAGGAATTTTACTGTACTTTATTCGCATATCATTTTCTTGGAAAGAAGCGCCAAGTTATTTGTATTCAAAAATGGTTGTAAAAGAAATGTCCATTGAAACTTTCATTTAAATAGCACTTGAAACCCACCACTCTGATGTCTGTGTTTTCAAAATGGAGAGAAAGCCCTTGTCCGCCATATCAACTTTCAACAGCGCACCACCTTATCACCACACTTTACATAAGAAATAACAGCGTTTGCAACTACGGAACCTTGGAAGGGACATGATTTTTTTTAATATGTTGTGCGAACGAGATATTTAGTTGTGCGCACAAGATATTATCTTGTCCGCACAAGATTTATGGTGTGCGCACAAAGAAGATAATATCTTGTTCGCACAACTGAATATATTGTGCGCACAAGATCATTTCTTGCCCGCACAAGATAGTATGTTGTCCGCACAAGATATCTTGTTCGCACCAGGTAATATGTTGTGCGAACAAGATAATATCTTGTGCGCACAAGATAATATGTTGTCCGAACAAGATAATATCTTGTGCGCACAACTTATAAAAAAAAGTTCATGTCCCTTCCCGGGTTCCGTATGCAGCGGTGTACATTCTTTATGCCCCCAAAACCAGTCATGTGTAGTAATGCCCAAAACGTCATTTTTCCCAGACTTCTTTGTATTTTCACCGTGAAAGTCTCAGCTAAAAAACATTTATAAATTTTGGTCAGATTTTAGATGGTCGCCACTGACGTCATTGGGAAAATGTCTATCTATTTTTTTTTCTCAGTAAGTAGCAATCTAATACAAAACAAACCACCTGTATATTTCTTCTAAAGTTTTGCATCTCTCCAAAAGTTTCGAAATGCACGGAATCCAATGATCAGGTCTTGGAGACTCATCGAGATGGTTCTAACGAGCTCCCACTGTATTTTATATAGTGAAAACGGGGTTTCAACAGGGTGTATATTGCTGCTTCAAGGAATGAGGTTGTGGATATTCGTTAGAACCGCCCCGCTTCTTTTTCTGTGAAAAAGGGTATACAAAAGTGTTCATTAGATAGCGTTGTTAACGTGATAGGTGTGTTTCCCTTTAAGAATCTTATCTGGCTGTGATGGGTGGATGGAAAAAACCGTCCCGAAGATCAGTGTCCGGCATCACGAGGCTTGCCGAGTGATGCCGGACAGTGATCCCGAGGGACGGATTTTTCCATCCACCCCTCACACCCATATTGGATTCTTTTTCTTGCATACCTTCCATTTCTTAGCGCGGATTTTTAATGCTGCAGTCACTTTGGTTACCAACGTCCGCCATATTGTGTTGGCACTGCAGGAATGTTTAGTGGCGTTGCTGTGACGTCAACCTTAACGACGGCGCATACGAGGTCGTAATCAACCAGTGTATTTATCAAACACGCGATTATATTCCATTTTGGGTCGGAACACCAGGGTCAGAATAAATTTCTATCCCAGGATAAAATCACGGATTTGCTTGTCTGGTGTGCAAGAATATAAGAATCTAATATGGGTGCGAGGGGTGGATGGAAAAATCCGTCCCGAGGGTCACTGTCCGGCATCACGAGGCTTGCCGAGTGATGCCGGACAGTGATCCCGAGGGACGGATTTTTCTATCCACCCATCACATCCATATTGCATTCTTTTTTTTGCATACCTTCCATTTCTTAGCGCGGAATTTCAATGTTGCAGTCACTTCGGTTACCAACGTCCGCCATATTGTGTTGACACTGCAGGAATGTAAAGTGACGTCACGGATCGTGCATGACGTCAACCTTAACAACGGCGCACACAAGGTCGGAACACCAGGGTCAGAACATAAATTTCTATCCCAGGGTAAAATCACGGATTTGCTCGTCTGGTGTGCAAGAATAGTGTTTCTTATTTTTCCTAGAGCACCAGCACGTTTCGGTAAAAAGTCTGCTTGAGAAGAAGAAGAAGAAGAAGAAGAAGAAGAAGAAGAAGAAGAAGAAGAAGAGCCACCGCGCGAGAAAATTTAAATGCGTTGCAAGAGAAAATTAAATACATAAATGCTTGGATTTAAGACGGGATATTGTGGTAACAAGTCCAATGATAATCTGTTGAAGTGCTCTCTAGTCAAGAATAGCCCTCGTTATTCTCTTGAAAATAAAAACGTTTAATTCTAAATATCTTCTTACCTGGACAAGTAACTGTCACACTTAGGGGATTTACTGAAATATTACATATTATTGCAGTAAATGGAAGAGGTGTCATATCACTAAAAGCGATAATCACGACTAGCAGACTGCAGTTTAAACTTTTTTTTCTTGTATTTTCATCACGGAAACATGTCTATATGGTTCTGACCCCCACCCCGGGTAAACCTTATTTTTCTTATTTCGGCTCTAAAATATAGACTGTGGGCACTCGTTAGAACCGCCTCAATGAGGCGGTTCCAACGAGTGCCCACAATCTATAATTTGAGCAGAAATAAGAAAAATTATCAAAAGTTTTCATCTTTAAATTTTCATGTTTTTTTTTGGCGGTTAAGTTCACCGTGGATGTATTTGTATAGGCGCTTTTTCGTAATGTTTCAGAGAAAATACGGGTTGACATTTAACGCTAGGCAGACAATTCACATGAAATGTCAAACCTCTCTCTAAAATATAAGACAAATAGACTGTCATCTGTTCTAAAATTTTCTGTTGCGCTTGAAGGGTTAACAGTGTTTATGCTGTAAAAATGTGAGTAGATTTTGCATGCAAAAGCTACTCACATTTTTAAGCAAAATCGAGTAATCAGAGTTTGACTTCGGTGCTGAAAGTTCAAGAGAACCTTGGCCAGACCGGAGTTTAAAAGCTCACTTCACCCAGTCTGTGAACTGCTTTTTACACAGAGGTATAGTGCGTGATGAAACTAGAGGCAAATATCGGCCAGAAACCGCTCAACTGGACGAGGCTGACCACAATACGTTACACTGTGCCGCGGTGGGCCAACTTTGCTATCAGATCAGATCTCAAGATAGCCATCCTGGATATCGGAACAAAATTATTTTGATAAGTCAGAACTCCCACTCCCCCCTCCCCCACACTCCATGTTGCCTCAATGTATCCACCGAGTTTGGCTCAATTTCATTACCCATGTGGTCGGAAGACTGTCAAGATGGCTGCCATTTTCTGTCATCTTTGAAGGCATTTAAACAGAACGAGTTAACCCTTATCCCGCTGAATAATTAATTTAGCCACACCCATTTCTGAGGTTGAACCAATCATGCAGATTACTTGATTTAACATATTCCTACAAATCCACAAACTGAATGTCAGTGTAGATCGTAGAAGCCATCAGACACGGAGGTTATTTTTTTCATGCTCAACTCAGCTGAGCATGACTGCTCATAACTATTAAACTACAAACACTTCAGACGATTTTCCACCTGCTCAGATCAGCACATAATGTCATTTATCCTGCTCATAAATTTCGGTATTTCAAAATTTATGAGCCGGATAAATTTCGTACAAAGGTGAGTTGAGCATGAAAAACGTTTTATAACCGCGGCGCCTGATCTATATCTACACTGTTTGCTAAGGTAGGGGTTTTGGTGCTCAGCAGGATAAGTGTTAAGCAATTCTGAGTCTCCATGTCGCCACAATGGCTCCCACCAAGTTTCAGCTCAGCCAAAGTTACGGTTTGTGTGGGTGTGGGGGTGGGGTATACCGTTTGAAGAATTTCACGATGGCCGCCATAGTGGTCAGTGCAATCATTTTAGCAGTCCGAATGCTTCTAAAGAGGTTTCGGCTTAATCCGACATCATTCGGGAGCAGATGCGGTTTTAAGATTTTTAAGATAGCTACCATAGCCGCCATCTTAGATATTGGAACGAAATTCTGTTTCACCATGTAGCCTTGATGCCTCCCATCGAGTTTCAGCTCCGTCTGACTTTCGGTTCGGGAGATGTCGTTTAAAGAAAAATAAAGATGGCCGCCATGTTCTTCATGTCACCCCATCTTCGACTCAATGCGGCCCCGGTGCCTCCCAACAAGTTTCAGATCAATCCGAATTTCGGCTCGGGAGATGTCGTTTGAAGAATTTCAAGATGACCGTCATGATGGCCATCCTCGATAACAGAATAGTTCGGAATCTCCATGTTACCCCGATGTCTCCCATCAAGTTTCAGCTCAGTCTAAGGCCCCCGCCCATCGGGGCTTGAAGAAATATATGGGCTGCATGATGCTTCCACGCAGAGCTGAAACCGACCCGCACACGAGTGCTTGTAAACCGCTTAAAGGATCTAAGCCTGCCCAGGCAAAGCGGTGCGAGTCCATGCTTATAAACCCTATTGGTTTCATTGGGCGGCAGGGCTTAGATGTCATTTCATCTCAATGTCGGGTAAAAGTCCCACAAAATTGGAAGCAACGTCTCCAAAATGGTCTTTACAGTATTGATGGGGACGTTAAACCTAAAATCAAACAAACAAGTCAGCTCAGTCTAACATTTGGTTCAGGAGAAGTCCTTCAAAGAACTTCAATATGGTCTGGTGGCCATATTGGATACGGAGCGTAATAATTTAGCAATTGAGCCAGCGCATGACAAAGCCTACAATAAGACCTGTGCGTCCAACGAAAAGACAGCTCAGCCTGCGCATCCGCGCAGTCTGACCAGAGTCTTCGTTGTGCGCTCTAAGGATAGCTAAGGGCCCAATGCTCCTTCATGCAGCAAGAAAAGTCTATGGTTAGACTATATGGATGCGCATGCTGATCTGAGTCTTCGATTGGCGCACATGTCTTATTGTAGGTTTTGTCGTGCGCTGGTTCAATTGTGAAACTCCGTGTTGCGCCGATGCCTCCCATTAATTTTCAGGTCATTCCTACTTTCGGTTCGGGATATGTCATTTAAACAATTTCAAGACCCTTCATGGTGGCCATCTTGGATATAAGAAAAGTTATCTAGATATTGGACAATCTATATTGTTTAGAAAATCTCCTGTTTTCAACGGTCGCGGGCCGTGCATAACTGCAAAAGCTGGCTTGACATTATATTGACATCACAAGAACTGCTCCGCTCTGCCTTATAATATAGTAGCTCTGTTGAACCGTAAATTTCTCATTTCGTTAATTTCACGCCGTGAAGAATTGGTACCAATTCCTCACAGCGCGTGAAGAATTGGTACCAGTACGTCACGGACTTCATACCAATATTTCTCACGCGTGAGAGAAATACGCAAGTAGTCAAATATCATGTAGCAATCATGCATATTCCTCACATTGATAAAATAAACCCCAAAGCTGCTGCATTTTGCATTCGATTCCAATTCTTCACACGCGGTCCCCGCCCATCGAGGCTTGAAGAAATAAATGGGCTGCATGATGCTTCCACGTAGAGCTGAATCCGAGCGCTCACGAGTTCTAGTAAACCGCTTAGAGGATCTAAGCCTGCCCACGCAAAGCGGTGCGAGTCGGACCGTCCATGCTTATAAACCCTATTGGTTTCATTGGGCGACAGGGATTGAGATGTCATTTCATCTCAATGTCGGGTAAAAGCCCCTAAAAATTGGAAGCAACGTCTCCAAAATGACCATTACAGTGTTGACGGGGAGGTTAAACATCAAATCAAACAAACAAACAAACCAATTCTTCACACGTATACCATAATTTTATAAACGTGGAAGGAAATTCCAATGTTCTACTGTTGGAACTTCTGGGGCAAGAGTAAGAATGCTTAAGCTGAGCCGAGTCGCGAGAAAACCTTTCCACTGTGTTTCCGACTAGACCCGCCAGCCTGTGTAACTATACCTTCCGCCAATGTTTATTTGTAATTATGTGGTTTCTGTTGGGAGGGGTTTCCGCTTCCTCTTTGTGCTTGGGATAGGTTGTGTTGTTTTATTGTGACAGTCACTGGGCCTTCCATATAATTATTTCCATTTTTTTATTTTTATGAAATGGGAGAGGTTTTGGTGATTTGGGTGAGGTTTGAGGGTGTTTTGTGTCAATGGACCCGCGTTCCGGTCAAATACGGGTTTTAATTATTGTGACTAATAACTGGTGACCAGTCTTTCTCTCTTTCTATATAATATACTGCAACAGGCCCTCACGAGAATTACACGCAGGTGTACATTACATACACTCTAGGTCGGGATCTTTTACCTGCACAGGGGATGGTACTCCCTGCACAGGGGGCTTCCATTAACGTCCCGCTCCGAAGGACGGTGTACTTCATGGCATTCATCCCGGCAAGTTATGCCAGTGGAGCGTGTTCGGACACCGCGATTTTGTGGACCAGGGGCCTCTAGCGTGATAGGCAAGTGCACTAACCACTGAGCTACCAAGCTCCATTATAGTCAATAAATAACTAGAATTTGTTTTTCTACAAAAACACAGATGTCTCCCCCGTTTTTTTTTTTACCTCTAAGTATAACCTTGACATTGGAGGTATTGAGCTGGGTCTTGTGTGCAACACATCATCTAATGAAGATAAAAAATTCTGCAAAGTAACTTTAAAAATGTTCATAGAAAAATAAAAAAAGTTATTGGCCGTACACAAAAAAAAAGCTTTTTTACCTTTGACCTCTAAGTATGGTCTTCACCTTTGAGGTACAACACATCGTCTCATGATGGTTAACATTTCTGCCAAGTAATTTCATAATCCACCAAAGAATAAGGAAGTAATTGACTGTCCCTTTTTTACCTTTGACCTCTAGGTATGACCTTGACATTGGAGGCAGGGACCTTGTTCTTGCACATGACTCATGGTCTAATGATGGTGAACATTTCTGCATGGTTACTTTATAAAGTCCATCCAGAAATAAATAAGTTATTGACTAGACACACAAAAAAACAAACTTTTTTTACCTCTGACCTCTTAGTATGACCTTAATCTTGGAGGTACCGACCTGGGTCTAGCGTGCACCAGATCGTCTCATGATGGTTAACATTTCTGCCAAGTAATTTCACAATCTATCCAGGAATAAGAAAGTTATTGACTGAACACTAAAAAAAGCCCCTTTTTGTTCTCTGACCTCTTAGTACGACCTTGACATTTGAGGTACCAACTTGGGTCATGCACGCAACAAATCGTCTCATGGTGGTTAACATTTCTGCCAAGTAATTTCAAAATCCATCTAAAAATAAGAAAGTTATTGACAGAACACAAAAAGGCCCCTTTTTTTACCATTGACCTCTATGAATGACCTTGACCTTTCAGGTACAAACTGGGTCATGTGTGCAACACATCATCTCATGGTGGTTAACATTTCTGCCAAGCAATTTCAAGATCCATCTAAAAATAAGAAAGTTATTGACCAAACACGAAAAAAGGCCCATTTTTACCTTTGACCTCTATGTATGACCTTGACATTTTAGGTACCAAACTGAATCATGCATGCAACACATCTTCTCATGATATTTAACATTTTTGCCAAGTAACTTCAAATTCTATCTAAAATAAGCAAGTTATTGACAAAACCCAAAAAAAGGCCCCTTTTTACCTTTGACCTCAAAGTATGACCTTGACCTTTGAGATACCAACCTGGGCCATGCACGCAACACTTCGTCTTATATTGGTTTACATTTTTGCCAAGTGATTTCAAAATCCATCTCATAATAAGAAAGTTATTGACCAAACATGAAAAAAGGCCCCTTTTTTGACCTTTGACCTCTAAGTATGACCTTGACCTTTGAGGTACCGATCTGCCTAATGCGCACCACACATCGTCTCATGGTTGTTAACATCTCTGCCAAGTAATTTTTAAATCCAAGTCAAAATAAGAAAGTTATTGACTAAACACGAAAAAAGGCCCCCTTTTTGACCTTTGACCTCTAAGTATGACCTTGACCTTTGAGGTACCGACCTGCCTCATGCGCACCACACATCGTCTTATGGTTTTTAATATTTCTGCCAAGTAATTTTAAAATCCATCTGAAAATAAGAAAGTTATTGACCTGACACGATTTGCCCATACATATATACATACCGACAAACTTCCAAGGGAGATAATTCAAAAAGTATAAATGCGAGAGTTATAGTTCTTGCGCACTGCACGTCATCTAATGCTGATTAATATTTATATGAAGTTTCGTGAGGATAGCTCGAACGGTTTTCAAGTTATAGAGCGGACATGAATGTGTGACAGATTGACAGACAGACGCCCTGGGAAAAACAATATGTCTCTCTGAAAAAATTTTTTTTCGGGGGAGACATAAAGATCTAATAGTCTGCTAAAAATATGAGTATCTTTTGCAAATTGCGAATGCAGAAGCTACTCATATATTTTTCTGCAAGTATTGAAGTGAAATAGGGCAGAAATGTGCAGTTTCTAACAAAACCAGTCTTTCAAATCTGATGCTTTTGTTGCGCTCTCGCCCATCAGGGCTTAGAGAAATAGACACATGATGTATCCTTGCAGAGCTGAATCTGACTAACTAAACCTGTCCAGGTAAAGTTGTGCGAGTCGGACCGTCCCTAAATCCTAGCTGTTTCATTAGGCGGTAGAGCTTGAGATGTCATTTCATCTCAAATTGGGTTAAAAGTCCCACAAAATCAGAAGCAAAGTCTCCAAAATGACCTAAATAGTGTTGACGGGGATGTATAAAGAATCTGTTAAATTATTTGAGCTGACATGAGAAATCCTCTGGTTAAGGGGAATGGATACACCTTCGGAGGAGGCAACTCCTGCAAAAGTATTTTTGACTCTCATGTCAATAGGGGTCAACTCACCTACAGTTTACCGAGGAGCCAATTCTTTCCTTTAAGAGTAAACTCCTTTTTCCGTGGGACAGAGTTTATAGAAAAAAGTTGTCTCTCTTTGAAAAATGGCAGAAAAATCTGCAAGTTCATGTATCCATTCCCCATAAGTTCTTCACATGCGCATATGCAGCCGTATAGGGCTAGATGCATGATTTCTTGCATGAAGATATCCAAAGGTCTCCCCCACAAGGCTCTGACATGACTGCGCTCATGATTTAGCACTCTTTCCTCACGAGCTGGTTCATTTGCTGTCAGTGTCCCGTTGACGTGCTAAAGATATATAGATGTGTGTAAAGCCAGCATTTGCCAAGGGGTTTGGTTCTTCTTTTACGCACTTGTGTGCGTGTGTGTGCATGCATTTTTTTCTCGTCTAAGAATTTTCAGGAGCTACTTAACCTACAGTTTTGAAATTTGGTACAAACGTTGAGAGTGGCTTGTTTTAGGGACTGTGGGGCCCACGTCTTTTAGAGTAATCCCTTTGTATTTTGCTGGAAACTTATTTTCCATCGAAGAAATTTCAGGAACTACTAGACCTACATTCTTGAAATTTGGTACAAATTTTGAGTTTGACTAGTTGTATTTTGAAAAAGAAAAATGGACTGTTGGGGTAATTCTTTGTACTATTTTTGCAGTTAAATATTCATTTGGTTTCTGTCATTTGGTACACATGCTGGGCGTCACAAGTTGTATTAATGAGAAGAAAATAGGGACTGTTGGGACAGTTCTTTAAGAGGTATTCCAGTTGCTGTATACCTACATTCTGAAACTTGGTATGACAAGTTGTATGGCAAGTAAGAAAATTGGGACTGTGCAGAGTTATTCCCCTTTGTAATTTTTGCATTAGAGCTTTATCAGAGTTTGTTAAGAACTATTTACACCACATACATGACTCCATGCACTGCATATTTGGTAGGAATAAGGGGCTGTGAGCTCGGACTAGATCTTTAGATATTCCCTTTTGCATTTCGTTGTCAACTGTTTCTGTCAATGATTTTTCAGGACCTACTAGACCTGCATTCTTGAAATTTGGTACAAATGTCGGGTGTGACTAGTTGTATTTATAGCCTCTAGAGTCTCAACTGGGGACTTCAAGTGACCCAGTATCAAACATGACCTAGAATTCATAAAGGCAAACATTCTGAGCAAGTTTCATCAAAACTGTGGCAAAACTGTGACCTCTAGTGTTAACAAGGTTTTCACGAGTTTTACCCGGTGACCTGTTTTCTGACCCAAAGTGACCAAGTATCGAACTTGACCTAGATTCTATAGAGGCAAACATTCTGAGCAAGTTTCTTCAAAATTGTGACCTCTATAGTGTTAACAAGGTTTTCACGAGATTTGACCTATGACCTAGTTTTTGACCCCAAGTGACCCAGTATGGAACTTGACCTAGATTTCATAGAGGCAAACATTCCGAGCAAGTTTCATCAAAATTGGTTCAAAACTGTGGCCTCTAGAGTGTTCACAAGGTTTTCATGAGTTTTGACCTATGACCTAGTTTTTGACCCCAAGTGACCCAGTATCAAACTTGACCTAGATTTCATAGAGGCAAATATCCTGAGCAACTTTCATCAAATTTGGGTCAAAACTGACCTCTCGAATGTTAACAAGGTTTTCCTTTGACTTGATTTGCTGACTTAGTTTTTGAACCTAACTGATCCAGTATCAAACTTAACCTAGATTTCATCAAGGCAAATGTTCTGAGAAAGTTTCATTAAAATTGGGTCAAAAGTGTGACCTCTTTAGTGTAAACAAGGCTTTTATAAGTTTTGACCTGGTAACCTTGTTTTTGACCCCAAGTGACCCAGTATCAAACCTGACCTAGGTTCCATACAGGCAAACATTCTGAGCAAGTTTCATTCAAATTGGGTCAAAACTGCGACCTTTAGAGTATTAACAAGCTTTTCATTTGATTAGATTTGGTGATCTAGTTTTTTTACTCCAAGTGAGCCAGTATCAAACTTGACCTATATTTCACAGTTGCAAACATTCTGAGCAAGTTTCATCAAAACTGGGTTAAAACTGTAACCTATAGACTGTTAACAAGGTTTTCCTTTGATTTGACCTGGTGACCTAGTGTTTGACCTCAAGTGACCCAGTATTGAATCTGACCTAGATTTCAGAGGCAAACATTTTGAGCAAGTTTCATTACAACTGGGTCAAAACTGCAACCTCTAGAGTGTTTACAAGGTATTTCATTGATTTGACCTGGTCACCTAGTTTTTGACTCCATATGACCCAGTATCAAACTTGACCTAGATTTCATAGAGGCATTCTGAGCAAGTTTCATCAAAATTCCTATTTGACCAAATTTGACTTTGGCGTAAAATATATCAAGGTCATCCAGGGGTCATCATTTGAACAAACTATGATTGGCTCGAGTCCCCAATGCTACATATCAAGTTTCAGGACAATTTGCCCACTGGTTCTGGAGAAGATTTTTGAAGGGTTTTTAACTTATATGGGCATGGCAGCCATCTTGGTCACATGATCTGGACCCTGCGAACAAACATTCATTCCCACATCCTATGGTAGTTCCAAATGAACTTCAATCGGCCCAGTGGTTTCGGAGGAGAAGATATTTGAAAATATTGATGACACAGATGACATGAACGACACAGACGACAGACCACTGCCTATCCTATAAGCTATGAGATAATGTTGTTTTTTTTCTTGTCTCTTAAAATGAGCCTTTTCTGAATACAATTTCTGGGCCCAGTTGTTCAAAGCATTGTTAACTTAATGAGCATGTTATTGGTCAAATTGTTAACTGTTCTAGCATCTATAATATCTATATTCTAGTACTTTTGCTGAAAAAAAAAGGAAGTAGCTTTTGCGTGTGCATATGCAAATGCTACTTACATTTTTTTCAGCAAAAATTGAAGTATATTTGCTCCATTAAATGGTCAGAGTTTTAACAATGTGTTAAATATCAACATGGTTAGTTTAAAACACCTGGGGCCAGTTGTTCAAAACTAACGACGTCGTTAGTTAACGTATCATTAAAACTTTGATTATTAAATATGGCAAATATGCTGAAATTTTTGCTGAAAAAAAACATGAGCAGCTTTTGCAATTGCAAAAGCTGCTCACATTTTTTCAGCAAAAATACCAAAAATTTATATATTAAACTTGCTAGAACAGTTAACAATATGACCACTAACAAGCTCGTTAAGCTAACGATGCTTTGAACAACTGGCCCCTGGCCTCTGATATTTCCTAAATATGACAATGAACAAAGATTGTTGGTACTTGTTAGAGCTGCCTTGTGGATGTGGTTCTAAAAAGTACCCACATGATTGTGGTGTTGTTTAACAGCACATCAAACCTTGTGCATGGGCTCAAAGAGAACTACAATCCGTGAAAAGCCGAGGTAAACTCTACAAGTACCCACATGATTGTGGTGAGGTTTTAACAGCACATGAAACCTTGTGCATGGGCTCAAAGAGAACTGGGATCCGTGAAAAACTGAGGTAAACTCTACAAGTACCCACATGATTGTGGTGTTGTTTAACAGCACATCAAACCTTGTGCATGGGCTCAAAGAGAACTACAATCCGTGAAAAGCCGAGGTAAACTCTACAAGTACCCACATGATTGTGGTGAGGTTTTAACAGCACATGAAACCTTGTGCATGGGCTCAAAGAGAACTGGGATCCGTGAAAAACTGAGGTAAACTCTACAAGTACCCACATGATTGTGGTGAGGTTTAACAGCACATCAAACCTTGTGCAAGGGCTCAAAGAGAACTGGGATCCGTGAAAAACGGAAGTAAACTCTACAAGTACCCACATGATTGTGGTGAGGTTTAACAGCACATGAAACCTTGTGCATGGGCTCAAAGAGAACTGGGATCCGTGAAAAACTGAGGTAAACTCTACAAGTACCCACATGATTGTGGTGAGGTTTAACAGCACATCAAACCTTGTGCAAGGGCTCAAAGAGAACTGGGATCCGTGAAAAACGGAAGTAAACTCTACAAGTACCCACATGATTGTGGTGAGGTTTAACAGCACATGAAACCTTGTGCATGGGCTCAAAGAGAACTGCAATCCGTGAAAAGCCGAGGTAAACTCTACAAGTACCCACATGATTGTGGTGAGGTTTAACAGCACATCAAACCTTGTGGGTCATTTTGTGTCATCTCAAAGAGACAAGGAGAAAAGATATAATGAAGATGAAAGAATGGGATAGGGGAGGCGGAGGAAAATGAAAGAATGAAAAGAAACAGAAGATATATTTCCAAATCTCCATCATCTTATACATTTCGAGCGATTTGATTGGTTGAAATAAAAGTTTTATACTTTGATAAATTCCATGAGCAAGAATGATTGAATCTCAGAATTAATCACACAGCTGCAGGTCGTAATATAACGCGTCGTCAATGAGCACGTTTAGAACCAGCGGGTTACGTCATTGTATATAAACGACATCAACAGCGTTCAATTAAAACATGAAAAACTTTTGAAAACGTGAATGTCAGAAAAAAAATAAACTGAGTTTATAGACTTGACGTTTTGTACGCTTTTGTTTCTTACACAGATGGCAGCTTCTTACAGGATAATCATTCCGCCGTGGCCGTTGTTAAGTTCATTGTTATGCTTTCGAAAGAATTCCTAAAACAATACCTGTTTGGTTGCATTTTTAATATTTGGATGACATAGTTGGACTTATAAGGAATGACTTATCACTTTTGTGGCTTTTATCGATGTGTAAACTCTGGCGAATCACTCACAAACTTAGCATGAAGCCCGAAAGGCTAATCACTCACAAACTTGGCTTCATGCTAAGATTGTGAGTGATTCGCCGGAGTTTACACATTGATAAAAGCCACAAAAATGAAATTCATTCCTATAATAAAAACATACCCCCTCTATCCTGAGCTAAGACTAGGATAGCAGCAGGTACAGTCCAACTATAAGCCAATCAGCTGGACGCTCCAGTGGTGTAGGATACATTCTTGCACACCAGACAAGGAAATCAGCGATTTTACCTTGGGATAGAAATTTATGTTCTGACCCTGGTGTTCCGACCCAAAATCGAATATAATCGTGTGTTTGATAAATGCACTGGTTGATTACGACCTTGTATGCGCCGTCATTAAGGTTGAGGTCACAGCACGTTACATGTCGTCACTAAACATTCCTGCAGTGACATCACAATATGGCGGACGTCGGTAACCGAAGTGACTGCAGCATTAAAAATCTGCACTAAGAAATGGAAGGTATGAAGAAAAAGAATCCTATATGGGTGTGAGGGATGGATAGAAAAATCCGTCCCCCGGGAACACTGTTCGGCATCACTCGGCAAGCCTTGTGATGCCGGACAGTGACCCTTGGGACGGATTTTTCCATCCACCCCTCACACCCATATAAGATTCTTACAATACACCTTCCCCTTCTCCGCCAGTACCCACAAGATTCTATGCTTTTGAGCAAAAATCAGGAAAATAATTTATATATCTATGAACTCAACTTTATATAAAGTGGGGTTTACAAGGTTGTTCATTACATGGGCTTGTTAACGGGATGAAACTGTGATGGTGTTACTTAACCCATTCAGTACCAGAAACCCCAAAATGGGTACCCTGGCAAACAGTGCAGGCCCAGATCAGATCTGATCAGGGCCTCCACTGTTTGCTAAAAGTTTAGCCATTTTCCTAATCAATGTTGAAGAAAACACAACCTGACACCCCTAAATTTTGAAATGGTCTCCTGCTATATATAATGAGGAAGATTCCTTTTGGTAAGAAAAGGGTTAAAATCTACATAACACTGGCATATTAGTGTATGTCAAGTTGTCTTACCCTAATTGCATTTTGAATTTCTGTCAATTGCAGTCTATAATCTTAACCCTTTTTGTACCAAATGGAATCTTCCTTCTTATGTGGAGTCCATTTCAAAATTTAGGGGTGTCAGGTTGTGCTTTCGTAAAAAACTTTTTTGAAATTGGCTGATAATTTGGCAAACAGTGTAGGCCCTGATCAGACGCTGCGTTCTGCAGCGTCTGATCTGGGCCTGCACTGTTTGTCAACTGCCCGTTTTGGGGTTTCTGGTGCAAAATGGTTAAGGGTTAATATTGAACGAGCTCTTAACCCATTTTGTACCGAATGGAAAATATGGGTGTCAGATTGTCTTTTTTTTTTTAATTTAATTAGAAAAAGCAGAAACCTATCTAAAACATGGTTGACTTTTTGAAACAAAGTGAAGGCCCAGATCAGAGGCTG
Source organism: Lucinisca nassula (assembly GCA_963580285.1). NCBI lineage: Eukaryota > Metazoa > Mollusca > Bivalvia > Lucinida > Lucinidae > Lucinisca > Lucinisca nassula. The sequence goes on along the minus strand of CAUZLF010000274.1, from coordinate 122,524 downwards.
CATCATGCGGCATCTGATCTGGGTCTACACAGTTTTCCATTCTCCCCTTTCTGGGTAGTCTCGTATAAAATGGTTTAACCATAAAACTGACTTCAGCTACTTTCTATACAAAATATAATAGTATTTGTTGTATGACGTACTGGACAATACAAAATAGAAGTTATTAATATAAACATGCAACAATACATTAATCCTTTAACTGTTCAAATCCGTATTTAAAACAAATCCTCAATTATACCACTCTTTTATGTAGTAGCTGTTGAACCAGAAGTTAAGAAAATTAATACATACTTAAGCAAATAATCACACTTTTAAGACCTTAATGGCCATTAGAAAATAATATCCGATTAAACTTGTGGAATAGTGTTAGAATTATGCTGGCTAAAAGTATATTCTTTTATGTATTACATACTGATCATTTTAGCCCCCGCCCATATGGGCTTGAAGAAATAAATGGGCTGCATGATGCTTCCACGCAGTACTAGTAAACCGCTTAGAGGTTCTAAGCATGCCCAGGGAAAGTGATGCAAGTTGGACCGTCCATGCAAATAAACCGTATTGGTTTCAATGGGCGGCAGGGCTTGAGATGTCATTTCATCTTAGTGTCAGGTAAAAGTCCCACAAAATTGGAAGCAACATCTCCAAAATGACCTATGCAGTGTTGACGGGAATGTTAAAGCTCAAATCAAACAAACAAAAGCATACTGATCACACGTAATTACAGTCGAACTTTAAAGGCTCAAACACCTGTGGGACCACGAAAATATGTTCTAGACAAGAGCAGTTTGAGCAATTGAGGTTAGTTGTCCCTGGAAAACTATTTAGGTCATTTTGAGATGTTGCTTCAGATGTTGTGGGACTTTTACCTGACATGAGATGAGCTGTCATAAGAAGCCCTGCTGCCCAAAGTAACTGCCATAGTTTATATAAATTGATGGTCCGACACACCATTATTTATTGATGTTCAACTCCTTTTATCTCCAACTCTGTTACTCCTGTTATCTCAAACCGAAAATTCCAGTGTCTTAGAGTTTGAGATAATGAAAGTCGACTGTAATCCCTAAAATATTTTATCTGAAGCTGTCGGAAGAATTACTTAGGGACTTAAGAACAAGCTTGAATCGGCCATGGTAAACGAGCCATCGCTGTTCAAGCCATTGAACTTGTACTATACGTAAGGCTGGCACGATTAATCGTATTATCGATTAATTGATCGATAAATTCCACAAAAATGATTATCAGTACTGATTTGCTTGTAATCGATTATTTGATAAGTACAATTTACTACCCAAAGTTGTGCCCAAAATAGCTGGATCAGTGGCAAACAGTGCAGACCCTGATGAGATGCCACATGTTGCGGCATCTCATCTGGGTCTACACTGTTTGCTCAGGCCTGCCTGTTCAACTATGCATATGGTTAAGTGCAACATATGGTAAGAGTCATGCTCAGATAGAAAGCCAGACAGGTAATATTATGACAAAAACCTTAGCGATTACTAATTGATTATCGATCGCAGTGACATGACTGATAATCGATTATCTTTTCAGCTCCGATTAGCCAGCCCTAACTATATGTTAATAATTCTAATGCACTTGTGTATGTAACGAGATGTCTGATTGGATAACGTTAAAAATTTGTGATGGTATACTTTAAGATATACTGTCGGAAACCCCTACGTCTTAATTTTGCCGTAAAACAAAATTTCCAACCGTAAAATGGCCGATTTACCTCCCCAAATGACAATTTTGAGTACAGTTATCCCCTAATTTATGCAATGAATACTGTTGTAAAGTCACTGTGGCAAAAAAGTGGGCTTTACAAGGATATACATGTATAAAAACAGATTGTGGGAACATAGACTGTGGGTACAATCTCAACAAAAGGATGTTGCCAACCCAGACAGGAACAAACCCATGACCTCATGAGCACCGAGCTACCTCAGCCTGCGCAGCACAGGTAAATATCAAATATAACTATTGGTATGTTCAAAGGGCCATAAATACAAAAGCAGGTAAATAAGAGTTATGGTTTTTGAAATCTACAAGCAATCTTAAGGTATAAAGTTTCATGAAAATATCTAAAAGGGTTATGAATTTACAAAACAGAAGAAACAAGGACTTAGCCCAGACCAATATTTTCATTGTTGAAATGACCATAACTCAAAAATATAACAAAGCCGGAGTTATGGTTCTAGTTTTTTCTCATACTCCATAGTGCTTGACATTTCTGTTATACATTTCTGTAAACATCAAAATATCTCAAATGATATCTGGAGTGAGGAGCATGATAGCTCAGTGGCTAGTGCACTTGCCTCTGATGCTAGATGCCCTGGTTCGATCCCCGGAGGCGGTGATTATTTTGGTGTCCCAACGCTCCATTGGCATCATTTGCAGGGATGAATGCCAAAAAGTGCACCGTCCTTCGGATCGGGACATTAACTGGAGGCCCCCTGTGCAGGAAGAGTCATCTCTTGTTCAGGTTAACGACCCCTACTGTAATTACATGGCTACTGTGTAGGCTTTCAACCCTGCAAACAGGCGTGTATGTAATGTACACCTGCAAGTAATGCTCAAATGTGACCGATCAAAGTATAAGTAGAAAGAAAGAAAGAAAGGACACAGGTCATTGACAAAAATCACTATCAAACGGCCATTAGTTCAAGAGTTGGAAAATCAGAGTCATAGTTCTTGTCTTCTGCATGACTTTCTCATAGTGCTTTACATTTTTGTAAAGTTGCATGAATATATCTCATCCGAATTTCAAGTTACATAGCTGACACAAGAAAACCTGACTCACTATTTTTAATTTTCAAAGTTATAACTCCAAAAGTATACCAGAGAGGGGGTTGGAAATCACGAAGAATAACCATCTGACCTTCTGTTGCAGAACTTGGTGTCTCACATGTTATCCAAGCCAGGCTTGAAACATTGCAGTGAAAGACCTAATGATTAAAAGTCAAAGCTTGTACCCACTAGGCCAGGGAGGCCTGTTGAACAAAAATCACTATTTTTACTATTCAAAGGACTAGTTTTCTATTACTCCAGCATTTCATTATTTCATGCAGTCAAGTCCTCAATATTGCTTCATCTCTGTAACCATTCTATTTTATGTTCTCAGATATGTTGCACTGTTAGAAAGTTAGCTCTTATCATGCTGTTCACGACAACCCTTTTCTTTTGATCTACACTGTTTGGCATTCATTTTATGAATTTGTAGCAATAAAGTACATAAAGTAATTTGATTGGTTCAAAGTCAGAAATGGGTGTGGCTAATCTGAATATTCAGCAAGAGAAGGGTTAGAAACCCTTAAATTATTTGTCTAAACCATGACAGAACCAAGTGCAAGGATTGTGGTTATGTAAAATCAATTTAACCCTTATCTTGCTGAATATTCATTTAAGCCACACCCATTTCTGTCTATCAACCAATCAAATTACTTGATGTAATTTATTGCTACAAATTCATAAACTGAATGCCAAACAGTGTAGATCCTGATCAGATGGCTTCTTCAGAAGCCATCTGATCTGGATCTACACTGTTTGCAAAGATAGGGGTTGTCGTGAACAGCAAGATTAGGGTTAAGCCCCAAACTAAAAAAAAATGTTACTGATCATTGCAAGGCATTACTTCTGTTGTGGTTTATTATTATCATACAATGTAGTTTGTCTTCACATGTATGTACTATTACTTTTTTGTTGTTGTTTTGGTGTCTTAGGGTGTAAGGTAAATGTTGGTGTTTCTTTCCTATTGGTGTCTTTGATGGGTGATGAAGGTAATTGTTAGTGTTTCTTTCCCTTTGGTGTCTTGGATGGGAGATGTAAGTTAATTGTTGGTGTTTCTTTCCCTTTGATATCTTGGATTGGAGGTGTAAGTAATTAAGTGTCTGCGTTTCTTTCCCTTTGGTGTCTTAGGGTGTAGGGTAAATGTTGGTGTTTCTTTCCTATTGGTGTCTTTGATGGGTAAAGAAGGTAATTGTTAGTGTTTCTTTCCCTTTGGTGTCTTGGATGGGAGATGTAAGGTAATTATTAGTGTTTCTTTCCCTTTGGTGTCTTGGATGGGAGATGTAAGGTAATTATTAGTGTTTCTTTCCCTTTGGTGTCTTGGATGGGAGATGTAAGGTAATTGTTGGTGTTTCTTTCCCTTTGGTGTCTTGGATGGGAGATGTAAGGTAAATGCTGGGGTTTCTTTCCCTTTGGTGTCTTGGATGGGAGATGTAAGGTACATGTAATTATTAGTCTTTCTTTCCATTTGGTGTCTTGGATGGGAGATGTAAGGTAATTATTGGTGTTTCTTTCCCTTTGGGGTCTTGGATGGGAGATGTAAGGTAATTGTTGGTGTTTCTTTCCCTTTGGTGTCTTGGATGGGAGATGTAAGGTACATGTAATTATTAGTCTTTCTTTCCCTTTGGTGTCTTGGATGGGAGATGTAAGGTAATTATTGGTGTTTCTTTCCCTTTGGGGTCTTGGATGGGAGATGTAAGGTAATTGTTGGTGTTTCTTTCCCTTTGATATCTTGGATGGGAGGTGTAAGTAACTAAGTGACGGCATTTCTTGCCCTTTGGTGTCTTAGGGTGTTAGGTAAATGTTGGTGTTTCTTTCCTATTGGTGTCTTGGATGGGAGCAAGTGCCTAAGGGATAGTCAAAATATGCTTGCTTAAGACAGGTTCTTGCTTAATACAGGTGAAATTTAACACATCTGCCTTTCTTGGGAACTGAATGCCTGCTTGCTTAAGACAGGTTGCTTGCTTAATAGAGGTGGCCACTAAGACAGGTTTTACTGTACCTTAAGATGGCTTGTAGATTTCAAAAACCATAATTTGATTGGGAGATGTAAGATAAATGTTGGGGTTTCTTTCCCTTTGGCATCTTGGATTGGAGATGTAAGGTAAATGTTGGGGTATCTTTCCCTTTGGGTTTCTTTCCCTTTGGTGTCTTGGATGGGAGATGTAAGGTAATTATTAGTGTTTCTTTTCCTTTGGTGTCTTGGATGGGAGATGTAAGGTAAATGCTGGTGTTTCTTTCCCTTTGGTATCATGGATGGGAGGTGTAAGGGAGGTGTAAGGTAAATGTTGGCATTTCTCTCCCTTTGGTGTCTTGGATGGGAGTTGTAAGGTAAATGTTGGTGTTTCTTTCCCTTCGGTGTCTTGGATGGGAGGTCATTACGAAAACAAGCCTATATAAATTTGACCCCCTTGAACCCCGCTTTTATATAGTGCTACTGGGGTTTACACGGGTAAACGGTATTTTGCTTATTTCTGCTCTAAAATATAGATTGTGGGTACTCGTTAGAACCGCCTCATTGAAGCGGTTCTAACAAGTACACATAATTTATATTTGTGGGTTCTCGTTAGAACCGCCTCAATTGAGGCGGTTCTAACGAGTACACATAATCTATATTTTGAGCAGAAATAAGAAAAATATCACTATTTTTCATCTTAAAATCTTAGGTTTTTTGGCGATAAAGTTAACAATGTATTTGTATAGGCGTGTTTTCGTAATGTAAGGTAAATGTTAGTGTTTCTTTCTCTTTGGTGTCTTGGATGGGAGATGTAAGATAAATGTTGGTGTTTCTTTCCCTTTGGTGTCTTGGATGGGAGGTGTAAGATAAATGTTGGTGTTTCTTTCCCTTTGGTGTCTTGGATGGGAGGTGTAAGGGAGGTGCAAGGTAAATGTTGGCATATCTTTCCCTTTGGGGTCTTGGATAGGAGATGTAAGGTAAATGTTGTGGTTTCTTTCCCTTTGGTGTCTTGAGTGGGAGGTGTAAGGTAAATGTTGGTGTTTCTTTCCTTTTGGTGTCTTGGATGGGAGACGTAAGGTAATTATTAGTGTTTCTTTCCCTTTGGTGTCTTGGATGGGAGATGTAAGGTAAATGTTGGGGTTTCTTTCCCTCTGGTGTCTTGGATGGGAGATGTCAGGTAAATGTTGGTGTTTCTTTCCCTTTGGTGTCTTGGATGTGAAATGTAAGGTAAATGTTCGGGTTTCTTTCCCTTTGATGTCTTGGAAGGGAGATGTAAGGTAAATGCTGGGGTTTCTTTCCCTTTGGTGTCTTGGATGGGAGATGTAAGGTAATTATTAGTGTTTCTTTCCCTTTGGTGTCTTGGATGGGAGATGTAAGGTAATTATTAGTGTTTCTTTCCCTTTGGTGTCTTGGATGGTAGATGTCAGGTAAATGTTGGGGTTTCTTTTTTGATTTTTATTTGCCTTCACTGCAGCTGGTGTTGTGCCGCGTGGCGGCCGTAAAACGTCTCCCCGTACATCAACCATAGTGCAGTTTATATTTTACTTTTGGTCCTTTGAGATCAGCGTGAATATTCTGAGAAATCAGAAACAAATTATTGGTTTAGACTCATATTCTAGACAGGTTTTTAATTATTTAGACCCCATTTTGATTTATATCAGTCTTTGAATCGACTGCCTATTCGGAATTCGCAAAATTGCAGTGGGTTTCCTCTGGCTTTCTTTGCCGGATCATTACAGGGTCACTGATGAGGCTTTATTAGCCGAAACTACTTAGTATGACCCATCTTCTTTCTTATGAATGTTTTTATTGCTCTCAAAGGAACTCATTTTTGATTTTTATTTACCTTCACTGCAGCTGGTGTTGTGCCGTGTGGCGGCCATAAAACGTCTCCCCGTACATCAACCATAGTGCAGTTTATATTTTACTTTTGATCCTTTGAGATCAGCGTGAATATTCTGAGAAATAAATTATTGGTTTAGACTCATATTCTAGACAGGTTTTTAATTATTTGGACCCCATTTTGATTTATATCAGTCTTTGAATCGACTGCCTATTCGAAATTCGCAAAATTGCAGTGGGTTTCCTCTGGCTTTCTTTGCCGGATCATTACAGGGTCACTGATGAGGCTTTATTAGCCGAAACTACGTAGTATGACCCATCTTCTTTCTTATGAATGTTTTTATTGCTCTCAAAGGAACTCATTTTTGATTTTTATTTTTCTTTCCCTTTAGTGTCTTGGATAGGAAGTGTAAGGTAATTGTTTGGGTTTCTTTCCCTTTGGTGTCTTGGATGGGAGATGTAAGGTAAATGCTGGGGTGTCTTTCCCTTTGGTGTCTTGGATGGGAGGTGTAAGGTAAATGTTGGTGTTTCTTTCCCTTTGGTATCTTGGATGGGAGGTGTAAGGGAGGTGCAAGGTAAATGTTGGCATTTCTTTCCCTTTGGTGTCTTGGATGGGAGGTGTAAGATAAATGTTGGGTTTTCTTTCCTATTGGTGTCTTGGATGGGAGGTGTAAGGTAATTGTTGGTGCTTCTGTCCTTTTGATATTTTGGATGGGAGGTGTAAGGGAGATGCAATGTAATTGTTAGTGTTTCTTTCCCTTTGGTGCCTTGGATGGGAGGTGCAAGGTAATTTTAGTGTTTCTTTCCTTTGGTGGATATGAGGTGTTAGGTTTGATACTGGATAGGAGGTGTAAGGTAAATGTTGGTGTTTCTTTCCCTTTGGTATCTTGGATGGGAGGCGCAAGTTAATTGTTGGGGTTTCCTTCCCTATGGTATCTTGGATGGAAGGTATAAGATAATTGTTAGTGTTTCTTTCCCTTTGGTGTCTTTGGTGGGAGGTGTCAGGTAACTGAATTGATTCCTGATCATTGCCTTCCCTTCTATTTTTCATCTTCTCGAAAGAAAGCTCTACAGTGTATATGCATGTTATTTGAAACTTTCTATTTAACAGCTGACACACAAAAAAAGGATTCTTACGAGTAGCATTCTCTTATATATGTTCTTTAAAAACATGCATGTGTAAGAAACTAATAGGACTAGAAACCGTAAAAATCCTAAAAAATTGCACAACTTGAGGACTTGCTGTTATTCTTCTAAAATTTTAATAAGTTTTTTTTGAGATCTAGCAAAGAGTCTAAAAAAGTGGAGATTGAACGGCAAACGGTGTAGACGCTTATCAGACTGCTTGCTTATAGCTACCTGTATGACTTCTTGCTTGTAGCTATCTCATTGTCTCATCTACATTCCTGTGAGCAACAAAGGCTCAGGACAGCCTCTGTACAGTAAAATATCTACATAAAGACCACCTTTGGGACTGTTCAAAAGTGGTCTTAAAGACCACTTTTGAACACTCCCAAAGGTGGTGTCTGACCAGAGGACCCCGTATGCAGAAAACACAAAGAAAGATTAACTGCAACATACTAAATAAGCTTTTAATAGAGAAGTAGTCTTAATTTTAGGTGATCTTAATAGCTGAATTTCACTGCATATGCACAAGCTGGCCAAAGCCTTTGCTGTTCGCCAGCTGTAATGTTCCTAAGTAGTATGACAGACAGGCCTAAGCAAACAGTGCAGACCCAGATCAGACTGCTCATAGTCTGATCAGGGTCCACGCTGTTTGCCATTCATTCTGCGCATTTTGAACTCCTTGCTGGATCGTAGAACAAATTTGTTAAATTTGAGGAAACTTACAGCCAGCCCTCAAGGTGTCCGAATTTTTAGGGTGTGCAATAAGCATTCTGTTCTCATGTCTTGGCTCAATCAGTCTCCACAGAATTCTGTTTAGTAAGAAATTTAATAAATTCATAAAGAATAATTTGATTATTACAAAATAATTGTAATTTATTAAGTCTGATTGATTACAAGTGGCATTTTGAACAGTTCAGTTTCAGAATGGCACTAAATATCTTTAACAAACCGATTCTTTTATATAAAATTGTTCTTTGAAAACTTGGAAACTCCGGCCAAATGTCTGGAATATGCAAATAATCAAGGCTTTTATCCTTCTGCACAGCACAAGCTTACAACAGGTGCCCTCATGGGCAACAGTAAAAAATTAAGAACTAGTATTTATAACCCAGTTTTATGTGGGGAAAACCCTAAACAGGACACTGGAAAACAGTGCAGGCCCAGATCAGAGGTGCGGTCAACAAGGTGGGCACCCACCGAGCACTTATTTTGTTGCCTACAAAATGTAGGCAACAAAGGGAGCGCTCGGTGAGCACCCATATTGTTGAATGCACCACAGATTCCCAGAATGCAGCATCTGATCAGGGCCTTCACTGTCTGCAAAAATTCAGTCATTTTCCAAATAAATTTTCAGACAAGAGCACCTTATGGTCCCGACTGCTCCCCTGAGCCCCAAACACTATTTGGTAAATTTGTTCCTCATCCGAGTAAAATATCCTAGAAATGTTGATGGATCTGATATCCGTTGGATCTTGGGACAATGTGGCTGAATTACCATGACCTTTGGCATTCATAGACATTCATATAGTACTTATTTTCATGTCATAGACCACAACAGCTTTCCAAGAATGAAGTTTTACCTTTTTCCCCATTCAAAACTTTAAGGGACCAAATTTGATCTTGCCGTAAAATAGGTCAAGGTCAACCTAGGGTCATCACTGGAACAAATATGGTAGAACCCAGTCACCTAAAGCTTAGTACCAAGTTTCAAGGCAATTGGCCCAGTGGCTCTGCACAAAAAGGTCTTTATTCCATTTATGGCCTTGTGCCCATCTTGTCATGTGACCTAGACCATTTGAACAAATTTCAATCACTTATTGCCAGCTGGACTGTGTACAAAATTTAATTGAAATTGACTCAGTGGTTTGAGCGGTCTTCATCAGCGTAAAATATCCTTTGAAATGCTGATGAACCTGCAAGTGACCTTAGGCCAAGGTCACTAAATGTCCTTGACCTTTGACTTTCATAGACATTCATAAAATACTTACTCTCATGTCAAAGACCACCAAGTGTTTTGACAAAAAAAAACAAAAAAACTTCTTTTGGCTTTGTCCCCATTTGCCCCTAAGAGACCCAATCTGACCTTGCAGTTATATAGGTTGCGATCAACCTACAGTCATCATTTGAATCAGCTTGATAGTACTTTTTCACCTTATGCAACATACCAAGTTTCAAGGCAACTGGCACAGTGGTTCCAGAAAAAGAAGTGTTTTTTCAAGTTTGTTTTTCCTTTTATGCCCTTGATGGCCATCTTGATCATGTGTCCTGGACCTTTTGAATGCATTTTCATTTACCCACTGCCAGCTTTCTGTATATGAAATGTAATTGAAAATAGCCTCCTATCATTCCATAAGCTCCCCAGTCTTTGCTGAATTAAGAGCTTCTTAAAAAAGAGAGAAATAGACCCATTCAACACTATTTAGGTTTAAAAGTGGTTAACCTTTTTTGTACCAAATGGAATCTTCCTCCTTATATACTGAGAGGCAAAAGTATACAAGTTACTGAATGCCGATTTGCATCCCAATGTCTCCCTCTCTACATACATATGTGGCATCATAAATAAGAACAACCACTTCTGCATAATTTGCAGCATTTTCCGTTAAAATTGATTAAAGGATAACGAAATTGGGTCACTTGAAATGGACAGGGGGTCCAATCCAATCTGATCCCTTTAAACATGTGTTTCGAATAAGGGTCATTCAATAAATGATTTTTCATGCAACAAATTCAAAGAAGGGCAACTGATTGGTAAGAATATGAAGCATATTGAAATTAAACATTTGTTAAAGTGCAACATCTTTTCTCCAAGAAAATGGTATTTTCGCCTTTGACGATCTTCCTTTGATTAAATGCATTATGTTTCTATGGGATTTGTATTGAAGATTAACTTTCCATTGTGCAATTGTAGAGGTTTTACTATGGAGAAAGCATATAGATGCCAAGCAAAACAATAATTATGCGAAAGTTTCAAATGAATATCGCTTACACGATTTGAGAAAAAGACTCATTTAATTCACTATGACTTTAATTGAAATTGAGATAATCCAGAACAGGCAGAAATTCCAATTGAGTTTGAAGCTGTTTGTTTGGGTTTAATGGCAAAGTAATGATGTGGTTTTATCGCTGAACATTCGTACATGACTTTTGCTGTGTGCACAGTTTTGAAAGTCGTGTACAACATGAAATTTTATTGGAAATATTGATTTTCAATTAAGGGCAATAAATCAATCATGGATGACTGTTACAGGAAAAGAATTGGAGTTTTACAAACTCGGACGTTTGGAAAAAACAGACATAGGCATGTTTTATTACAGACAGCAATATAAGATCCGGTATTCTAAATCAAAAACTGTATACTTTTTATTGCCTCTGAGTATATATAGCGGGAGTCCATTTCAAAATTTAGGGGTGTCTGGTTGTGTTTTTCTTCAAAATTTATCTGGAAAATGGCTGAACTTTTTGCAAACAGTGTAGGTCCTGATCAGATGCCGTGTTCTGCAGCATCTGATCTGGGCCTGCACTGTTTGCTAGGGTACCCATTTTGGGTTTTCCGGTACCAAATGGGTTAACCATTACAGTGCACATTCTTTCACCAGAAACTGACAACTACCTTTTTTGAATCAGGAAAAGGAAGAGACAGAGCAGAGAAAAGACTTCATTATCAATCTCCATGAAAGAATATTGCTGACCCAGCAGGTATTGAACCTATGACCTGATCACCCATGCATCAGACTGGCTCTGAGACAGACAGCTGACCAACTTTATGTGTGAACTAACTGAGGCTTCACTTTGTTTGTTTGTTTGATTTGAGGTTTAACATTCCCGTCAACACTCTATAAGTCATTTTGGAGATCTTGCTTCCAATTTTGTGGGACTTTTACCTGACATTGAAATGAAATGACATCTCAAGCCCTGTCACCCAATGAAACCAATATGGTTTACAAGCATGGATGGGCCGACTCGCACCGCTTTGCCTGGGCAGGCTTAGATCCTCTAAGCGGTTTATCAGTACTCGTCTGCAGTCAGTTTTAGCTCTACATGGAAGCATCATGTGGCCCATCTATTTCTTCAAGCCCCAATGGGCGGGGGTCGACTGAGGCTTCACTGTATGACACATTGTTTCAAGTCAGGAGACATATAATGCGGGCTCTCATAACCAGCTAAAAGTACTCCTATCGGTTGTCAGGCTTTTTGACGCAAAAAAAAAAAAAAATGACAGTAAAATCTTTCTCATGTATCCACAATCTGACATGGAAGTACTTGCTTCTTCTGTCAATGGCGACTTTAACACTTAGAGCACCAAGCAAAACAGTAGCAAATTACATTCTAATTATTTCTTATCAAATTTCAGAGAAAATTCGAAGAGGGGGGGACGCAGTGACAATGTATGACCCAGCTTGCACGCACGAGGACTGAATTATCAAAATAGTTGCACTCAAAATATTGTGAATTCCAATTTTGTCATTTTGAGTATTCCAAAAATGTGCACACTCCAAATGTGTGCTCCAAAATTTTGTAAAATTCCAGAAATTGCGCATCTCCTATAGTACGCTCCAAATTTTTTTTTTCTTTAACAGAGTATTCCAAATATTGCGTACATCCTGTTTGTACGCTCCACAATTTTTTTAGCATTCTAAATATTGCGCACATCCTATTTGTACGCTCCAAATTTTGTAACACTCCAGAAATTGCGCACCTCCTATAGTACGCTCCAAATTTTTTAAAAACAGAGTATTCCAAATATTGCGTACATTCTGTTGTACGCTCCACAATTTTTAGCATTCTAAATATTGCGCACTGTTTGTACGCTCCAAATATTTTAACACTCCAAATACTGCGCACATCCTATTTGTACGCACCACTGTATCCCAAACAATATGCACAGACTATTGTGCACTCCAACTAATCCTGACATTGTGCACTTCGTATAAAATGTGCACACCAAAATGCACTCCATGACACGCATTGCACAACACCTTCCGCATTGTGCAAAGCGTATCATGTAATCCATCCCATATTAAATATCCAAACAGCCCCGGCTGCGCGTTCAAACCTGACCTATGACTTGCAATTTAGAAATATTTTAGTATGACCCAGGTGGAAACATACCCTCAGGCTATGGCTAACCATTTCCATGAGGGAGAAGCCACCCAGTTCAAATAGAAAAGTTATTTAGAAATATTTTAGTATGACCCAGGTGGAAACATACCCTCAGGCTATGGCTAACCATTTCCATGAGGGAGAAGCCACCCAGTTCAAATAGAAAAGTTCTGAAATGAACAAACTTCAGCTTTGCTCCCAGCAACCAGTATTTGGAATCTAGGCTCAAGGTGTAAAGTTTCATTAGAATCTAACAGCTATCTAAGCAAAGCGTCCCCCCCCCCCCCCATCGAATGCTGAATTCCGCTGAATTTCGCCCCACTCGAGTTTATCAGTAGCATGTCTCGGTGAAGAAAGTGCAAGGCAAGAGTTGTAAAGTTGACACAACTGTCCCCAGCGCCCCTTTGGACAGCAGTCGTTAGTTTCCTCCATTTCAACTGTTTGCATCAGGATCAAATGATGAACAATCCAGTTAAAAACCTGAAATCAAAAGAACTTTCGGCAGTATAATGTAAAAACTTCCTGGACTGCCAACAAGACCACAATGACAGCGGTGGGTGGGTGGGTTTTTTGATTCTCCTTAAAAAATGGCGACTTCCTTTTGCAGGATTTGGAAGTGGAAAAGGAAGGTTTCCATGAGCCTGCGCAAGACGTTAAATCACCGTCCAGTTCTACAAGACGCCTGACCACTGAACAACATACAAGGTGCAAGCGCTCAGTGACCTGGACCAACTGTCATGGCCGATACGAGATGGAAAATATGATCAGACTTTGTTTAAACCTAATTATAAGCGAACTACCACCCTGGAGCTGCAATTGTGACCCATAATGACAGTCCATCCAATTCATTCACACCAAATAAATGGGATTATCATTTAGTTGATTTTAGTTGATAATCCCTATTATTAAGGATGCTCACTTGTACAACAAATACTCACTTGTACAACAACACATACAGAGAAATAAAATAAAATTATTTATTCACATTTTCTGATGCAAAATATATAGTTCAACAAAATATTATTTCAATAAAGCTGTCTTGTTAACTTGTTTTACACAGTCTTGTTTTTATCTGGCAGTATTTGGACACCGAGTAGATTCAGATCGAAGAGGGGGGGGACGCAGTGACAATGTATGACCCAGCTTGCCCGCACCAGGACTGAATTATTAAAATAGTTGCACTCAAAATATTGTGAATTCCAATTTTGTCATTTTGAGTATTCCAAAAATGTGCACACTCCAAATGTGTGCTCCAAAATTTTGTAAAATTCCAGAAATTGCGCACCTCCTATAGTACGCTCCAAATTTTTTTTTTTTTAAACAGAGTATTCCAAATATTGCGTACATCCTGTTTGTACGCTCCACAATTTTTTTAGCATTCTAAATATTGCGCACATCCTATTTGTACGCTCCAAATTTTATAACACTCCAGAAATTGCGCACCTCCTGTAGTACGCTCCAAATTTTTTAAAAACAGAGTATTCCAAATATTGCGTACATCCTGTTTGTACGCTCCACAATTTTTAGCATTCTAAATATTGCGCACATCCTGTTTGTATGCTCCAAATTTTTTAACACGCCAAATAATGTCCGAGCCACACATCTGTCTTTAATAAAGGCCTGTTAGCCTGCAGTGGATTAGTGAATACAATCTCACCAACCCTCAACAGGGCATAGTAAGCTATAGCAAAGGCCGTTTTAAAAAGAATACATTCATAATTTGAAAAGCAAATTTCCGGCAGCACAGAACATATTCTAGCCAAGATGAGCTCTGTTATTGGCGCTCTAACATCATAACTTGGCCGAATGCGCCTACAACCCTCCAATAGTTTTTTAACCACAAAAGCGGTTGTAGGGTCATGCATATCATAAATTTTATGATGAAAACTTATGGCTGACAAGTAAGTAGTAATAGTTGATGAAGCATACCCAAACTCAAAACAATATGTGATAAAAAGAGACAGATGTGCAACTGGAGCCGGCCATATTATGATCAAATTATAGTGATTTCTAAAGGTGTTAAAAACTTGCAAAGCATTTGTATAAACAGAATGGGATTTGCTAGACATACTGGCTGCTAACAATTTCTGAGAACTTAACAGAAGATGTTCCAAAGGTGGTCGGGAACTGGTGTTGGTGACAGGTCTGCATCTGGTGCGAGCTTGCGGAATCTCTGTAATTGAAAACGACTTAATGCATCGCAGATGTTATTCCGGAAGCCGTCAACATGTTGAGCCTTGGCAACTACGTTCAACCGTAAGCACAGTAATGTGAAAGCCCTAAGAATAGTCATGACTCTGTCCGATTTTGATGTCATATGATTAACAATGTGTACCACTGCCATATTGAGACTATTTTCTTGTTGCGAAGCTTATCACCCCATATGTGCAAAGAAACAAGGAGCGGAAAAAGCTCAAGAACTGTTATATCTGATGTAATGCCGCCCTCAATCCATGCCCGAGGCCAGGAGCCCTGAGCCCATTTTCCTGCAAAGTAGGCACCAAATCCCAGATCAGACCCCCCTGCACTGTCGGTGTAGAGCTGTAAATCCTCATTTGACACCCAGAACCGATCATGAAAGACGGAAATACCATTAAAATTTTTAAAAAACTGTACCCAAAGTTCTAGGTCCTTCTTCATATCTGCTGTGATGCGAAGGTGATGGTGTTGCTTTGTCAAACCGCATGTAGCATTTATAAGGCGTCTACAAAATGGCCTCCCTGGCACCACTGCCCTACATGCGAAATTAAGGGAACCAATCAATGACTGTAATTGTTTCAGCTTGCACTTTTTACGCGGCAAAATCTCCTCAATCTTTGAAATGATTTCATGAATTTTGGTCACTGGAATCCGAATGACCATTTCTTCAGTATCAATTTCAAGGCCAAGAAAACAGATCTTGGTTTTAGGACCTTCTGTTTTCTCAGAAGCTAATGGCACTACCAACAAAGTCATCTTATCAGTAAAAACAGACATGATATGTGAACAATGATTAGTTCCCTTTCTTCCGCCAAACAAGAAGTCGTCAAGATAATGCAAGAGTCGTCCTACAGAAGCTTGCCTAGCTGCACAGAATTCTAAAAAAGTAGAGAAAGTCTCAAAGGTCTGGCATGCTATGCTGCACCCAAATGGCATTGCCTTATCAAAATAAAACTTCCCATCAAACTTGAATCCAAGCTGATCAAAGTCTAAAGGAGAGACAGGTAGTAGCCTAAATGCTGATTTTATATCAGATTTTCCCAAAAGACAACCACGGCCTAAATCTTGTACCATGTGTACAGCCTCGTCGAAACTTGTATACTGCACAGAGCACAGCGCAGGATCGATATAATCATTAACTGAGTCTCCGCTTGGGTATGACAGGTGATGTATAAGGCGAAATTGACCTGGGTCGTGTTTCGGTACAAGGCCTAATGGCGATACACGCAGAGTTTGTAGCGGATGATAGTCAAAAGGTCCAGCCACTCTACCTGCTTCAACTTCAGTTTCAATTTTTTGCCTTACAACGTCTGGCTTAATGTCGGCAGACTTCAAATTTTTTGAATCAGAAGGTTTGTGGCTGCCCGAGTAGTGGAGGGGGAAACCAGAAGAAAAACCGTTAAAAATCTCAGCAGCCTTAGCAGAATCATAACCCACAAGCTCCTTTTGCAAGTTGTCGAGCCTGATAGGAGTTTTAGCTAGATCAAGGGAAGCAGCTGATATATGAGGCAAGAGAACACAATTTGAGACAGCAAAATCCCTATCATCGAACAGCTCGTCCACCTCGAAAGGCACTGAATTGTCCCCTACCTGAGCGAAATGTCAAACCGCCCCTGGTAGCTGGTGGAACACTCCTAGTAGCCGGTGGAACAAGCTTAAAGAAAGTTTGTCTACCATGATTTGTACCACCACAATGAGAGCAAGCATGAAGAAATTTGCACCCTTTAAAATTGCATTTTCCATGGTTGAAATCCAAACATTTAAGCCTATTGAAAGATGACTGCTCAAAGGGAACCGTCGAGTTTGCCGATAGAGTCATTACCCGGAGCCACAAGTCTGTATTGAGTCGCCCCCAAGGTTGTAAATTAATGGCCTGTCTGAGACGAAACTGCTCGTCATAATTTCGCCAGGCAAAGTATGCTGAGGACCGAGATGCAGCCTCTCGAATTATACTCATATACTGGAGCAACTCTTGCGTTTTTTCAGGATGTTTCTTCAAATAAATTGAAGAAAAAATCAAAAAGGCGTCCGTCCATTTTTCGATTGTGGGTACTGGGTCCTTAAACACTTGCGGTTTAGATTCCATAAGACCCTGCTTGTTAAGACGTAGTGCCCCCCCTGCACACAGTTCTTGCAACTCAAAAGCCCCCTTCAGCAGCAAATTGATATTTATGTATTGGTTTGACCAGATTTTTTGTGCAATTGCCAGGGGAACATGTGCAGAGAGATCATCACTCCCTAGCCGCAAAGGCTCTTCTCCGAAAGAGAAATTACTCCCATCCGAAACCGCCCAAACGAAACTATCATTCTGTGCCGATGGGCTTGCATAGCCAGCCTGCATTTTGACCCGTTATGTGCGGATTTGTGTTGGATGAAGGAATGGAACTGCTCTGATCAGTCACGTTTTGACCATGTATTGTGCCCGAGTCACGCAGGATTGTTTCAAAGTCTATAATGTGCCTGAACATATTTGAGGGTCCTTGTGTTTGTGCTTGATCCCTACCTTGTGGTGTGCCTACCACAGATGAGACTGGGTTTAGACCACCA
This sequence comes from Lucinisca nassula, assembly GCA_963580285.1. Lineage (NCBI taxonomy): Eukaryota > Metazoa > Mollusca > Bivalvia > Lucinida > Lucinidae > Lucinisca > Lucinisca nassula. Next base: position 104,970 of record CAUZLF010000274.1, on the reverse strand, counting down.
ATCTGCGCCACTTCATCCTGTTGTTGACGCGAACGTTTGTGTCCGCCGGCTCCACGGCTTCCCCTAGTCCTTTTCCGGCCGCCCGGCATCTCTACTTATCCCTCGCACAAGTGTAACCAGCTTTTTTGATTCTCCTTAAAAAATGGCGACTTCCTTTTGCAGGATTTGGAAGCGGAAAAGGAAGGTTTCCATGAGCCTGCGCAAGACGTTAAATCACCGTCCAGTTCTACAAGACGCCTGACCACTGAACAACATACAAGGTGCAAGCGCTCAGTGACCTGGACCAACTGTCATGGCCGATACGAGATGGAAAATATGATCAGACTTTGTTTAAACCTAATTATAAGCGAACTACCACCCTGGAGCTGCAACTGTGACCCATAATGACAGTCCATCCAATTCATTCGCACCAAATAAATGGGATTATCATTTAGTTGATAATCCCTATTATAGAGGGTAACACATTTAGTAAACTAGTACTAATCTTCCAAGTGGCCCTCTTTTCCTGGGTAAAAACCAGTACTACGCAATGTGGATAAAGTCTCTTGCTCAAGGAAACAACACTTGCCGCTAGTGGGGATCGAACCCGGTTCCTCTCGATCCCAAGTCCGATACTTTACCACTGCACCACAGCGCTCCATGTGAATTGTCAAGCCTTATAAAGCTTTATTTACTTTGAACAAGAGGGCCCAGAGGGCCCTGGTTCGCTCACCTGATCCAATGTATAACAAGTGGGCCCCGGTGTAACAGGCCGGTTCTTCCCCCCAGTCAGTTTCTTCCCCGGGGAAGAACTGGGCCGGCCCATTTCTTCCCCGGGGAAGAAACTGACTAGTCAGTTTCTTCCCCACCCAGTCAGTTTCTTCCCCACCTGAAATTTTTTTAGAACCATAGAGAATGAGTAATTTATGCCTCACAAATTGTTAAAATTTCAAGAAGAAACCATTCTGAATTAGTTTTGGGTCTTTACAGCTTGAATGGCAAAATTTTCTCTATGCCATACAATATACATGTACATGTATGGTGATCCAAGGAAATTTTCATCCATCCAAGGAAATTTTCATCCCAATTCCAGTATCTATGATTAATTTTCTTAGCTTTTTATGACATTAATTGGTATTAACTAAACAGATATAATAAGCAACAACCCTTTAGTGCTCCAATCTAAATATAATTTGGAAAGTTGGGGTGGGGAAGAACTGGGCCGGCCCATTTCTTCCCCGGGGAACAACTGGGCCGGCCAATTTCTTCCCAACCCCAGATTTTTCTGTTTACTAAAACATTCTTGTGATAAATGTTCTTCACTTTTAAAGACATAAACTGGTATTCACTACAGAGCTATTATAAGCAACAAATGTTTGGCCCTTAAATTTCAATAGAATTCAGAGACTGGGGGTGGGGGGGTGGGGAAGAACTGGGCCGGCCCAGTTCTTCCCCACCCCAGATGTTTCAGTTTACTAATAATTCTTGGGATAAATTGTCTTTACTTTTTAGGACAAAAATTGGTATAAACTAAAATGATATAATAAGCAACAAATGTTTATTATCAAGAGAATTTGGAGGCTGGGGTGGGGAAGAACTGGGCCGGCCCTGTTCTTCCCCACCCCAGATGTTTCTGCTTACTAATAATTCTGGTGATAAATTTCCTTTGCTTTTTAAGACATAAATTAGTATAAACTAAACAGATATAATAAGCAACAAATGTTTGGAGCTCAAATCTTAATAGAATTTGGAGACTGGGGGTGGGGAAGAACTGGGCCGGCCAGTTTCTTCCCCACCCGAGATGTTCTGTTTACTAAAAACTCTTGTGATAAATTTTCTTCACTATTAAAGACATAAATTGGTATTAACTAAACAGATATAATAAGCAGCAAATGTTTGGCACTTAGAATTCGGAGACTCGGGGGTGGGGAAGAACTGGGCCGGCCCAGTTCTTCCCCACCCCCAGTCTCCAAATTCTATTTAGATTTGAGCTCCAAACAATTGTTGCTTATTATAGCTTCTTAGTTTATACCAACTTTTGTCTCAAAAAGCGAAGAAAATTTATCACAAGAATTTTTTGCAAACAGAAAAATCTGGGGTGGGGAAGAAACGGTCCGGCCCAGTTCTTCCCCACCCCCAGTCTCCAAATTCTATTTAGATTTGAGCGCCAAACATTTGTGGCTTATTATAGCTTTTTAGTTTATACCAATTTATGTCTTAAAAAGCGAAGAAAAGTTATCACAATAATTTTTTGTAAATAGAAAAATCTGGGGTGGGGAAGAAACGGGCCGGCCCAGTTCTTCCCCACCCCAAGTCTCCAAATTCTAATTAGATTTGAGCTCCAAACATTTGTTGCTTATTGTATCTTTTTAGTTTATACCAATTTATGTCTTAAAAAGCGAAGAAAATTTATCACAAGAATTTTGTGTAAACAGAAAAATCTGGTGTGGAGAAGTAACGGGCCGGCCCAGTTCTTCCCCTCCCCAAGTCTCAAAATTCTATTTAGATTTGAGCTCCAAACATTTGTTGCTAATTATATCTTTTTAGTTTATACCAATTGATGTCTTAAAAGCGAAGAAAATTTATCACAAGAATTTTTTGTAAACAGAAAAATCTGGGGTGGGGAAGAAACAGGCCGGCCCAGTTCTTCCCCACCCCCAGTCTCCAAATTCTATTAAGATTTGAGCCCCAAACATTTGTTGCATATTATATCTTTTTAGTTTATACCAATTGATGTCTTAAAAGTGAAGAAAATTTATCACAAGAATATTTTGTAAACAGAAAAATCTGGGGTGGGGAAGAAACGGGCCGGCCCAGTTCTTCCCCACCCCCAGTCTCCAAATTCTAATTAGATTTGAGCTCAAAACATTTGTTGCTTATTATAGCTTTTTAGTTTATACCAATTTTTGTCTTAAAAAGCGAAGAAAATTTATCACAAGAATTTTTTGTAAATAGAAAAATCTGGGGCGGGGAAGAAACGGGCCGGCCCAGTTCTTCCCCACCCCCAGTCTCCAAACTGTATTTAGATTTGAGCTCCAAACATTTGTTGCTTATTATATCTTTTTAGTTTATACAATTTTTTGTCTTAAAAAGCAAAGGAAATTTAGCACAAGAATTATTGGTAGACAGAAAAATCTGGAGTGGGGAAGAACTGGGCCGGCCGAGTTCTTCCCCACCCCCAGTCTCCAAATTCTATTTATATTTGAGCATCAAACATTTGTGGCTTATTATATCTGTTTAGTTAATACTAATTTATATCTTAAAAAGCAATGAAAATTCATCAAAGATGCTTGAATTGGGATGCATATTTTATTGCATCTCCATGAATGGTGTAGTATAGAGCAAATTTTGTCATTCAAGCTAAAAGGACTCAGAACTTATTCAGAATGGTCTCTTTCCTCATTTACAACAAATTGTGAGCTGAAAATTATTCGTTGACTATGGTTCTGAAAAAAATTCAGGTGGTGAAGAAACTGACCGGATGGGGAAGAAACTGACTAGTCAGTTTCTTCCCCCGGGGAAGAAATGGGCCGGCCCAGTTCTTCCCCCGGGGAAGAAACGGGCCGGCCCAGTTCTTCCCCGGGGAAGAACCGGGCCGGGGGAAGAAACTGACCGTTACACCGGGCAGGTTCAATTTTGGCCCCAGGGCTATAATTTGAACAATCTTGGTAGAGGTCCACAAGATGAAGCTTCATATCGAATATGAAAAACCTGGGCTTTCTGGTTTCAGAGAAGAAGATTTTAAAGGTTTACCCTGCGTATAGAAGTCTATGTAAAACAAGAGTTTCCCTATATAAGTCTATGTTAAACCAAAGGGCCCCGGAGCAGGGGCATTTTTGGCCCCAGGGCTATAATTTGAACAATCTTGGTAGAGGTCCACTAGCTGAAGCTTCATAACAAATATCAAAGACCTAAGCCTTGTGTTTCAGAGAAGATGATTTTTAAAGATTTTCCCTATATAAGTCTATGTAAAACCAAAGGGCCACATGGCGGAGGCATTTTTGGTCTCAGGGCTATAATTTGAACAATCTTTATAGAGGTCCACTAGCTGAAGCTTCATAACAAATATCGAAGACATATATAAGCCTTGTGGTTTCAAAGAAGAAGATTTTTCAAGATTTTCCCTATATACGTCTATGTAAAACCAAAGGGCCCCGGAGCGGGGGCATTTTTGGCCCCAGGGCTATAATTTGAACAATCTTGGTAGAGGTCCACAAGATGAAGCTTCATACCAAATATCAAAGACCTGGGCCTTGCAGTTTCAGAGAAGAAGATTTTTCAAGATTTTCCCTATATAAGCCAATGTAAAACAAAAGGGCCCTGGTGCGGGGGCATTTTTGGCCCCAGCACTATATTTGAATAATCTTGGTAGGGGTCCACTAGATGAAGCTTCATACCAAATATCAAAGACCTGGGCCTTGCAGTTTCAGAGAAGAAGATTTTTCAAGATTTTCCCTATATAAGCCCATGTAAAACCAAAGGGCCCCCGTGTGGGGGCATTTTTAGCTCCAGCACTATAATTTGAACAATCTTGGTAGGGGTCCACTAGATGAAGCTTCATACCAAATATCAAAGACCTGGGCCTTGCGGTTTCAGAGAAGAAGATTTTTAAAGATTTTCCCTATATAAGCCTATGTAAAACAAAAGGGCCCTGGTGCGGAGGCATTTTTGGCCCCAGCACTATAATTTGAACAATCTTGGTAGGGGTCCACTAAATGAAGCTTCATACCAAATATCAAAGACCTGGGCCTTGCTGTTTCAGAGAAGAAGAATTTTCAGATTTTCCCTATATAAGCCCATGTAAAACCAAAGGGCCCCCGTGCGGGGGCATTTTTAGATCCAGCACTATAATTTGAACAATCTTGGTAGGGGTCCACTAGATAAAGCTTCATACCAAATATCAAAGACCTGGGCCTTGCGGTTTGAGAGAAGAAGATTTTTAAAGATTTTCCCTATATTAGCCCATGTAAAACCAAAGGGCCCCCGTGCGGGGGCATTTTTGGCCCCAGCACTATAATTTGAACAATCTTGGTAGGGGTCCACTAGATGAAGCTTCATACCAAATATCAAAGACCTGGGCCTTGCGGTTTCAGAGAAGAAGATTTTTCAAGATTTTCCCTATATAAGCCCATGTAAAACCAAAGGACCCCCGTGCGGGAGCATTTTTAGCTCCAGCACTTTAATTTGAACAATCTTGGTAGGGGTCCACTAGCTGAAGCTTCATACCAAATATCAAAGACCTGGGCCTTGCGGTTTCAGAGAAGAAGATTTTTAAAGATTTTCCCTATATAAGCCCATGTAAAACCAAAGGAACCCCGTGCGGGGGCATTTTTGGCCCCAGCACTATAATTTGAACAATCTTGGTAGGGGTCCACTAGATGAAGCTTCATACCAAATATCAAAGACCTGGGCCTTGCGGTTTCAGAGAAGAGGATTTTTTAAGTTTGCGGTGAAAAAAATCTATTTTTGGCTACTGTGACCTATATGTGCAACGGACCGGAACCATTTGAACAATTTTGAAAGGGGACCACCTAAGGATCATTCCTGTGAAGTTTGGTCAAAATACGATCAGTGGTTTAGGAGGAGATGTCGTTTGAAGAAAAGTTTACGGACGCACGCACAGACGCACGACGGACGACGGACAAAAAGTGATCCCAAAAGCTCACCTTGTCACTACGTGACAGGTGAGCTAAAAACACGGAAACAAACGTTCTCTACAGCAACTGTATTTGGAGTTTCAAGGACTAACTGCTTATACATGTATTTAATGCCTTAATTGCCATTATTTCTCTGCTTTATGAATGAATACCTTTCTTCATCCCCATATAGCGAACAAGTGGAATTTATCTTGTATTATTACTTTGCAACCAGAATCTGTGAAATCTTATATTCATTCAATATGTTGGAAAATCTGGATCAATCTTTCTGGACCAAGCATTTAGACCGCCAGTAATATCAGTTAAAGTCACAGTGTCATCTTTCAATGTTTCTTTGAGGGTATTAACTGCTATTTGTGAGTCATTTCCTTGTCTACATACAAACACTACTGGAATGTCTTTACTGGCACTGCTGGCGGTACACAAGTCGGAAATTTTCTCCCTAATTTGTCCAATACTGTCTGACTTATGTAAATCCTTCATCTGAATATCTGTAAATTGGTTAAGGAAAATATAAAATCCATGAAAATATAAAGTCCATACTTAAAAGACTTTCTGACAATCCAAAAAAAATTATAGCTTACAATTAGAGAAGTATGTACAGAAGAATGTTTTAGATATCAATTGTCAGAAGTCTCAACTGCATAAGCATGTAAAACCTGTCATCAATTTTATTATAAAGTCATACTGACACCGCTTTTAACCATGCCTCCATTCAGTTCCCCAAACAGGCAAATACTATGTCCACTAAAACACACTTGTCTTATGCAAGCTCATTGTATCTCTTGGGTGCTTGCTTGATACAGGTTTGACTGAAATATGTTCACTTTTTCCAGTCTGCTGACATGTCAACCTTTGAGGGTCATTTTGTGTTGTTTTAAGAGGGGTAGAAGAGAAAATACAAAGTGGATGAAAATAGGAGAAAAAAAAAACACCAAAAAACAACAACAGTCCCTCGCTAACTCACCTGCTGCTATTTCAGAAATCTATAGGGTAAATTTCTCACAATAACATTGAGGTTGGCCTCCTTAAATGTTTCACTCATCATCAATGGATTCTTGATTAACGTGCAGGTAGCTGGCTTGCTGCACGCATGGCAGATCTTACACCAGATCTCCAGGCTTGTCTATCATGAGGATAGATAGCAGAGAGCTTCCATTCTCTTCAATCTCTTTCTGTTAGCTGCTTCCAGGTCATCTTGGGCCTTCCAGGCACCCCGCTTTCCTCCTACCTGTATGTCACAGGCAGTCGCGACTGCACCCTTGGAGCGTTCCACATGTCCATACCAGCCGAGCCTTCTCTCTTTCAGGATGAGATCCAGATCCTCAATGCCAAGACGCTCAAGTAACTCACTGGACCTGATGGTGACAGCGTCCTGTGGCTTGACATTGCAGATCTGTCCGATCATTGCCCTGTCATTCCGCTGAAGACATTTGAGGTTTGGCTTTGTCAATGGCCATGTCTCACTGGCATGGAGCATTGCGCTCCCCACACAAGAGCTGTACACACGACCACGTGTCTTGAACGTGAGGTGGCGGGAAGAGAGAACTGTTAGCAACTCCTTGAATTTCTTCCAGGCTGTTTTCACACGTTTCACTATTAGAAGCTAGACCAGATAGACTTGATACATAATATAAACTATTACCATTAGCCCCAGACTGAATGCAGCCATTGCCTGGTAAAACTGAAAGGCAATATCATGGGGCTGGAACCCATATTAAATAAGCATCACAAAAACATGCCTATATAATTTTGACGCCCTTGAACCCCACTTTTATATAGTAAAACTGGGGTTTACATGGGTAAACCTTGTTTTTCTTATTTCTGCTCTAAAATATAGATTGTGGGTACTCATTAGAACCACCTCAACGAGCCTGTTCTAACGAGCACTCAATATCTATATTTTGAGCAGAAATAAGAAAAATATCACAATTTTTCATCTTAAAATTGTAGTGGTTTTTTTTTTGGTAGTAAAGTGTACAATCTATTTGTGTAGGCGTGTTTTCGTAATGAGGGTCTGGCCCGAATACCCTTGAAAGGAAATTAAGACCAGCCTACCTGTACCCACACATACATTTCCCTATCAGGACATGCTTAACACAGTGTTGTTAAGAGAAAATGTTATGTAGATCGTTCAGTTGCAAAAGCTACTCACATTTTTTCAAGATTAACCCTTGTCCTGCTGAATATTCATATATGCCACACCCACTACCGATTATCAACCAATCAGATTACTTGATGCAAATTATTACAACAAATTCACAACCTGAATCACAAACAATGTAGATCCTGATCAGATGGCTTCTTCAGAAGCCATCTGATCTGGATCTACATTGTTTCAAAGAAAAGGCATATCCAGCTTCAGCAGGACAAGGGTAAAGCTTATGATGCTTTGAACAAATAAGCCCAGATTGTCAGGAATTCCGCCTGAGGCTTTGTCATGCCTATGGCGATGCAAATTCACCATGATATGTAGTTCAAGGTCAACCATGGATGTTTGCATAAAAGTTGTTTTCCCAAGAAGCGACTTTGTATCAAGTTTCATTAATGAAGCTCTTCTATTTCTTGAGTAAGGGACTAGAATATTAGGGTTAATGCTAGGGTTGACACTATAGTCCATAAAGTCAGTGAACCATGAAATATAGGTCAAGGTAAAATATGGATGTTTGCATTTAAAGTGACATCCTTAGATGCAGGTTTGTACCAAGTACCATTCATCTATCATGCATCTAGCTAGTTGAAACTTCAACGGGTCAAACATCTTTAGGACCATGAAAATGTGTTTGAGACAGGGTAGTTTGAGCCACTGAGGGTTATTCATAGTGTCCTGTTAGTAGGCATAATGTTCCATAAAAGTTTTGATGTATTTACTCATTAGAATTTTCTCAATGAGGCGATTCTAATCAGTACAGAGGGTTTGATGTGTTTTTACTCATTAGAATCACGATTCTAATGAAGATTCTAATGAGTACACACAACATACCTGCTCATATTGGAATATCTCCCATAAATTAAACCATTATACCTAACTACACCACAACCTGTTTACAACACTATTGTTGGGGTCCAAAGCAGAAACCGTGTTACTTAAACAACCGTGTTATATCCAAACAAAAATGTATAGATTATATAGAAAAATGACAATGTATGGTCATGTTTCTATAATATCTATACATGTTTGGGATCCTTCTCAAAACCATGTCATATCCAAAACCGTGTTATAACGAACCGTGTCATAATGAGGTTGTGCTGTACATGTATTTCTTGCACACCAGATAAGGAAATCCATAGTTTTCACTTGGGATAGAAATTCTGTTCTAACCCGGGTGTTCTTACCCTAAATAAAAAATTCTCGCGTGTTTAATAAAAGCACTGGTTGAATATGACCTCATATGCGCGGTCATTAAAGTTGACGTCACAGCACGTTATGTGACGTCACTAAACAGTTGTGCAGTGTCATCACAATATGGCGGACGCATTAAAAACCCGCACTCAGAAATGGAAGTTATGCAAGAAAAAGAAACTAATATAGGTGTGAGGGGTGGATAGAAATTTCCGCCCCTCGGGATCACTGTCCGGCATCCCTCGGCAAGCCTGGCGATGCCGGACAGTGACCTCAGGACGAATTTTTTTTCCATCCACCCCTCACACCCATGTAAGATTCTTATATTCTTATCATGAATAACTGGAAGAAATCCCTATGGACTCAACTATGGGATTGACTCAGCCATGGTAAATGAGCCATTGGTGTTCCAGCCATTAAAATTTCACTCTATTTGAAGAGCCTACAGTAAAATTCCTATATTAAGACCACCTTTGGGTCTGTTCAAAAGTGGTCTTTAAGACCACTTTTGAACAGTCCCAAAGTTGGTCCATGACCAGAGGACATTTTGTGCAGAAAACACAAAGAAAGAAAAAATAACTGCACCCTTCTAAATAAGCTTTCTAAAACAGAATTAGTCTCAATTTTATGTGGTCTTAATAGCGGAATTTCACTGCAAATTGCTTATCTCAAGTGTTATCTCATTTCTACTGTAGACAAGGATACTGAGAGAATCTACAGGTAACTGACAAATATCTAGTTCTCCCGGTGCTCGAACATCTACCAACACATGAGGACAATTGCTATCAACCATTTCTTTGTATTGCTGAAAACAAGTAAAAGCATTGATAGCACTGGTCGGTTGATTTGTGACTGATCGTAGGCTGGAAAAATGGTTCTGAATCTGAACTTATACTCTGTACTTTAAGCAAACACTGTAGACCCTGATCAGATGTTGCATTATGCAGCATCTGATTTGGGTCTACATGGTTTATCAATGTCCCATTTTGGGATCCTAGACATATATTTTTTTAATTATTGAATAATGAAAAAGCTTTCCGGAAGTTTTGAGACCTTTATGTTCATTGCTCTGTGTTAAGTTTAATTTGCATGCACTTAAAACTCATATTTTCACATGGCAGTCACATGAAAACCAGCAGTACAAATGCTATTGTATATATAAGTTTGTGTCAATTGAAAAAAACAATCAACCTAAAACTCATGTGAATGCCAAGCAACTTAACCCTTATCTTGCTGTTCACGACAACCCCTATCTTTGCAAACAGTGTAGATCCAGATCAGATGGCTTCTTCAGAAGCCATCTGATCAGGATCTACACTGTTTGGCATTTAGTTTATGAATTTGTAGCAATAAATTATATCAAGTAGTTTGATTGGTTGATAGACAGAAATGGGTGTGGCTTAGATAAATATTCAGCAAGATAAGGGTTAACATTTTGCCCCTGAGTTTCAGAAGTGGACTTCCATCTTTGAATTTGGACATGCCCATTGTAGGCGTTTCAGTCAAAATATTTAACAGACTGGCAACATGTGTAGGTCCTGATGAGAGGGCATGCTATGAGCAATCTCATCTACTTGTATCCAGCTACAGGGTTAAAAGGGTATAAATGACTGGTTCTAAATTGGTGAAGATACCAAAATATTCCTAAAAATTCAGACACCTTGAGGACTTGCTGTATTTTCCCTAAAATTTTAACAAATTGGTTTCATGATCCAACAAGGAGTCCAAAAGGTGCAGACAGAATGGCAAACAGTCTAGATCCTGCTCAGACTACTCCTTCAGGATCAGTCTGATCTGGGTCTGCACTGTTTGCTTAGGCTTATCTGTCCCAATACTTATGATCATTAGGGTAGGACTTTTTTTATACCCTTTCTTTTTCAATTCCGCTACAACCTCTTTAAAAAAATATTGTTGTTTTGGTCATTCTTCCATATAATCTGTTCAATTCTGGGTTCCATCTATAAACGGTGTTAATCCAAAATACTGCTAGTTATTATTCTTGTCTTAAGATACAAAAGTTTTAACAAATGAAAGAAACATAACTCAAAAGCCTAGGCTGCTGAAGTGACAATCCAGTGCTCTCTCACCACTGAGCCACAGAGACTACTCCCAGACCCAGTTGTGAGAGATATTTAAGTCCCCCAATGGAATACCTTTTGCTACCATTCCAAAGTGGTTCTTCTGTCATGGTTTATTATTTGTTATTAATTGATTATCTTGTATTACACCAGGTCAGCCAATATATAAAACTCATAAATCATGTTTTTTAATTGCCTCAATTAATAAAATTGTCATTAATCAAGTAAGTTCGTATTGGCCAAGTTACAGGTCCTCGGTCAGCTGTATTGGCCTCGGCCTTCGGCCTCGTGCCAATACAGCAGACCTCGGACCTGTAACTGGGCAAATACGAAATAACTTGATTAATAACATTAAATGAGCCCCGCCAAGCGAATTTGTGTCTTCGAGCATTCCGTCATGACAAATTTTAACTGCGCATGCCCAGCCATTCAGGGGGGCCAGGGATATGGCTTTCTGTCTGAAGGCTCCTCTTGATTCACTGCTTGTATGAGCGAGCAGCGAAGGTTCTGGCGAGACTGCGCGGATGCGCAGGCTCGCCTGAACCTTCGCTGCTCGCATAGGCGCATAGGCGATAAGTACCAAAATCGCTTGACGGGGCCCAAGTTATAGTTTGTCTTTGCATGTAAGTATTGCTTATATCTTCTTATTTTTAACGCCTATTGACCATTTTGTGGGAAATAAATATCCTTTCAGCTATCCGCTAGTGATGTTTTCATTAGGGTTTAGTTACTTCATGTTCGTGTTTCTTTCCCTCTGGTATATAGTCTATTCACTTTAGGGTTTGGAAACTGTAAGATCTAAAAGGAAATTTAATGCAAACTTTACCAGATTTTTGCTAGATCACTGCCAGTAAGATCTAATTCTGTCAGTGTCTTGTTCCAGTTTGAACAGCTGAGTCATGTATGCCAACATCACGTAAACAAGTCCGTGAAATGAACACCCCCTTAAACCCCACTTTATACCGAGAAAAATGGGGTTAATGATTGTATACATTATTTTTCTTATTTCTGCTCCAAGACAAAGGTTCTGGTGGTTCTAACGAGCACCCACAACCTATGTTTGCAGCATAAATAAGAAAAATATTGAGGATTTTCATCAGAAAAGTAGCCATTTTGGAGATGTAAAAAAATGCAATATGTCACACGGATATGTTATCGTAATGAGATATTTTGCATATGTGTGAATATCCAAACATTATGCCATTTGACCAGAGTATCAGGATCGGAGTACCTGGATCAGTGAATTTAAAATCATGCTCGTCTTTTTCAATGTACAAATAAAATTAAAAAAAAAATCATATTGTGTGTATTTGAGTTTTACCTCCCACGAGCAACTAATGTTATATGGAGAAGCGACCTCAGTTTAAAGACTCATCCAAAAGTCTAGGGAAGCCCTGATCAATCCCATGACCTCTGGTTTGAAAGGTGAGTAGCTTATTCACTACACCATGGAGGCTTCTAACTTCATAGTGTCCCTACCTGCACAGATATCCTATCTTTCATAGGTAGTAGATGCAACTCTTTGTCCTGAAGAACACATGAAAAATACATAAACTGTACCAATACTCTTCTTACTAAATACATAGTTATTTCATATGAAACAAATAAAAATCAAAAATGAGTTCCTTTAAGAGCAATGAAAACATTCATAAGAAAGATGGGCCATACTACGTAGTTTCAGCTAATAAAGCCTCATCAGTGACCCTGTAATGATCCGTCAAAGAAAGCCATAGGAAACGTACTGCGATTTTGCGGTTTTCGAATAGGCAGTCGATTCAAAGACTGATATAAATCAAAATGGGTTCCAAATAATTAAAAACCTGTCTAGAATGAGTCTAAACCAATAATTTATTTCTGATTTCTCAGAATATTCACGATGATCTCAAAGGACCAAAAGTAAAATATAAACTGCACTATGGTTGATGTACGGGGAGACGTTTTACGGCGCCACACGGCACAACACCAGCTGCAGTGAAGGCAAATAAAAATCAAAAATGAGTTCCTTTAAGAGCAATGAAAACATTCATAAGAAAGAAGATGGGCCATACTTCATAAATTGCATATGGAATGACCAGAGTGTAAGATTCCTTTTATCATATAATTGGGTCTGTGGCCTGACTGGTTCAGCTTATCCAATTTCACTAAGGACATGTGAATATGTTTACTTGTCCTGAGACAAATACATGTATAGTGTGTGTTTATGATCAGATTTGCAGGAAGAACCTTCATAAGTCAAATGAATACTTATTAAAGGAAGTTTTCTCTTGCATAAAAAGATCTGTATGGTGGCACATGGTGACTACTCTTACCAAAAAATACATCTGAAAATGTCGTCTGCTTATGTCGTCTGCTGAATTTTTTGGCAAACTTTTTTAAAAATATTTTTGCATACAGGCAAACAGTGTGGGCCCAGATCAGACTGCTCCTGCAGGAGCAGTCTGATCTGGGTCCACACTGTTTGCAAAAAATACTTTTAAGTTAACCGGCAGATGGCAAAGCAGACGACAATTGTCATTATTGGCATTTTAAGGGTTAAAAGAAAGCCTTTCTTCCAAATGCTTTCCTTTAAGAGAAAGCCCAGTTTTGAAAAGGATTTAAATACCACAAAACCACTGTCAGTTAAACGGCTCATTTTTTACATACATTCATCATTTTCTCAAAATGACCATTCAGTTGTCAATTAAAATGTTTGACTTCATGATCATTTTACATACCTGTTCTTTCGGAAGAGGGATGCTGTTCAGACAAGTGGATTTCTATTATGAAATTTGATAAGCAAACAAGTTTGTGTCATATTTCCACAGGCCTGATATGATCATATCTCCTTGTATTTTCTGAGTGGAAAATTGGCTATTTTTTTTTCAGCACAAAACATTGTTGTAACAGAAAAAGTGAATACATTTTGTGTTTGTTTGTTTGATTTGTGATTTAACGTCCCTGTCAACACTGTGTAGGTCATTTTGGAGACGTTGCTTCCAATTTTGCGGGACTTTTACCCAACATTGAGATGAAATGACATCTCAAGCCCTGTCGCCCAATAGGTTTATAAGCATGGACGGTCGATTAACACCACTTTGCCTGGGCAGGCTTAGATCCTCTGAGCAGTTTACCAGTACTCGTGTGCGGCTGGATTTAGCTCTGCGTGGAAGCATCATGCAGCCCATCTATTTCTTCAAGCCCCGATGGGCAGGGGCCCTAATACATTTTGTGATGCTGATGTATTATTACATATGGAAAATAAGAAATTTGCCAGGGAAAGACAAAACCTAATGTATGCAATGTTTTTGCCAGTTTTTGTAAGACTCAGAGTGTCCTCTCACTGGAAACTAGGAAACAACCACATTTAACCTTTACCCTGCTGTAGGCGACAAGCCCTATTTTTGCAAACAGTGTAGATCCAGATCAGATGGCTTCTGAAGAAGCCATCTGATCAGGATCTACACTGTTTGGCATTCAGTTTATGAATTTGTAGCAATAAATTACATCAAGTAATTTGATTGGCTGATAGACACAAATGGGTGTGGCTTACATGAATATTCAGCAAGATAAGGGTTAATTTTCTGATGAAAATTTGTGATATTTATTTTATTTATATTCCAAACATAGGTTGTTGGTGCTCATTAGAATTGCCTCACTGAGGTAGTTCTGACGAGTGACCACAACCACATCCTATGTTTTGAAGCAGAAATAATAAAATGATGTATACCCGTGTAAATCCTAGTCATCTCTATATATACTGGGGTTTACAGGGGTGTTTATTTCATAGATTGTTAATGTGATGACACACCTTAATGAAACAGTTTCTTAACCCTTAATCCACCAATTAAACTACAAATGTGGTTTTAAAATATATGCCCTTTTTTCACCAAAGAATCTGAAAACATAAATCTATAGAATGAGGTATCGAAAAGTGAAATAAATGGTAAACATTTTAACAGCCCCAGTCAGCTGAACCATCTCATAGAGAATCCAACAAAATGACATCTGATTAACCTATTTGGTACCAGAAACCTCAAAACGGGTACCCTGGCAAACAGTGCAGGCCCAGATCAGATGCCGCAGAATGTGGCGTCTGATCAGGGCCACCACTGTTTGCCAAAAGTTCAGTCATTTTCCAAATAAATTTGGATGAAAAAACCCGACACCCCTAAATTTTGAAATGGACTCCTGCTTTATATAAGGAGGAAGATTCCATTTGGTACAAAAAGGGTTAATAAAGTCTCTGAGCAGCCTACAACTGTACAGTCAATCTTGGTCTCTACTGCTGTCATGGGCAGTATCTATTATACAGGTATATAAGCTTGGGAAAGGAACATGATGGAAAGTATGATCAGTAAAGAATCAGACAAGACTGTGCAACTAAATATTTTGTTTGCTTGTTTGTGTTGAGGTTTTAATATCCCCATCACATGACAATGGCTCATATTATAAGAATCTTACATGGATGTGAGGGGCGGATAGAAAAATCTGTTCCGAAAGTCACAGTCTGGCATCACGAGGCTTGCCGAGTGATGCCGGACTGTGATCCAGAGGGACGGATTTTCTTTCCACCCCTCACACCATGTAAGATTCTTTTTTTTTTTTTTTTTTTTCATTTCAGAGCGTGGCTTTTTAATTATACATTCACTTCGGTCGCCAACGTCCACCATATTGTGATGACAAGTGACGTCACATAACCTGCTATGATATCAACCTCAAGGGTGGCACATACGAGGTTGTATTCAACCAGTGCATATCAAACACGTGGTAATATTCAATTTTTATCCTGTCCCTGGGTGAGAACACCAGGGTAAGAACAGAATTTTTATCCCAGGCTAAATTCATGGATTTTCTTATCTGGTGTGCAAGAAAAACTAGAGAAAGCGACCAGTGGGTCACGTATACCCCCGGCCAGCGCCACCCTCTGATATATCTTTCGAGCTTGTTTGTAATATGAATGAAGAAGTGAAGAAGCTATAAGAATCTATAAATGTACTTGTAAAAGCTCAACCAAACATAAAATTTCTAAATGGACCCAGGGAGTGAGGGCATCAAAGTTACTGAATGGGTTGGGGCATCAATGTTACTGAAGCAGCAGGGTGGGTATGCATCAATGAAATCTTTGGACTGGTATGCAACATCAATGCAAGTATCAAATAAATTTGTCTTAGAGTTTAGAACATACAGGCATCTATAAACTTTGTCATAAAACTTTAACCAAATGTAAAATTTCTAGAACATACAGGCATCTATAAACTTTGTCATAATACTTTAACCAAATGTAAAATTTCTAAGTCCATGACCTTGAGGTAAAGGTCACCATGGGGGTGGGGGAGGGGGGACATGCATCACGGAATCTTTGGACTGCTATGCAACACTGAATCAAGTATCAACTGAATTTGTCTTAGAGTTTAGAACATACAGGCATCTATAAACATTGTAATAAAACTTTCACCAAATGTAAAATTTCTAAGTCTGTGGCCTTGACCTCAAGGTCACTGTGGAGGTTGGGACATGCATCAATGAAATCTTTAGACCAGTATGTAACTTCAGTGTAAGTATCAACTCAATCTATCAAAGGGTTCAGAAGATACAATCTCTTAGAAACTTTAACGCAAAACTTTAACCAAAATGTTAACAGACGAAAGGACGGACGGAAAGACGGATGAACGCAAAACTTTAACCAAAATGTTAACAGACGAAAGGACGGACGAAAAGACGGATGTTCTCACGGATGTATACTTATGTGGCTATTTTTGGGAGGATTGATACTTAAGTGGCTACTTTTAGCCACTGAAAAGAAGTATTTTCGGTGTCTAACCGAATAAATCCCATAGACTTCCATTGATTCTGTCCATTTACATAGCCACCTAACTATACATATGTTGGTGCGGACACACGGACGGATGGACGTTCCAACATGTCAGGTTTAAGGGCTATTTCTTTTGTTCTTTACTTTTGTTTGGTTTAGGGGCTAACCTCCTAAACCTTTTATTTACAGAATAAATCTATTGTTTACCAATCATTTTCTATTGTTATCAATCTGGACACTAGCCCCTAAACCTGACATGTTTGCCCGGACAGACGGACGAACGGCAAGACGAAAACTATATACCCCCATAGCATACTTCGTATGCCGGGGGTATAACCATAGCATACTTCGTATGCCGGGGGTATAATAATTCTGCCAAGCAGACATGTGATCTATTAAATTCAATGTCAAACAATATTTCATTGTTATTTCAAAATTTATTCAATGCTGATTTCATATTGGGTGTCTTTATGTTGAAGATGATCTCAGTGAGGATCTCAACCTTACCTTGTCGGAAGCTTTAGAACCACAGAACTGCTCATAGTCAATAAGATGCTTGATGGATGGGTCATCTCCACAAACAGGACATTTAGGTTGTCTCCCACGTAACTTGATGGTCCTGAATGTCCCATCTAAACCATCATACATCAATAGTTTCTGACTGTAAGAAGCTGAGTGATATGTTAAGGGGAATGGGAAAACCTAGAAGATTTGGCCCCCCATTTTTCAAAAGGAGACAACTTTCGGAACTTCCTGTTCACTTTTCTATATAAAGCTCTTTTCCACGGAAAAAGGGGTCAGCTCTTAAAGGAAAGAATTTGCTCCTTCGGAGGAAGAGTTGACCCCTATTGACATGGGAGACAAAAAAATACTTTTGCAGGAGTAACCTCCCCTGAAGGTGTTCCCATTCCCCTTAAGTTGATGGATGGATGGATGGATGGATGTTTTATTTTAAGACGCTCAACCCTAACAGGGCATATAGCGTCTAAAACAGTTATATATTATATATAAAATTTTACAAGATTAAACAATTAAAATTTAATAACTACAGTTTGTTAAAAAGACCGATTTCTTTAAGAAAATTGATTAATTGGTAAAAAGGAACATTATTAAAAAGATCTTTCATCGTAGTAATGTTAAAATATTTAGAACGTATATGGTCAAATTCAATACATGAGATGAGAAAGTGTTTAACTGTGAACGGTTCGTTACAAGATATACAGAAAGGTGCTTGTTCGTTTTTTAAAATGTAGGAATGAGTGAGTCATGTGTGTCCAATACGGCATCTTGTGATTTTAGTCTGATCTTTCCTATTATAATTCGAAAAAGTGCATTTGGTATGAAAATTCGGTTGTATTTGGTTTAATTTATTATTAGTTTCTTTTTCCCAAATTGATTGACATTTATTTTTTATATATTTGTTAATGTTCGATTTTAAATCAGAGTAAGGGATTTTTAAATTTGTAACTGTTAACGATAATGCTGATTTGGCTTCCAAATCAGCTAGCTCATTTCCGCGGATATTCACGTGACTCGGAAGCCAGCAGAATATGATCTCCTTCGAGACGGAAAGATATTGATATTTTCTAAGAATTTGTTGGATCAAGGGGTTTCTGTGCTGTTGGTCTTTGAGAGCTTTTAATACAGAAAGAGAATCGGAATAAATGATAAAATGTCTTTCAGATTGATCTCGAATGTGATAGAGTGCAATATCAATTGCTTTCGCTTCAGCGGTAAAAATAGAGCTATTATCGGGTAATCTAATGCTGTCGGTGAAATTCGGACTGATGACAGAACAAGCAACTTTCTCATCTTGTTTCGAACCGTCAGTGTAAATGGATATATGATGTTTAAAAATTCTTTTTTAAAAATATGCGATTCCACTTCGGATTTCTTATTTTTATGTAAGGTTAAAATAATCTTTGGAGGGTTTAACGTCCATGGCTCTTTGGATGATAATGAAAAAGATTGAATATTTTTAATATTAATATTTGCCTCTTCGAGTAATGATTGAATTCTTAGGCCAAGAGGTTTAATCGCCGATGGTTTGTTGTTATAAAATCGTTCATACTTAGGGTTAAAAACACATTCATATGCTGAATTGCGTGGATTTGCAGCTAATTTAGTAGCATATTGAAGAGACAATTTCTCTCTTCTAATATAAAGTGATGGTTCATAAGATTCAGCATAGAGACTATCAACGGGTGAAGTGCGAAAGGCGCCTAGTGCTAAACGTAAACCTTGATGATGTATAGTATCCAAAGATTTTAAATAAGATTTCCTAGCAGAACTATAGACTATGGAACCATAGTCCAATTTGGAACGAATTAACGATCTATACAGATTTAAAAGAACAGTGCGATCTCCTCCCCAGTCGGAACTGGACAGGACTTTTAAAATATCAAGAGCTTTTAAACATTTAGCTTTCAAAGCTTTGATATGAGGAATAAAAGACAATTTGTTATCGAATAAAAGACCCAAAAACTTCGCCTCAGTGACGACTGGAATTGGACTGCCGTATATAGTCAGTACAGGATCTAAATGTAACTTTCGTATTTGGCAGAAATGAACACACTGAGTTTTTGTTTTAGAAAATTTAAAACCATTTTCTGTTGCCCAAGTTTCTATATTATTTAAACATCTTTGCAGTTTAAATTCAATGGTTTCCATATTTTTGGATCGATAAAAGATTCCAAAATCGTCAACAAAAAGCGAACAATCTGGGTCTTTTACACATTTAACTATATTATTAATTTTTATGCTGAACAAGGTTGGTGATAAAATACTACCTTGTGGTACACCTTGTTCTTGATCAAATGTGTCCGATAATGTATTTCCAAAGCGAACATTAAATGTTCGATCGGATAAGAAATTTTGAACAAAAAGTGGTAATCGGCCTTTAAGGCCCAATGTGTGTAAATCTTTCATGATGCCATACTTCCAAGTGGTATCGTAGGCCTTTTCTAGGTCAAAGAATACAGCTACGACATGTTCTTTATTGACAAAGGCATCACGTATAAATGATTCTAAGCGAATCAAATGATCGTTAGTAGAGCTGTTTTTTCTAAAACCAGCTTGAAATTTAGTGATAAGCTGGTTTGATTCTAAGAACCAAACCAGCCTATCATTAATCATTCTCTCCATTGTTTTACATAAGCAACTTGTCAAAGCAATAGGTCTGTAATTAGTGGCTTCAGTATGATCTTTATTAGGTTTCGGAATAGGAATAATGGTAGCTTTTCTCCAGTTTTCGGGGAACTTTCCAGTGATCCAAATATCATTCAAAATGTTTAATAATGTTTCCAATGCCTTGTTGGGTAAATGTTTTAAAATTTGATAGTGTATGTCATCAGGACCAACAGCAGTATCATGAGATTTATGGAGAGCATCTAATAATTCTTTAGTAGTGAAAGGTAAATTATATTTTTCGTGATTTAATGATGAAAAATTTAAATTCTTTTTCTCTTGTTCTTGTTTAATATTTTGGAAATTTTTTGAATAATTTAAGCTAGAGGAGTTTTTCTGAAAATTTTCCCCCAAGGCATTGGAAATGTCTTTAGCCGTTGAACATATATTTCCGTTCGATTTGATATGGACATGTTTATTTGATTTGTTTTTGCCACTAATTTTTCTAATCATGTCCCATATTTTTTTAGTTGGTGTTCTGGTATTCAGTTTGGAGACGTATTGCTGCCAAGATGCTTTTTTGGCCGATTTTATTGTTTTGCGAGCTTTAGCTCGCATGTGTTTGGCATGGATAAGATTTTCTTTTGTTGGTTGTTTATTGAATTTTCGTAATGCAGATTTTCTTTTATTGATTGAAGTTTTAACTTCGTCATTAAACCAAGGTTTGTTTCTTTTTGAAAAAGTCGAGGATTTAGGAATACATTTTTCAGCAATATCAATCAATTGATCAGTAAAATCTTGTATATCATTTGCAGTTTTAAAAAGTTCAGGGTCGAGTTTTTCATTACATAATTGATTAAAATTTTCCCAATTTGCTTTACTCAAATTCCATCTGGGGTGACGATCCTCATGGGTCGATGCAATTTCTTCAATTACTATCGGAAAATGATCGCTCCCATGGTGATCGTCCCCAACAGACCAATCAAAATCTAGATAAATATTTGGAGAGCAAATTGAAAGATCTAAAGCAAAATAATTTCTTGTGGGAGAATGAAGATATGTTGGTTGTTTATCGTTAAATAAACATAAATCGTTTTCAGCAATAAAATTTTCTATGATTTCTCCTTTGTCATTTGTATCCGAGCAACCCCATAATTTGCTGTGACTATTAAAATCTCCTAATAATATATAAGGACTAGGTAATTGATTTGTTAAATTTTCTAATTCTTGTTTAGAAAAATTATAGTGTGGTGGAAGGTAGACAGAACAAATCGTTATGGATTTGGATAAAGTGACGTTTACAGCAACAGCTTGTAAATTAGTGTTTACATCTATTTTCCTATGAGGAACGTCAGATTTTACCAGGATTGATGTACCTCCTGATGCCTTCTGATTATCCGTTGTGATATGATTGTACATACTGTAACCTCTGAAATTAATATTATCTGTAGTTTTCAAAAAAGTTTCTTGGAGACAAATGACATTAGGAGAAAAAAGTGTAGTTAAAATTAAAAGTTCGTTAAAATTGGCTTTCAGTCCTCGACAATTCCATTGAATTATTGACTTCTTATCCATGGTTGAATGGAGAGAAGATTAAAACAAGGAATTTAATCCTTTATCTTTTATTATTAGGCTTTAAGAACGTGGAGGGATCATGGTCCAACTCCATGTCCTCAAGGGCGCCGTACTGATTAGCCAGTTTTACTGGATCAGCAGACGCCCCTTTACTGTTTGGGTTTGATCCTTTATGCTTTTCTTTGCCGTTTTTTTCTTTTTGATCTGCTGTCCCCGACGTGGATCGGGAGTGAGATCTGCTAGAATGTTTGGGTTGTGAACTGGTCTGTGAAGTTTGTCTAGATTCTGTTCTTGAATGATGAGTAGATGTAGTAGGTTGAGACGATGTAGTAGGTTGTGAAGATGTAGGTTGTGACGATGTGGTTTTGGGTTTTACAGAAGAGGTAATAACTTTAGAATGGGGTTTAATTTCAAAATCTTTTTCGTTGAATTGTGTTGATGTTTCTTTGGTTTCAGGTTTGCTGGTAAGTGATTGAACAACTTTGGCGAATGTGGTTTCTGGTTTATTTTGATGAATTTTCTTAGCTTCCAAATATGTGACGTTTTGAGTGACTTTGATTTTCATAATTTCTTTTTCCGTTTTCCAAACTTCACAGACGTTTGATTTGGATAGGTGATTTTTCCCGCAGTTCACACACTTTGGAGAATTCTTGCAGTTGACAGTGTGGTGATCAGTACCACCACACTTCTCACACACAGATCCATCAGGGACAGTACAATCATTTTCATGATGCCCAAACCTCTGACAATTAAAACATCGCAGAGGATTGGGCACGTAGATTTCGACCGGTATTATTCTGTAGAAGATTTTTAGAGATTTCGGCAACGTAGTTGTGTTGAAAGTTAGCAGTAGAGTGTTGGTGTCTATTAGATTTCCGTCTTTTTTAATCTTAAATCGTTTGCAGGCCGTAACTCCTTGCTCTTTCAAATAGTCGACAATGCTGGCTTCAGATTCTTGTTTAAGCATTCTGTCACGGAGTATTCCTTTACATGAGTTTAATGTTTTGTGCTCCGTGACAGAGACGTTAAGGTTGAAAAATTTGTTGATTTTGAGGAGGTTTTCTGTTTGGGATTTTCGATTAGTTTCAATAAGGAGAGTTCCGTTTTTCAATTTTTTAACATTTTTTGGTGTTCCAATTAAAGCTTCAATTTGTTTTTCAATGACAAAAGGTGAGAGTGTAGTTACGGCCTTTTCTTCGTTGCTCGAAACCACTAAAAATCTTGCAAAATTTTCATTTGCTTTAAAAGTGAATGTTGTCGGTTCCGGGTCGTCATCAGATAAATCTAAGAAAGCTCTTTTTCTATTGTTGGATCCCATGGTTGAAATTTATGTTTCGATAGCTATGCGCCCCACCCTCCTTGGAGCCCTACAAGGGGACGTTTAATGGAAATGGATCTCCTATTTCCAACGCCAAGGCTACATTGCTATTATTTTCGATGACAGGACCAGAGTCCTTCCGCTCCACTTCTGCTTTATGATTCCCAACTATGCACCCAGATTTCAATGAAAAAATGAGGAACAGTTGGGACCCATCCCCACCCATATTCTCTCCCTCACAGAAGTTTCTGCTGAATTTCCCCAGTATAAGCCCACCGATTGATCCATCAGCCGCCGCCCATCAAATAACACTCAAAGATAGAGGAATAAGAAAAAATTACACCCGGTTTGTACCATAAAGATACATAAGAAAGATAGAAGTAAGTAAAGAACAAGCTGTGCGATTCTAGAGCTTGGCACGACTGAGCCGATTGATTCAGGCCGGATCTAGCCCAAACCCCTCTTCTATCTGAAATATGGGCCAAAATGATGTGTTGAAAAGCTGGAGATCCCTGGGCTTTTCTCAATCATCAGGATCCCTTCTTCCAGCATACGAGACGCCACTCACGGCAAACAAGTGGCTCCTGTTTCAACAAGGAATTTCATCCCCATTCACTACAGAAGGAAAGTGACCTGTATATTTTATTCCCTACAGACAAGGGAGGCCGAAAACGTTTGCTTAAATAAAAGCTTGGCTCTGAAAACAGGAGATCTTTTGCTAAATATGAGATCCACGATTATGGTAAGAAATTATTGAGGTGATAAATTTCAGAGAGTACAAATGATTTTATAGACTGATGAAGAAATAAGCTGTGTTAGATGATAACGTACACTTCAGAATTTAGTGATAAGTATCTGCTTCTGTTAACTTTGGAATAACATGAAATAAATTTGAGGTAACATGAAACGACAAGTTACTTATCTAATAACGTATTTAAAATGCATCTTTCATTGATGTGCAGAGTGATGGAGCATGAAAAAGTGACACATACACAGTACAAACATATACAGATGAGGTTTCTTCTTTGTGGTGCGCGACCCACCAGCAATGATGATACACGTACAAATGCAGCGTGGTAGTAACATGAGATAGGAAAGGTTTAAAAGGATAGATCTCGCGTAGTGAATTGAAAAAAAAATTGGTAAGATGCATTTGAATAAATTGAATTACAAAACAATACCGGTCGAACAGACGATTGTTCTGTATGTTGGAGGCTTTTACCCAACTGCCACAGAACCTGAAGGCAGCCACCTATTTCGAGGCACCGGGTGGTCTCGGCAATGGGACTGTTTTCGGTGGGGTCTTACCACTCTGCCACACTCCCGAAGGCAGCCGCCATATTTCTACCCCCCGGGCAGGCGCGGGGCCCCCTTAAGTTGAAGAAAAACACTTTTAGGTGAGGCAACTCTGTCAAAAAAACTTTATTTTAGGAGGGCCTGACATGATTAGGGAAAGGGCCATAACTAATGTTGGGAGAACTTGTGGGCCAATCCAATTTGCTGTTATGAAAGGCAATAAAATATGTTTAACTTAGAAGGGGCCGAGCTTATGTGCAAACATACAGGGTCCAGCTGTTAAAAGCATTGCTAGCTCAAGGAACTTGTTATTGGTCTAAAACATTAAGTATATCTAAAGCTTTAGAATTTCAATTGCAAAAATCTGAGTAGCTTTTGCATGATCATTTAATATTGGAAAGATACTTAAGTAATTGCAAAAGCTACTTTCATTTTTTTCAGCAAAATATAAGTAGCTTTGCCATATGAAATAATCAGTTTTAACAATGTACTAGCAAATTACGTAACAACTGGGCCCAGGAAGCCATGGAAATTATGTCTGACAGGTGGATTGACTCCCCTTAAGGTTTCATACAACTTGTCCACAATACAGTACTGTGATCACCGTACATGATGGTCCAGCTAACATCATTAAAGGTAGCCTAACTACACACCTCTTTTATAGCCTTAATCCTTAAGATGCCATGAAAAATTGCATCTGCATCTGAAAATGTTGTCTGTTAATGTCATCTGCTGCATATGTGTACTAACTTTTCCAACATATCTTTGTAAATAGGCAAACAGTGTTGACCCTGATCAGACGGCTCCAAAAGAACAGTCCGATCTGGGTCCACACTGTTTGCAAAAATGTTACAAGCCTTGGATCTGTGTGCATATCGAATGAGGCAGTAGCATGTGATGCCGTAGCACATGCCCATATCACACCCCTAAATCCATTATCACACACTCCTTATCATACCTCTGGCGTATACATAACAACCGTCGGAACACTCGACTTTCTTCCTATCATGCTTAATTTTGGCAAACGGTGAAGTCCCTGATCAGATGTCACATTCTGCAGAATTAGGACAACCGACTTATGTTTTATCTTCTTTTTCGAGGGCACTATCTCTATGTCGAGTGCACTAGCTCAGTGTCCAGGAGACTAGCTCGGACTGAAATTTCATCATGTCGCAAGTTACAACTTTTCGGCCAAATCTTTTTGCTTATTTCAAACTTTCCATGTTTCATTTCACTAGGGATGTTGCTTCTGGGGGTGTCAAGGGTGTAGATTTGACGGAAAAAGAAAAATCGTCAGCCCAATTCTCCGTGTTTACAGAAATTGACAAATTTCAGTTCCGTGGTGAAAAGTTTAGGTTCCATTATAGTCAAGCCCTGCATATTTCTATGACAAATTCTGGCAGGGATTAAAGTTAAATCGTTTCTAAGTGGAATAGCATTGCGAGATTTTGTAATAAATAGCTAATAAAGAAATAATTGGTTATAAAATTCTTCGAGACATACCTTCTGTTTATAGTTTTCCTGTCAAGAGTTCCCGGATGTGTCAAGGGAACGAATTTCCATTGACACATTTTTTAGCTATTTCCCCTGATTACCACCCTTGCCACAGAGAAGAGCCTGAATTAAATTGCCACCATTTTATTACTTTACTCCTAGATTCTTTGATGTTAGACTCTTGCATCAGAAACGTTACTAAAGGACTAAAATGCATGTTACAGTCAATAATTTGGGCACAATTTCTTCAAACAAAGGTGAAAGGTTGGGAGAACATGAAGGAAACAACAAAAATATTGCCAACTTTTAGTGTGGATCAGCTCTAGTATGTGATTTGTTGAGTTATAAATCACAGTTTGTTGGCCAATTTTAAGTAGACAAATCACTTGTGTGAAGTGATCGTGATTTGATCTACTTTACAACTGACATCCAAACTGTGATTTATTACTCAATGAATCATACCTAGAGTTGATCTGTTTCTTAAATAATTCACACATGCCCTTGATTATAAATACTTTTTCAGTATTGCTCACTCACTTTTAAGCAGAAGACTGAAGTTATTCAACACTAGTGAACTTTTATTTCCCTTCAATGCTCAACACAAAAGATCAAACTCTATTTTGTAAGGCCATGTAAGAAACACCTGTGCAAAGTGGAGTTTGCATTACCTCCCTTAATTCTAATTTGGGACCAGTTGTTCGAAACTAAAAATGTCAAGGTAAAGTAAACCCAACTTTATATATATATATGGAAAATAAGGTGGTTTTAGTGAGTACTCAGAATCTAAAATGGTATGCTCGAAGCAGGAAAAATAAACATTTTGACAAAAATGCTAGAGTAAATAAAAGAGCATTACCATTATGATTCGAAGTATTGGTACAGAAAGTCCTAAGCAAACATTGCAGACCCAGATCAGACTGCTCATGAAGGAGCAGTCTGATCAGGGTCTACACAGTGTGCCACTCAGTCTGCACCTTTTGGCCTCTTTGCTGGATTGTGAAACAAATTGTTAATATTTTTTGAGAATTACAGCAAGTCCTCAAAGTGTATGATTTTTTTTTGTGATTTTACTGTACATGTATGTGCATGTCACCAGAAAGGATACAGTCAAGTCCTGCTGCTATCTTGATGGCTTCTAGAGCTTGTAAACAACCAATAACACCAGGAACTGTCAGAGAGAAAAATAAATGATTATTACTGTTAATGCAAAATTTCTAAAAAGGAACACAACTGTCAACAAAATGGAGTTTGATCCAATGCTAAGCAGAAAAATTTCATATTAACCGAAAACTGAATACTTAATTTTTGTCCACTTAAAGGTGCATTATTGAGCTATCTGGAAAAATTGCTTCCAAAAATAAAATACATATAGCCAGTATTTTTCTTTAAAACAATACAAATGAATGCATTTTATGCAAAAATGCGAACAATTATGATGACAGGTAAACGAGTTTGAAAGGGATTCCCTAACTAGGTTTCCAACACTAGTTAGATCTATTTTTAGTTCGTGACAAAAATAGAATCCCCATATATGACGTTATGCGACGTTCATTTTTGGCCTTGTTTGCTTAGGCCATGCCTGAATCGGAAAAAAATATGACGCTGAATACCATGCCATAAGTAACGACACTCAGAGACGATACTGTCGTCATGTATGTGTAAAGTGACATATTTATTTTTAGAACAGAAATTCCGAACACATGTTCAGAGCGAAGGGTAAACACGAATGAAAACGAACATTTTCACAAAGTTCTAAAGCTGTATTTGGCTCCAAAAGTGTACACATGACAAAGGAGTATGCATTGAAGATAAAAACCAGAAAAAAAAAATTGAGACCCGGTAGCTCAATAATGCACCTTTAATGCATGTATCATGACTTAAGAACAGGGTCTATTAATACATATGTGACCCATCAGGGAAAAAGGGACCTAACGGGTGACTGAAAGTGCTCACTTATGAGAAATGAACTTGACCATTTGGGTGAACGCTAGGTTTGACACAATAGTTCACAAGGTCAGCGAACCAAGAAATGTAGATCAAGGTGAAAAAAGGATGCTTGCATTAAAGTTGCCATCCCCAATACAAGTTTGTACCAAGTCCAATTAATGAAACTCTTATAGTTCTTGAAAAATAAACTTGACCATTTGGGTAAATGCTAGGGTGGTTGCAAATTTACACAAAGTCAGTGGTCAAGGTCAAATATGGATGCTTCCATTAAACTTGCCATCCCTAGATACAAGTTTGTACCAAGTATCATTAATGAAGCAGAAATAAACTTGACCATTTGTGTGAACACTAGTGAGGTCGCAAATTTTCACAAGGTCAGTGAACCATGAAATGTAGATCAAGGTCAAATATGGATGCTTGCATTAAACTTGCCATCCCTAGATACAAGTGTACCAAGTATCAATAATGAAGCTCTAATAGTTCTTGAGAAATAAACTTGATCATTTGGGTGACGCAAATGTTGACAGTTTGATGAATGATGAACAAACGGATAGAAAATCCCTACAAAAATGCATAGAATATATGAACCAGGGCTCGAGAAAATGTCGGTTTGCCGGTTCCAGACCGATTTGGTTTCCTTAAACCGATTTTGACTTCAGAAGAAGATTAAAAAATCGGTCCATAATTGAATAACATTTAAAAAGAAATCGGTTCAAAAATTTTCGCTAAATCATTTTGTTGTAAAAACAAGCTGACCTTTTGCCACTGATAATCCAAGCATGTATCCAAAAACACGCCTAGAGCACAAGGTAATAGACTGGTTCATTATCTAACTAGGTGAAAATCAGACAAGTCCACGTCAGGTTCTTTGAACTTATCGCAGCAAAATTTGACCCCAAGTGTCAAAATTATTAAACCGTGAACACTGGCCTCAGGTGTTATCGGTAAGCTGGCAAACAATGTGACAGGGTAAGAATATTAGGTCAATCAATGCAGGACATACACTAGTTTGTTTACACAAGTCATTAATTTATGGCTTACTATAGAACGGTATTTGAATATAATTTTTTTTTTTTTTTCACACGTCGCAATTTTCAATCCACACCTTATCCTGTCTGAACATTGCGTGTTAAGCCTTCGAGAGAAAATGCCTTTTTTATTTCACCCATTCTAAATGATATTTTTATTTAAGAAATACTCTCCATTGAAACCAATCACATAAACCATGTGTGTATTGCGCCCTTGAATGAATTAAAATGAAACCACATGACGTCATTTTACAATCACGTGGCTTTAATATTGGTCGCCATTTGTAGACAAAGCGATTTGTTTCAGGATACGGGTAGTAGACTTGTGTAATCATGAAATATGTATTTATATTCTTTAGAACTCGGTTCGGCCATGTTAACATTTTCAATGACTCTCTTTCGGCCATGTTTTAGTTCGATATTTAAAAATATATATTTTTTTTTTTAACCCGTTCAAAACAATTTTTTTTTAAGAGATACGCTCTATTAAAATCAATGACATAAAACAGGTATGTGTTACGTCCTTGACTGCATCAATGTGTATTGTGTAAACGGAAACTGTATGATGTCATTTTCCGACCACGTGGCTGCAATATCGGTCGCCATTTCTAAACAAATAATTCGGGCAAAATAAATATGCGTGAAATAAGAGAAATATTTTATGGTTTTAAAAAGGAAAAAAAAAATATATAGTGACCATCAAACTGGTCTTTGACTGCACCAGGTTGTTTCCCTTTAGCGGTCTTCAGGTACTGAGTGACCTGGACATTGGGAAAATGAAAGTAGATGAAATCTGGCATAGAAAATGAAAGTAGATGAAATTTGCATGATGTGAGCAATAATTGCTGTTTATAATCGAGATACTGGTGCTCATATTCGTTGAACAAGTGTAAGAGCAATATTGATTTGTCATTTGTTACGCTAATAACACATTTTGAAATTGCAAATCACCAAGGACGTTTACGGAAATTACCGAAACCGGTTCAGCAATTTCTGTAATTTTTGGCGAAATCTGGCTGGACCGATTTGGATTCTTCAGTTTCTCGAGCCCTGATATGAACGGCCATTTTTCTATATAATCTATACCTTTTTGGGATCCATCTTAAAACTGTGTTATATCCAAAACTGTATTCTAATGAAGAGTGCTAGAATAGTTGATGGTTTATTTATTATGCATTACACCACAACTTCATAACACTATTGTTGGGGTCCGATACGGAATCCATGCAAGTTAAACTACTGTGCCATATCCATACAAACAAGTATAGATTACCGTATTCGCCCTAATTACCGCACATGCTCCTATAAGCGCACACCAAAGCTATTTTTGAAAAGGAAATGCATAGGCTCAAACGTTACAGTAACCTCCCCCTGGAAGCTCACAGTAAATTGACAAAAAACTTACCGTTATTTCTTCAACAGTGAAGGCAATGCTTTAGTATCCTTTTCCGTCCCATTAAATATCAGTATGCATCATCTTGGAAGCTATTGTTTTCGCATCGAGTGTGCGCTAATTAGGTATATTTTTCACTGTGATTCTTCGACATGATTTTGAAAAAGCTAAGCGCACGGTACGGTAATTAGGGCGAATACAGTATATAGAAAAATAACCATTTCTGGTCATTTTTCTATATAATCTACACATTTTTTTCATTCCTCTTTAAACCATGTTATAATGAAGAGTGTAATCAAGAGGTTTATGTGTACTTACTAACACCAAGTACTCCACCATCGGAGCAGTTTGTTACAGTTTCTGGGGGTGGGGGTTTAGGGTAGAGGCATCTGTAGCAGGGTCCACCTTTATAATTATAAACTGTCAACTGAAACGAAAAACAGTACCAGTCTGCAAAATAAACAAAAGACATTGAATAAGAGCCATCAATGGACACCTAAGCTTGTCAACAGAAAGACTGTAAAATATATAGTGAAATTCCACTTTTAAGACCAGCTAAAATTAAGACTAACCCTCCTTCAAAAGCCCAGTTGACCAAACTGTAGTGTAGATCCTGAGCTTATAAATGCAAAAGCACTGATGTACCTTGAACAGTGGTTCATATACAATGTAAACCATAAGCACAACAAAGTCCACAAGAAGGCCCTTGTAAACAGTGAGGATTCCAATCAGTGTGTATATTCATGCAGTTTGATCAGTTTTCCCTGTCCTCATCAACCTTCTAATGACTCTGAGCTATCCAAACATCAATAAGAAAAGGCTCTGGCCAGACTGCAGATGTACATAGGCTTGTCTTAGGCTAGTTTTAGTTGCTGCTTTGCTTCAGCTTATATTAATCCATTTTGTACTGAATGGAATCTGCAGTCTTATATTATAGTGGGGTTTCATTTTGAAACTTAGGGGTGTCAAGTTATTTTTAGAAATTTATTTAGAAAACAAGCTGCACCTTTTGAAAACAGCGAAGGTCCTGATAAGATGCCGTGTTCCGAGGTATCTGATCTGGGTCTGCACTATTTGCCTGTGTCCTGTATAAATAGGTCAAATGGTTGGAAAACCATGAAGACTAGTTTCCTAATGCTAGGTCCCAAATATATTCACCAATGAAAACCCTGTATGTTACCTGTCCTTCAAACCTGAGAGCACTACCAGACACCAGTGGTTTCCCTGCCAGAACACAAGCATCATTGAGGAGGTACCTTGTTGCTACATTATCTGTAGCATCTAACACAATATCATATCTACCGGTTAAGGAACATATGTAAACCATAGATCTACTTAAGTTTTCATACATAAATTTTCTGCCTTCTAATCATATCAACTTGCCGTGTGATTTTAGGAAAAACCAGTGCTTCAGCTGAAGTGCACGACCCGCCGGATGCTTTTAGCTTTATGAGTGTTACCATATATGGGTATGGCGGCCATTTTGGTCATGTGACCTGGACCTAAAACAGTTCCCCCAATAAATGCGCCTTATCGTAAGGAGCAAAAATATATCTTATACTTCAGTACTGTATTCTGAATTGTTTGCAGGATAAAATGCATTCTTACTTTTCCAATACAAAAGCATATGTGTCAAAGTTTGACCTAGGCACAAAGAATGTCAAGGTCAACCCAGGGTCACCATTGCTAGATACCAGATACCATACCAGATGCTATTTATCAAGTTTCATGGAAATCTGCCCAGTGGTTCTGGAGAAGACTATTTTTGAAGGGTTTTTACCATATATGGCTTGGCGGCCATTTTGGTCATGTGACCTGGACCCCATGAGCAAATTTTGGTTTTACCCATCCCATGGAGGCTCCATATGAAATTTGACTTCAACCGGCCCAACGGTTTCCGAGGAGAAGCAGTTCAAATATTTTCACATTTTTCGCCTTGACAAGGCAATACTAAATGGAATGTAATATTTGGCAAGTTCATTGGTTAGATCTCATTGATATCTAGCAGTAAGCCAAAAATTATTTAAATATTCCGATCGGTTAAGTCACTATCACCAATTTTCACAAACGGGTTACGGACGAACAGACAGACTGACAGAATGACACGGTGATTTTAGGGCACTCTTAGAAAATCAACCGACTTCAGTCGGTCCCTTTTTCTGCGGGTCGTGCAATCAGAGTTTTCCTTACAGGTGTAAAATGATCTTGTCGTATCTTATAACAAGAGGGCCATACTGTACGAATGAAATGGTAGGTAATATAGTAATATGGAGTGGAGGGTTTGACCACTTTTGATTGACAGTGACCCAAGGAACATTTCTGGGAAATTCTATCAAAATCAATCTACCTGTTTATGACTAGGTCATTTAAGGCTTTGAATATATTTAGCTCTGGTGGCTATCATGTTAGATCCATAAGTCATGACAAGGTTTTTCTAAAAACAGCTAAAGAGCCCGGAACCCTGAATGTGAATATTATCATACCATATTACGTAACATTTGTGTGAAGTTACATCAAAATCCATTGATAAATCTAGGTGCTAGCTAGAGCCATGAAAAAGTTTTTCGAAAAACAGCCACAGTGACCTTGACTTAAGCTCAGGACCCTGAATGTCAAACTTGCTTCATATATTATCATCCCAACATTGTGAAAAGCTACATTAAAATCCATCAATAAATGTAGGTGTTAGAGTGATATGTCAAATTTTTTTCTAAAAATAGCCACAGTGACCTTGACCTTGAGCCCAGGATCCTGAAAGTCAAACTTGCTTGAGATATTATCATACCCAACATTTGTGTAAAGTTACATAAAATCCTTTGAAAAATGTAGGCACTACAGTGATGATAAAAGTTTTTTTTAAAAAATAGCTACGGCACCTGACAACTGAAAGTCTAACTTGCTGGAGATATTATCATATCCACCATTTGTGTGAAGTTACATTAAAAGCCATCAATAAATGTAGGAGCTATAGTGAAGACAAAGCTTTTGTAAAAATAGCCCCAAGAACCTTGACTTTGAGCCCAACACCCTAAAAGTCTGATTTGCTTGAAAATCAAAGGCCTGGGCTGGCTTTGTGGTTTCCGAGAAGAAAATTTTCATTTAGGTGTTCCATATATAAGTCTATGTAAAACCATGGGTCCTTGGGCGAGGCCCCCTTTGGCCCCAGGTCAATAATCTGAACATTCATAGTAGAGGCCCACCAGATGAAGCTTCATATCTAAGACAAAAAGATTTTTAAAGGTATTCCCTTATAAGTCAAAGTAAAATCAGTGAGCCCCAGGGCAGGGCCATTTTTGATCACAGGGCTATAATATGAACAATCTTGGTAGAGGTCCATTAGATGAAGCTTCATACCAAACTTCAAAGACCTGGGCCTTCTGGTTTAAGACAAGTACATTTTTAAAGGTTTTCACTATATATGTCTATGTAAAACCAGTTGGCCCCAATGAGGGGGCTTTTTTGGCCCCAGGGCTATAATTTGAATAATCTTGGCAGAGGTCCACTAGATGAAGCTTCATACCAAATATCAAAGACCTGTGCCTTCTGGTTTCAGACAAGTATGGCCCCAGGGCTATAATTTGAACAATCTTGTTAGAGGTCCACTAGATGAAGCTTCATATCAAATATCAAAGACCTGGGTCTTCTGCATACAGACGAGAAGATTTTTAAAGATTTCACTATATATGTCTATTTAAAACCATAAACC
The DNA here is from genome assembly GCA_963580285.1 of Lucinisca nassula. NCBI lineage: Eukaryota > Metazoa > Mollusca > Bivalvia > Lucinida > Lucinidae > Lucinisca > Lucinisca nassula. The sequence goes on along the minus strand of CAUZLF010000274.1, from coordinate 71,239 downwards.
AGTTGTCCCTGATGCGGGGGCATTTTTGGCCCCAGGGCTATAATTTGAACAATCTTGTTAGAGGTCCACTAGATGAAGCTTCATATCAAATATCAAAGACCTGGGTCTTCTGCATACAGACGAGAAGATTTTTAAAGATTTCACTATATATGTCTATTTAAAACCACAAACCAGTTGTCCCTGATGCGGGGGCATTTTTGGCCCCAGGGCTATAATTTGAACAATCTTGGTAGAGGTCCACTAGATGAAGCTTCATACGAAATATCAAAGACCTTGGCCTTGTGGTTTCAGAGAAGAAGATGTTTTAAGTTTTCAGTGAAAAAAATCTATTTTTGGCTCCTGTGACCTAGATGTGCAATGGGCTGGAACAATTTGAATAATTTTAAAAGGGGACCACCTAAGGATCATTCATGTGAAGTTAAGCCAAAATCTGATCAGTGGTTTAGGAGATGTCGTTTGAAGAAATTGTTTATGGATGCATGCACGCACGACGGACAAAAAGCGATCCCAAAAGCTCACCTCGTCACCATGTGACAGGAGAGCTAAAAATGACAAAATGTTCTGTTGCCATGTTTATGCAAGAAAAATGAACAAAAGTCCTTTTTTCAAGCTGGTTGTCATCAAAGCAACATTTGTGAGTGTAATGGGGCAAGCCTGAAATGTCAAACAGTGGCCCTCATTTCTCTTACACATTTCTCTTACAGAAAAAAACTTCAGCAGATATATAGTTTTTACTCTTCATCAATTTCATACAGATTTGAACCACAAAGTAATTGCTACAGGACATTTTATGAAGAAAAAGAAATGGATAGATACAAACAAATGTCCACTACCTTTCTCAGAATACCAGATACTTTGTAATCAAATAGTGGTGTGTCCATAGGTCTAGACAAGAAGGAGTATGTATTACAAAAGGATAAATTAGGGGCCATTTTCCTTTAATATAAGTTTCTTGTTAGATACATATGTTGTGTGTACTTGTTAGAATTGCCTCATTCTAACAAGTACCCGCAACATGTTTCGATGGAGAAATAAGAAAATTTATCTCAGAATTATCAGAATTATCATCAAGACTATTGCTCATCTTGAGCTATGTGTGTATCACTGTTACCCTATTCTAATACAGTAAAATTCTTATATTAAGACCACATTTTGGGCTGTTCAAAAGTGGTCTTTATGACCACTTTTGAACAGTCTTAAAAGTGGTCTCCGACCAGAGGACACTGAATGCAGAAAACACAAAGACAGAATAACTGCAATCCACTTAATAAGCTTTTTATAGCAGAATTAGTCTTAATTTTAGTTTTTAGTTGGTCTTAATAGTGGAATTTTACTGTATCTGGTTAGAAAACCTTTTTTCCCCATGAAAATATGACATCAAAATATGACAGAAGGATACTGTTGTATTATCTGCAATGCATTAGAACTGTCAAGTTGAAGATGATATGGAACACACTTCACAAATGAATTCAACCTGAAATAGCCAAAAGTCAGTAGTGACATCATATAATTATACCATTAACTGCAGTAATGCAGAGGAAATAACTCTATAACTAAATACTGTTATTCATGTACAAGTTAGCTGACACCAACTCAAACTCAGCCTTCCTCTCTTGTTTTTTCAATCTAAGCTTAATTACAACATCACATTAACAAGTCCTTGAAATGAATACCCCTACAAACTCCATTTTATACAGAGAAAAGTGGGGGTTAACAGGGGCATAATTTATTTATTTTTCTTATTTCTGCTAACAACACAGATTGTGGGTACTTGTTAGAACCACCTCAATGAGGGATTCTAACGAATATCCTAAATCTATGCTTGATAAAAGGATAAGACAAATATCAAAATTTATGATCAGAAAAAAATGTTTGGTTTTGAGCAATGAAGGAACTCACTGGGCCTGAGGTTATAAACTTTTTCATGCTTAACACAATTGAGCATGAAATTTGTAGTGCACATAAAAATCAAAATACAAATAAGTCGGGCGATTTTCCTTTCTCAGTTAACAGAGAATGTTATTTGTCCTGCTCACAAATTTTAAAATGCCAACAATTGTTGGCATTTTAAAATTTGTGAGCAGGACGAATTTCAAGCTCAAGTGAGGTGAGCATGAAAAAAGTTTTATAACCTAGAGGTCAGGTGTGTTTTCCTGATGAAGGGGTAAATTTGAACCAATCTTCAGTACATGTACATGGTGCTTGATATTTGTCTGCATTGCTTAATGGATTAATGCTTTTATTGTGCGATACAATTTAAAAGTAAGTCCAGACTTAAGATACTAGCAGGTTTGCTACAGATAGATCAGACATTTTATCTATTCCTTGATCCTTGATGAACATTTTCAAATGCCGTCTCCTTCTTCTTCTCTTCTGTTATAGTCAGATTTGAACAGCTGATGTAAGAGAAAAGAAGAAAAGAGACTGTCCAGTTTTGCAGGACATAACAGATATGGTGGCTATTTGGTGATAACTGAAGGATAATAATATGGTTTCTGCTTTGGACTCCAACAATTATGTTACAAAGAGGCTTGGGTGTATTTATTTTTTATGCAGCTCTGAAATCTTTGATTTCAGGGGTATTTTTTTTTTGTTGTTTTGGTTTTACGGCCCTTTCAAGATTATTTCACTCATATCGAGCCGATCGTTGTTCAGAGGTGGGCGAAAACCGGAATACCCGGAGAAAAACCACCTGACCTTCCGTTGCAGAACTTGGCGTCTCACATGTGACCAGAGCGAGGCTCGAACCACAGCGTTGAGAGACCTAATGATCAAGAGTCAGCGCTCTTAACCACTAGGCCACGGAGGCCCGTATCAGGGGTATTTATTTGAACAATCTTGGTAGAGGTGCATTAGACAAAGCTACATACCAGGGCTTTCTGGTTTTAGAACAGGTTTTTAAGATTTTCCCAATATAAGGCTGTGCAAAAACAAGTGAATCCCAGAGCTGTGCAATTTTCAACCCCAGGGTGATAAATAAACTATCTTGGCTGAGATCCACTAGACGAAGCTGTGTACAAATATCAAAGGCATAGACCTTCTGGTTTCAAACAACAAGATGTTGAAAGGTCTACCCTATAAAGGTCTATGCATAACAAGTGGGTCCCAGGGTGGGACCATTTTTGACAATTTAGTTTGGACAATTTTGGTAGAGGTCCAGTAGAAGAAGCTGCATACGCATAATATATCAACGACCTTTGCTTTTCGGTTTTATGGAAGACAGTTTTTAAATGTTTTTCTTAATAAATCTATGTAAAACATATAGGCCCCCGGGTGGGTCTTTTTTGTTCCAGGGCTATAATTTGAACATTCTTGGCAGAAATCCACTAGATAAAGATGTGGACCAAATACAAAAGGCCTTGGCCTTCTGGTTTCATATGAGGAGATTTTTAAAGTTTTTCCCTGATAAGTAAATGTAAAACATGTGGACCCTTTTGGCCCCAGAGCCATTATTTGACCAACTTTGTCAGAGGTCTACAAGCAGAAGCTGTGTAGCAAATATGAAATTCCTGAGCCTTCTGGTTTCAGACAAGATTTTTTTTAAAAAAAAGTTTTCCCTATAAAAAATCTATTGAAAACATCTGGGCCCTTTTGGCCCCAGCATTACAATTTGAATAATTTTGTCTGAGGTGGACTAGAGGAAGCTGTGTACCAAATCCAGAGTTCTGCATGGAATGGAATTCTTTGAACAACTTTGAAAGAAGACCAGCCAAAGATCATTTCTGCTAAGTAACATAAATATAATAGGTTAGAATCTATTCAGAGATTTAGAAGATGTTGTTTAAAGATATTGTGGATGGACAGACAGATGAATGGATGGTATGACAAATGAATGACGATGATGATGGCTGGTGACTGATCACAATAGCTCCCCAAGTGCCTTCAGCTCAGGGGAGTTAAAATCACCTGACCTTCCATTGCAGAACTTGGCATCTCACACAAATTGTTGCTGATTATACTGACCGATGCACACCAACACATGACTCAGTGAATAAGATCTGGCGATGATGAATGTGAAAGAATAAACTTACTTTTGACAGGATTTTGTTGCTGAAACTGACTTACACACACCAACATGTGACTCAGTGTGTAAGATCTGCCAATGTGTATTGTGACAGAATAAACTTATATGTTGCTGCTGAAACTCACATGTGAGTTAGTGTGTAAGATCGGCTAATGTATATTGTGGAAGAATAAACTTACTCTTGACATGATGTTGTTGCTGATACTGACATACATATGCCAACACGTAACTCAGTGTGTAAGATCTGGTGATGTAGGTTGTGGAAGAATAAGCTTCCTCTTGTCATGATGTTGCTGCTGATACTGACTTAGATTCAGTGGGTCAGGCCTCAGATTCTATGACGGCTCCAACGTAAAGGCTTATTGAAAATTAGAGAGATAATGTCGGTTGGTGCCTGATAATCTGTCTCTGGTCAGGCCCATCGGAGTCTAACTGTTGGTTTTCTTTTGCTCCAGCATTTCAGTGGTTTCTTGCTGTCGAGTCCTCACCGTTGTCTCACCTCTGTGGTTCTTTGATTTTTGTGTTCACGGAGATGTTGCACTGATGAGTTAGGAGGCCTTCATGCGGACTGAACAAATTATTTGTCTAAATCGCGACGGAAGTAAGGGCGAGGATTGTGGCCACGTAAAATCAATTTAAGCCCCCCAGTGGAAATCTTCCACTGACCGTTCCAAGGCGGCTCTTCTGTGGCGATTTATTTATGTTGTTGTTTGTTACTTACTGTGTGTATCACTTGTGTCTTTTGGTTTTGGATGGCAATATGGCCATTTTGTGGGAAAGTAACTGTCCTTATGGCCTTCCTTTGTTTAGGTTTCCATTATGGTCTGGTCGCTTAATGTTTGTATTTCTTTCCCTTTGGTGTCTTTTATGGGTGGAGTAAGTTAATTGTATCAATTCCTGATCTTTGTTTTACTTCTACTTTACACATGCCAACACGTGACTCAGTGTGTAAGATCTGCTAATGTATATTGTGACAGAATAAACTTGCTCTTGACATATGTTGCTGCTGAAACTGACTTACACACACCAACATGTGAGTCTGTGTATAAGACCTGGAGATGTAGATTGGGGAAGAATAAACTGACCCTTTACACAATGTTGCTGCTGAAACTGACTTATGCATGCCAACACTGATTCAGTGTGTAAGATCTGCTAATGTTTAGTGGAAGAATAAACTTACACTATACATGATGTTGCTGCTGAAACTGATCACACATCCCAACATGTGACTCAGTGTGTAGGATCTAGTGATGCAGATTTTGAAAGAATAAACTTACTCTTGACATGATGTTGCTGCTGATACTGACTTACTTACATCAACACATGGCTCAGTGTGTAAGATCTGCAAATGTATATGGTGGAAGAAGAAACATACTCCTGGCATGATGTTGCTGCTTAAACTGGCTTACACACACCAACATGTGACTCAGTGTCTAAGATCTAGAGATGCAGATTTGGGAAGAAAAAACTTACTCTTTTACACAATGCTGCTGTTGAAACAGGCTTACACACACCAACACATGACTCACTGTGTAAGATATGCTAATGTATAGTGGAAGAATAAACTAACCATTGACAAGATTTTGCTGCTGATACTGACTTACTAACATCACCACATGGCTCAGTGTGTAAGATCTGCCAATGTATATTGTGGATGAATAAACTTACTCTTGACATATGTTGCTGCTGAATCTGACTTACACATGCCAAGATAACACTCAGTGTGTAAGATCTGCTAATGTAGTTTGTGGAAGAATAAACATACTCCTGACATGATGTTGTTGCTTAAACTGACTTACACACACCAACATGTGACTCATTGTGTAAGATCTTGAGATGTAGACTGGGGAAGAATGAACTTACTCTTTACACAATGTTGCTGCTGAAACTGACTTACACATGCCGACACATGACTCAGTGTGTAAGATCTGCTATAGTATGGTGTAAGAATAAACTTATTCTTGACATGATGTTGCTGCTGAAACTAACTGACACATTGCAACATGTGACTCAGGGTCTCAAGTCTGGTGCTGTAGGTTGTGGAAGAATAAACTTACTATTGACTAGATGTTGCTGCTGATACCATCTTATTAACATCATCACATGGCTCAGTGTGAGATCTGACAATATATATTGTGGAAGAATAAACTTACTCTTGACATATGTTGTTGATGAAACTGACTTACACATGCCAAAATGTGACTCAGTGTGAAAGATCTGGTGGTGTAGATTGTGAAAGAATAAACTTACTCCTGACATAATGTTGCTGCTGATATTGACTTACACATGCCAACACATGACTCAGTGAGTCAGATCTGCCAAATGAATATTGTGGAAGAATAAACTTAAACCTGGCATGATGTTGCTACTGATACTAACTTACACACACCAACACATGACAGTGTGTACGATCTGGTGATGTAGATTGTGGAATAATAATCTAACTCTTAACATGGTGTTGCCACTGCTACTACAATGTAGCTTACACATGTCAACATGATTGTGACTTAGTGTGTCAGATATGGCGATGTAGACTGTGGAAGAATAAACTTACTCCAACATTGCTGCTGAAACTGACATACACACCTCAACATGTGACTCAGTGTGTAAGATCTGGTGATGTAGATAGTGGAAGAATAGACTTACTCTTTACATGATGTTGCTGCTGAAACTGACTTACACACGCCAACACGTGACTCAGTATGTAAGATCTGGCGATGTAGATTACTTAGTTCTACTTCATCATAGTCTACTATCCCAAGAGTGCCTAGAATATGTAAAAACCTCCTTATAACATCTCATTTTGAAGGTTTCATATGAGACACAGTATACATGTACATGTTTGTTTGTATAGAGGTTTAACATCCCAGTCAACATTATTTAGGTCATTATGGAGATGTTGCTTCCAATTTTGTGGGACTTTTACCCAACATTGAGATGAAATGATATAACAAGCCCTGCGGCCCAATGAAACCGAAAGGCTTTTATGCATTGGACAATCATATTCACATCACTTTGCCTGGGAAGGCTTAGTCTTTCTAAGAGGTTTACTAGTACTCATGTGTGGTCAGTTTAAGATCTGCATGGAAGTACCATGCAGCCCAATCTATTTCTCCAAGCTCCGATGGATGGGGGCAACAAAACATGTAACAAAACAATATGGTGCATACAGAAAACAAATAGATATGAACATGTTGTTGATATAACTCAAATTCTGCTTTGAGGCTAAACAAAAGTGTTATTAAGATGTTTTATACACTGCTGATAATAACAGCTCAATAATCAAGATCTCCTGCACCAACATTTATGTTATACAATCCGTAGCAATGACTTTCAATACCAACTATTATGTTATATGCTCATGACCACATTTTTTTCATTTTAGAACCAGCCACTAAGCTAAGTCCATAGCAACAAACAAGGTGGATATATGGTGATAACTGAAGAATAATTTTCCTTATTTCACAATACAAACCTATGATATGGGTATTGAATAGAACCACCTCAAATGAATACCCATATCATAGGTTTTTACAGGGAATTGACAGAAATTATCATTCAATTACAGTAATGATCCTAAATACTGAGACTGACCAGCCTAACCAAACAGCGCAGACCCAGATCAGACTGCTCCTAAGAGCAGTGTGATTAGCATCTACACTGTTTGCGATTCCATAGCACTTTTTGGACTCCTTGCTGGAGCTTGACACAAATGTGCCAAAATTTTAGAAGAATTACAGCAGACCCCCAAGGTGTCATTTTTTTTAGTTTTTACAGTATCACCAAATGCCCACCTTATCTGCTTCTATGGCATACACATGAAACCAATATGTTCTAGAAAGGGTTATCCTTTGGAAGCAAGGAATACACTACAGAACTTGAAAATATGGAGTGTACATGTTTTCTGGGCCAGATTAGCTAGTTTCGGCCAATAAGGCCTCAAGACTTCCAAGACCTAAGAGCTAGGCAGTCCAAAATCTGTTAAAACTAGGCATACACTCAACAATATAAACATGGTGAAAAATAACATTAACTTACCAACACCAGCAGCAGCAAGATAGATGGCAGATGGGCAGCCTAGACCTCCTGCTCCAACAATTAACACTGAACTGTTTCTCAGTCTCACTTGACCTGTAAACAATTATCTGACCTTTTCCTTTATCTATCTATATATCAGTTATCTAGATCATAGTTCATGCGCATGTGTAGCCTTAGAATGCAAACATGCTACAAATTAATTCGCTTTAACTTTCTGATACAGTGCATTTTTTCACATATCCAAAATGGCTACTTTTCTGAAAAAAATCTGTGATATTCATCTTATAAATGCTCAAAACATAGGCTGTGTGTGCTCATTAGAACCACCTCATTGAGGCGATTCTAATGAGTACCCACAACCTATGTCTTGGAGCAGAAATAAGAAAATTAATGTATATCCCTGTAAACCCCAGTTTTCTCTATATGAAGTGGGGTTTAGGGGGTCTTCATTTCACAAAATGTGTCCACGTGATGCTGGAAAAAGATAAATAACTATAACTGAATTTATCATACTAAATGTTAACTTGCCCTTGTCTTTTAATGTCCCTTTTTTTTTCTTTGCATAACACTAACCTTCTCATTGTTGAAATTTTGTTTTAATTTCACAACTGTCATTCCTGAGGGTGTCAGACCACATCACGAAAACACACCTATATAATTTTGACCCCCTTGAACCCCACTTTCATATAGTAAAACTGGGGTTTCCGGAGGTACCATATTCGCCCTAATTACCGCACATGCTCCTATAAGCGCACACCAAAGCTATTTTTTGAAAAGGAAATGCATAAGCGCACACTTTACAGTAGCCTCCTCTCGAAGTTCTCACAGTAAATCTATAAAAACTTGATGTTATTTCTTCAACAGAGACGGCAATGCTTAAGTATCCTTTTCTGTCCCATTATATATCAGTATGCTTCATCTCCGAAGCTATTGTTTTCGTATCAAGTGGGCGCTACGATTTTTTTACACGATTTTGAAAAAACTAAGCGCACGGTGCGGTAATTAGGGCGAATACGGTATACCTTATTTTTCTTATTTCTGCTCTAAAATATAGATTGTGGGTACTTGTTAGAACCGCCTCGATGAGGCGGTTATCGAGGCGGTTCTAACGAGTGCCCCCAATCTATATTTTGAGCAGAAATAAGAAAAATCTATATTTTGAGCAGAAATAAGAAAAATATCACAGTTTTTCATCCTAAAATTTTCATTTTTTCGGCGATAAAGGTGGCAATGTATTTGTATAGGCGTGTTTGCATAATGAAATTATGATGATCCAGTTTTCAGGGATCAGGGCCTTCATTGTTTAAAACTATCTATTCTTTTTAATACCGTAAAAATTCGGTCACCTTGCAGATTTTTTGTAATTCTCCTAAAACTTTAACAAATTTGTTTCACGATCCTGCAAGGAATCCAAAAGGTACTGATCATGAGAAGTCTGATCTTGGTCTGTACAGTTTGCTTAGGTCCTTAGGATCATTAACCCATTTTGTACTGAAAACCTCAGAACAGGTAATTTGCAAATAGTGCAGGCCCAGAACAAATGCCACAGAATGCAGCGTCTGATCAGGGCCTACACTGTTTGTAAAAAGTTCAGCCATTTTCCAAACCAGTTCTGAAGAAAACACAACCTGACACCCCTTAATTTTGAAATCCACTCCTGCTATATATAAGGTGGAATATTCCATTTGGTACAAAAAGGGTAAAGGTAAATACATAAAATAACCTTAGTAGCTTGGTTTTATATTATTATTTTATTCATTTTAAACCCTTATCCTGTTGAATAATCTAGTTTAGCCACACCCTTTTTTGACTATCAGCCAACCAAAATACCTGCTTCATACAAATGTATTCATTCAAATACAAACAGTGCATATCCTGATCAGATGGCTAATGAAGAAGCCACCTGATCTGGATCTACACTGATTGCAAAGGTAGATGTTTTGGTGTTCAGCGGGATAAGGGTTAACCCATAAAATGCCTTTCAAGACAATTATTGTCTGCTGGTTACTTTACATTACGAAAACACACCTATAACAATATATTGTAAATTTTATCGCTGGAAAATGGAAATTTTTTGTGATGAAAAATTGTAATATTTTTCTTATTTCTGCTCTAAAATATAGATTGTGGGTACTCGTTAGAACCGCCTCATTTCTGCTCAAAATATAGATTGTGGGTATACGTTAGAACCGCCTCGATGAGGCGGTTCTAACGAGTACCCACAATCTATATTTTAGAGCAGAAATAAGAAAAATAAGGTTTACCCCTATAAACCCCAGTTTTACTTTACAAAAGTGGGGTTTAAGGGGGTCAAACTTTTATAGGCATGTTTACGTGATGAAAGTCAATTTTTGCAAACAGTGTGGAGCAGACTGATTTTGGTCCACACTGTTTGCCTGTAATCAAAAATATTTTTAAAAAGTTTGCAGAAAAATTTAGCAGACGACATAAGCAGAGGACATTTTCAGATGTAGTTTTTCTCGGCATCTTAATCGTTAAAGGTACTTAATTATTGTGACTTCCTGTAATACCTAGTCACATCTGAATGTCTGACAGGAGTCTTCCCCAAAACAAAAGAATTTGTCCCCTTGAAAAGGTAGGTAAAAACTTCAATAGCTCTTGAAGGGGTTGCCCCCCATGAAAGGACCATTATCCCTTAACCCATTGTATACTAGTGGACTCATACATTGCTATATGTTGGACAAGTCAATTTGTCATATAAGGGGTAATAGGCCCACTTTTTGTTTGTTTTTATTCTATTTATTACGGAAAATTCTGTTAGCAAACAATGCTGACCCTGATCAGACACTGTGTTCTGTGGTGTTTGATCTAGGCCTGCACTGTTTTCCAGGTTATCTGTTTATGGGTTTCCTGCTGGAAATGGTTAAAGGGATATGAACATTTTAGGGGTGTAAAATTTCACTCGCCCGCTCGCATTTGCGAGTAAGTTTCAAGGCAGGGCGAGTAAGATTTTCAAAACTGACCTTACTTTTTCTTCATTTTTTTGCACCTAAATGAAAAGTTTAGATGATAAGGGCGAGTAAGTTTGAGGGAAATTTTACACCTCTGCATGATGATTTCCAGTAATTCTGGTGAGCCGATGTCTTACCTTTCATGCCAATCTCTGGTAAGATTAACTGTCGACTGTAACGAGATATTTCAGCATTGGATATCTTGTTTACTCTATCATGACTGACACCTGTATCTGCAGACATTCGATCATCTATGGGCTCAAGTTTACATGTCTGGAAAAGCAGATATATATGATATTAAATAACCTTGCATAAAATCCTATGAGCATCTCAAAGCTCGAAAAGTGGATAATTAAGTGGTAACTTTCATAATAAAAACATAATAAAATGTTGTGGTTACTTGTCAGAATAGCTTCAATGAGGCTTGCTTAAGCAACAAGGGAAGCAGCTAAAATAAACCCTCATTATAACCACAGTATTTGTCCCCTAACATTTTACTGTTGCTGAGGCGATTCTAACAAAAATCAACAACATACAGAAGAACTTCGATGGCTCGAACACGGATGGCTCGTTTACCATGGATGTGTTGAACCCATTCTTGAGCCCCTAGCAAAATCCTCTACATATTAAAGAAATAGTGGGGGATAATTAAGGAGATTTTAGTCTTTTATCCTGCAAATGTATGCTGTGTGTACTCATTAGAATCGCCTCGATGAGGCGATTCTAATGAGTACACACAGCATACATTTTCATTATAGAACACCGAAAAGATGTATAAAAGTATCTCGTTATGCCTCCAGACAGTAACTTCAGTGGCTCGAACTACCCCGGTCTCGAACAGATTTTTGAGGTCCCAAAGGTGTTCGAGCCATTGAAGTTCGACTGTAAATGCAAGCACCAGGTTAACAAGTCTGTGTATTTAACACAGGCAGTGTTTCTCTAAACCCCACTATCATGTTAACAAGTCTGTGAAATCAACACCCCCTTCAACCCCACTTTATATAGAGAAAATTGGGGTTTACATGGGTATGCATTATTTTTTCTTATATCTGCTCCAAGACATAGGTTGTGGGTACTCGTTAGAACCGCCTCAATGAGGCAGTTCTAACGAGCACCCACAATCTATGTTTGCAGTATAAACTAGATCGCGCAGTCGATGGCGCGCCATCGCAAATCCCCACGTTTTGACCTCTTCCAGGGACCCCTGGGGGCTGGTCCAAAAATTAATGTGCTCTTGCAGAAGCCATTCATGTAAGTAACTCACACACCAAATTTGGTTGAATTCCAATGAACGGTATAGGAGGAGATAGCCGGACGGACGGAGGCGATAACAATATCCCCACTTTTCTTCAAAAAACGTGGGGATAATAAGAAATATATCACAGATTTTCGTCAGAAAAGTAGCCATTTTGGAGACGAGAAAAATGCACTATGTCGCAAGGGTGAGTTATTGCAATGTTATACAAGAGCTGTCGCATGACAGCATAGCTTGCCTGTTTCGCGCCTTCAAGATATAAGGTAAAATTATTGAACCATGAAATATAGATCACACTCACCTACATATAGTTTAAGGTCAATCATCAGGTCACATGGAACATATATTCCAGATATTACATTTCAGAATCAAATTGTGTCTGAATTATAAGGCTAATCATTGAACCTTGAAAATAGGTCACACTGACCTAGATATATTTCTATGTCAGTCATCTGGTCACATGGAATTGAATATTCAGATATGAAGTTTCTCCATCCAATAGTATTCAAGATATAAGTCAAAGTCATTGAACCATGTAATATAGGTCAAACTGACCTAGATATATTTTGAGGTCAATCATCTGGTTGCATTGAAGTAATATCCCAGGTGTAACATTTTATTATCAAAATATTATTCAAGATAATAGGCAAAATCAGTGAGCCATGAAATATGACCTAGATATATTTTGAGGTCAATCAGCAGGTCACATGGAACTAATAATCAAGGTATGACATTTCTTTATCAAATAGTATTCAAGATAATAGGCAAAATCAGTCAGAATCAGAATCAGAATTGTTATCAGAATCAGAATCAGAATCAGTGAACCATGAAATATAGGTCACACTGATCTAGATATATTTTGAGGTTAATCATGGAGTCACATGGAACTAATAATCCAGGTATGACATTTTTCCATCAAATAGTATTCAGGAAAATAGGCAAAATCACTGAACCATGAAATATTGGTCACAGTGACTTAGATTTGGTGGTCAATTATTGGGTCACATGGATGTAATAGTCCAGGTATGACATTTCTCCTTCGAATAGCATTCAAGATAATAGACAAAGTCACTGAACCATGAAATATAGGTCACAGTGACCTAGATATATTTTGAGGTCAATCATGGGGTCACATGGCACTAATATCCAAGGTATGACATTTCTCCAACCAATAGTCTTCAAGATATAAGGCAAAATCACTGAAACATGAAATATAGGTCACAGTGACCTAGATATATTTTGAGGTCAATCATGGGGACACATGGCACTAATATCCAAGGTATGACATTTCTCCAACAAATAGTCTTCAAGATATAAGGCAAAATCACTGAACCATGAAATATAGGTTACAGTGACCTAGATATATTTTGAGATCAATCATGGGGTTACATGGTACTAATATCCCAGGTATGACATTTCTCCAACAAATAGTCTTCAAGATATAAGGCAAAGTCACTGGATCGTGAAATGTAGGTCACCATGACCTTCACCCTTCTACACTTGAACCAATGTCACATGGTTGGCTGATATATAACCAATTTTGTTTATTACTCGTTAGCATATTGGAAACATATATAACAAATTACAAAGGTGTCCTAGATTTTGACCCCTAGACCCATCCTATCTGTCCTCCAAGGCATGAACCCAGGGGTGTGTTGTCTTGGAATCTCCGAAGACATGCCCGGGTATCCAACTTGTAAAATATGAATCCCTTGTGATGAGTGTCTGTTGAGATATAAGCAATTCAAAAAATTTAACACAGTTTTACAGAGGTGTTCTAGATTTTGACCCCTAGCCCCACCCGGGGCATGAACCCAGGGGTCTGTTGTCTTTGAACATCAGAAGACCCTCCCAGGTACTTAAGTTCCAAATATGAGTGCTCTGTGATGAGTGACTTTTGAGATATAAGCATTTGAAAAACTTTAACGCAGTGTGACGGGAACGCACACGCACAAGCAAACGCGCACAAATGAGGTGACAACAATAGCTCTCCATGTACTTCGTACAGGGGAGCTAACTAGAAAAGTAAGGTTTAAAGGGGTATACATTATTTTCCTCATTTTTGCTCCAAAACATACATGTAGATTGGGGTACTCATTAGAGCCGCCCCAATGAGGTGCATTATAAAAAACACACCTTTACAAATACATTGTAACCTTTATCCCTGAAAAAATAAAAAAAATAAGAAAAAACATCAAGGCGATTCTAACGAGTACCCACAATCTATATTTTAGCACAGAAATAAGAAAAATAAGGTTTACGGTATTACCCCTGTAAACCCCAGTTTAACTATATGAAAGTGGGGTTCAAGGGGTCAAAATTATATAGGCATGTTTTCGTGATGGGTTCTAATGAGCACCTACAATCTTTGTTTGGACTACAGAAAAGAAAAATATCAAAAATTTCACTGGAATATAAAAATGCCATTTGTCATAAGAATGTCATTTGTTGTTTCCAAATAATAATAATTATTTTTAGTTTATTGAAATTGTTTTCACTGCTGCCCGGGATAGGACCAGGGGCCTCTAACATCAGAGGCATGTGCACTAACCACTGAGCTACCACTATCAATATAATTTACTAAATGATTTCCTTGTCTGAGGGGCTGGAAAATTCCACTTGTCTGCTCGTCATGACGAAGGAAATTTTTGAGAACAAGTAAAAATTTTGTCTACACAAAAATGTTACTTGTGCACTGTATTCAATTTCAGCGAATATCATGACTTAAAAAATAAATTTAAAAAATATACCTTTTCCCTCGATTTATTTCTTTTTCGTTTCATTTGTTGGGAGAAAATATGCCCCAGATTTTTGCTTATTACGTAAAGAAGATATGTCGAAGAATATCCACGTTACGCTCGTTATGGTCCAAATGAGGTTCAGAGTGTTTTTCCCTATATATTTCCTTCGTTACGTTGGGAAAAAATGTTCCCCAGATTTTTGCTTGTCATGTTCATTACGTAACAAAGACATGTCCAAGAATATCCTTGTTACAGTCCAAATGAGGTGCAAAAAGTTTTTTCTCTTTATATTTCCTTCGTTACGTTTGTTATATTATGTTGGGAGAAAATGTGCCCCAGATTTTTGCTTGTTACACTTGACGTTGTTATGTAATGAAGACATGTACAAGAATATCCTCGTTACGCCCCATACAGTCCAAATGAGGTACAGTGTTTTTTTACATTTAATTATGTTGTTTCGGGACATATTTGTTAGTTTTCATACTGAGTATATATTTCCTTCTTTGCAGATGTTACATTACAATGAGAGAAAAAGTGGCTCAGATTTTTGCTTGTTGCGCTCGTTATATATGTAACGAATATACAAAGTTATATATGTACCCTGGTGTAGGAGGTAGCCAGACAAAATCCCCCCGGACAAAATCCCTCCCGCTCATTTTTGTATAGGTGGACAAAATCCCTCCCATGTTTTTTGCAAGGTGGACAAAATCCCTCCCACTACTTTTTACAAGGTGGACAAAATCCCTCCCATGTTTTTTGCAACTAGGACATAATCCCTCCCACTCTTTTTTACAAGGTGGACAAAATCCCTCCCATGTTTTTTGCAACTAGGACATAATCCCTCCCACTCTTTTTTACAACGTGGACAAAATCCCTCCTGTAAATTTTGCAACTAGGACAAAACCCCTCCCGGCTGACATCAGTTGGCTACTATTTTAGCATCTTCCTCAAGACTCAAATTGCACCAATAATTGCTTGTGGGATCCTCTTTCTTGCATTGAACATTTTCCTACAATAGCAAGTTCTTCAAGTGAAAAATCCTAAAAGACTGCACAGCCACAATTCATGGGCATTTACCCTTTTTACCAGACACACATGATAAAGTAGGAAATATTATGCATAGGCTCAATTTTTACAATTACAACAGAAAGACCAAGTCTTTGTCAACATTTTAATCAGGCATACAAACAAACATTATTTATTAAATAATTGTTTGTGTCTAACAGCAATGATAACCATTTAAGTATAGAAAGAATATAAAGATAATTGAGTTAACTGTGAACAGTAATTAGGCAATTAGAAAAAAATGATTGACATTAATAGAGCTCAATTAGACAATTGCTTTTTAGCACATTTAAAATACAAACATATTCAGCATGAATGGATAAGGCACTAATTAACAAGAAATGATGATAAAAGAATAAATAAGAAAATAAGCACAAATTAACCAGAAACCATAATAAATAATAGTCATCAGCAATATGTACAAGAGTTAGCTATTTTTGCTGTTGTCTTTGGGATTTTCATGTTTTGGTAATAGCACACATTTTGTCATATTTTCTTAACACATATACATATACAGACCACTGTTTGACAAAACCAATAATTTGTCTTTGAATCCAGCCAAAATTCAGATTAGCATGGACACATTCCCAGTCTGATCAGGGATCACTTTCTTCAGGTGGATTGTGAAGACTCATATCCGACTAGGCAAATTTATATGTTCTTGGTAGTCATACATATATTTTGTCCCAGTTGGAACATTTTTAGAAGGGATTTTGTCCACCTCGCAAAAAACATGGGAGGGATTTTGTCCACGTTGTAAAAATGTGCGGGAGGGATTATGTCCTAGTTGCAAAAAACATGGGAGGGATTTTGTCCACCTTGTAAAAAGTAGTGGGAGGGATTTTGTCCACCTTGCAAAAAACGTGGGAGGGATTTTGGTCCACCTATACAAAAATGAGCGGGAGGGATTTTGTCCGGGGGGATTTTGTCCTACACTCGGTGTATGAATGTCATTTGACTTGTCACCAGTAACAATTCTGATTCTGAACGAAGACATGTCCAAGATTATCCTTGTTCATACCTGTGATACCTCCCTCATCAGGAGGGAGACTCCCTCATTTTGATGCTAATTTTTGCCCAATTTGTGCTAAATTTTAACAAAATTTTGGAGTCTCCCTCATTTGAACTGAGAATTTTCCTATATACTCTTTGCATCTCCCTAATCACAATGGCAAATCTCCCTCATACAACTTTTTGCCCTATATATTTCCTTCCGTATGTTTGTTACGTAGGACCTGTGGTATGGAAAGTTAGTCCCTAGCTCTTACAAAAGAGGCACTGAGTAAACATAGCAATACAATCCTCAGCACCTTCAGCCTGTCGAAATGATACTGAGTAGAATTGCGAAGGGCATTGCGTTTAGGTCGAGTGCTACATTTCCTGCCATCCCCCGGCACGATTTTGCCTGCCGCTTTTCCAATAGTGAGATATTTCGAAAATTTTCTCTTTGAAAAGCGGGGGCCACATCTGGTGTTGAATTTGTGTGCTATCCGAAACGATGAACATCCGACTTTATGTATCAACGTCCACGAATCATTGGATTTAAATTACACGTTGCATTAGATCATACTTTTGCATAATTTCTTATCAAATGTTTAGCATCGTGACCACCCTCAATGTATATAATTCTACCTTCTTCAACCGCTCTATTTCTTTATTTTTCTCCTCAATAATCTTCCTCAACCGGTCTAATTGCGAGGGCGCAGCCATATTTGATATGGATTAATTAGCGCTTTCGTAGCCTTTATCGCTTTTCAAATGTGGAGAGTATTTCTATTTACACAAGCACGTGTTTCTGTCAAACCCGTCAAGCAACACAGCAGACGACGCAACTGGCATTCTACCAAAATGACAAGAACAAAGCAGATGATGAAACACAAGACTGCACAGCCTGGTTGTGCTTATATCAGGCATATTCTTGCCACAAAAAGAGCGCAAGCAAAAGTAAATGTCGACAAAGTCAGAAAACAATTTAAGAGTTCAGAGCTCACTGGTGGAATCAAACGTACCAAAAGATGGAAGCCGGGGTCTAAAGCTCTTCATGAAATTAGAGTTTTTCAAAGATCCACAGACCTAGTTATTAACAAGTCGCCATTTCAACGTCTTGTCAGAGAAATTGCAGAAAGAATCACTCCAGGATTCAGATTTCAATCAGCTGCCCTTGGTGTTGTTGTTGTTGTTTCCAGTTTCCCCGTGTCGCGGGTCGTCAGCTGGTGGGGTCCCAGGGAACTAATCCATTCTGGCACTACACCTTAGCCGTTCGGTGCTACCCCCATTCCACGTTGCCGGTGAATGGGGAGACCACCGCTCGGCTCCAGCCCCGTCCGTCCGTGTCTATCGTAAGTCCGCTGCAGTCGGTCTATTTTGTCTTCTACTCGACGTTATAATTTTTTGCTTGTCAATATGCCGAACCGTGTCAGAGCAGGAAAGGGTCAATTTTGATATTGGTATTTTTGTTTTTTATTTTTTTTATTTGATTTTTGTATATTTATGTAACGTATGTACATTTTTACATTGTTTGGTCTGTTTCCCCATCTTGTTGAGTGGTCTATTTTTTAAGTATATATGCGGGCGGATGTGCTTACCCCGCCACGGACCTGTTTTGTTTGTTTTTCTTGTGCCTTAAAGGTGGCGTTGTCCGTTTTAGGGCAAGCCCACCCGCTCACAGTTGCTGGGGAGGACAGTTTTTGTACCTGCAAGATTAAGCTAGTGGTTTATATTTTGTGTCGTTTTTTTTTTTTTTTTTTTTTTTTTTTTGTTTATCTGTACATACAATATGTAACATAATAACATGAAGTGCCGGCCTACGCCGTCTCGGGCTTGAACTCGTATTTATTTTGTTAATGAGTGACGTCTATCGCGGAGGATGTGCATATTAGGTCAATCCCCCTTTATGCATTTGCCGTTTTAAGTTAAGAAAAAGTGATGCCTTCCTCGACGTAGGATGCCGCACTCTGCGGGACCATAAGTGGGTCAGTCGCCATGTTTGCATATCATTAACGCATCCTACGTGAAGGAAGGCACCATAGGATGAAAGCGTATTCCTGCCTAGCCATTTGGAGGCCCGAGACAACGTTAGCCGATCTCCTTTGTGTTGTTGTCCTTTTTGGTACAAGCCCATCCGCCCACAGTTGCTGGGAAGGACAATTTTTGTACCTGCAAGGTTGTGCTTGAAGATTATATTTGTGTTTTGTTTCTTCTGTACATACAACATATAACATAGTAATATGGTGTGTTGGCTTCCGCCGTCTCGGGCCCAAATTCGTATTTATTTTAGTTAGTGGGTGACCTCTATCGCGGAGGATGTGGAAAGTAGGTCAGTCCCCTTTCATGCTTTTTCGTTTGAAGTTAAGAAAAGGCGATGCCCTCCTCGACGCAGGATGTCGTATTCTGTGGGACCGTAGGAGAGTCAGTTTGTGTCGCCACGTTTGCATATCACTATCGCATCCTACGTGTAGGAAGGCATCATAGTAGAAATAAAAGTATTCTTGCCTAGCCGTTTGGGGACCCGAAACAACGTTTGCCAATCTCTTTAGTCAAAGTGGTTAGTGCAAATTGTTATATAATCATGAAGGTCGCATACAAGCGTCCGCCTGCGCACGTGCGCAGTCGAGCGCTCCTATGCGATCTTGTTTTTAATGTTTCATATTTACACAAATAAAAATGTTTGAAATCGCTTTTTGAGAAAACTCTTCTTCTTCTTCTTCTAACTCCAGGTTTTTGATCTCTCTTTTCTATACTATCCTCTCTACTGTATTCCTATCCTACAACTATCGCTATATCTACCTATCTAGTGTGGTTGTATGTTGGTTTAGTTTCGCGTGGGTGGTTGTGTGTGTTAAAAGCCTTCCTTCAGGTCGCGCTAAGTCATGCCCTAGTTAATTAGTTAATTGCCCTTGTCTGTATTGATATATGGCCATCTTGACCGTCTGTCTTTATTACGGTCATGGCGCAATTTGCTGTTTTTGGTGATTTTTATGTTATGCGACAAGGGCAGTACGGAGGGCTGTATGATATACCGGGTGAGATGCGGTTTTTCAGTCGTGGTGGTATGCAGAAGGCCCTTTTGAGGGCCCCCAGGTCATTCCGTTTGGGTAACCTTATAATGTACATCCTTTATGGAAAGCGAAAGTTGCGAAAAAATAAAGAAAAAGATGTGATAAGGCGTCTTGTTTCTTATTTCTGCCCCACTTTTCTGTATGCGTTCCTGAAGGAGAGGCTTTGTTTGCTTGTGTGCTGTTGTGCCGTTCTCCTTTGGGTTGTGTGGCTCTCGATCAGCCAGGATTTTGACGCAACGCTGCTCAGTGCCAAAGTCCTAAGACCGCAAACCCCAGCGTTACATCTCGTCCTGATTTCCCGTTTGCCTCACCCCCTCAGGAGGGGCTGGGCGACGGATTTTCCTTGTGGTGGGTCCATGCCCAGTCCCGGCGTGCTTTCGTGTGGTCCTCTTTCGGGCTGTGTGGCTCCCGATCAGCTAGGGCTTTGGTGCAGCGTTCATAAGTGCAAAGCCAGTGGGCCGCAACCACAACGCTACACCTTGTCTTAACTTCTCGCTTGGCACACCCCCTCTGGAGAGTGGGTCGGGGCCATGGATTTTCCTTGTGGTGAGTCCATGCCCCGTTCTGCTATGGTCTTCTCACAGTGATCCAGGGATCGCTGTCACCGATAGGCACTCCTTAGTGCAAAGCCGAGGCCGCAATCACAGCGCCTATCGTTGACTTTGTTCCCCTTTTCGCTGTGAGACGGCCGCCCTTTGATCACTACGGCCCTTTTTGGTTGGTAGCGTCTAAGGTGCGGTTCGAATATTTATTTTTACTGTTCTGAACTCGGGTCTCTAGAGATTTTGGTTTAAAGTATGTATTCTCGTACGGGGTGTGTTTTACGGTACAATGCGATTAATTTTAGTCTGCGCCCTTAGTTTTCCCCTATATTTTGTCCAGGTAGTTTGTTTTCTCAAAGAATTTGAAGACCGCGTCCCTCATTTCCTGTGAATTTAGATTGAGCAGAGAAACCGCGTTTATCTCCCCTTGGTATCCTAATGTTGTCAGTTCTCCCTTTAGTTCCCTTCTGGCGGGGCCGTGTGCGGGGCACTCTGCGAGGTAGTGTTGAACACACTCCACCCCGCCACAGTGCCCGCATAATGGATCGGCCTCGCTATAGAAGATGTTGTGTGCATTTAGTCCGTTGACCCCGAGTCTTAGTCGTGTATATATGCGATCGAGCTTTCGGCTGTCGCTATATTGTACCAATTTCGGGGTCAAGGACTGACAGATCGAGTGTCTAAAGCCGTGTTGTCCCTGCCATATGCGCGCCCATTCCTTTTTGATGCTGGCCTTAATGATTGCGTATACTTCTTGTGGGGTGGGGAGGTAGTCAAGTGCCTTTCCCCGGGTCAGAGCTTCTTTGGCCAGTGTGTCTGCGCGCTCATTCCCCTGCACGTTGCAGTGGGAGGGGATCCAATCTATGTTCAGGGTGATACCTTGTTTTAGAATTTTGTGTATTAGGATATGAATGTCCTGCAGTATATCTGGTCTTGTAGTGCTATTCCCAGAGTTTATGCTTTGTATGGAGCTTAATGAGTCTGTTAGTATAACAACACTATCGGGTTTTTGTTCCTGTATCCATTCCAAAGCTTTTTGTATGGCTATAAGTTCTGCAGTGTAGACTGTGAGGTGCTGGTTAAGTTTGAATTTTTGGTCGAAGTTTAATTCTGGTATTGTGAAAGCACACCCCGTTTCTTTTTTGTCAGCATCTTTGCTTCCATCAGTGAAAATTTTAAGCGCTTGCTTATAGTTTTCACTGATGTGTGATTCTGCGATCTCATTGCATTTTTTCTGTGATGTTTCATTTTTCTTTATGACACCCGTTAGTGTTGTTTTTGCGCATAGGCTTCTTAAGTTAAAAACTTCCGGATATGTTTGTTCCGCTGTTTTGACCTGCTCGAGGTCATGGTTTTTAATTAGGTCCTGGACTTTGATAATATAGGGGATCTTTCCTCTTAACCTATCTCTTTTAACATGATTGGGCGTGTCGGCGATCATTTCGTTTATGGGGAGACTTTCCCTAAGACTGCTTGAGCGGGCCCAGTACTTGAGTTGCAGTTCATCCCTCCGCAGGTGCAGGGGCATGACGCTGCATTCAATCTCCAGGTCCAGGTTCCGCGTTCCCCTGTATGCCCCAGTAGCGATTCGAAGGGCCGTGGCCTGTATGCTATCTAGTTTTTTCAGGTGTGAGGGCGCCGCAGACGCGTATGCTTGGCAGCCATAATCAATTTTGCTTCTTATGAGTGCTATCTGCCCTTGGTGCCTTACAGGTATCCCTTATATACTTATTACCGGTGTATACTAATTACCGGTGTATTACGTTAAAAACCGAAGCGCTATGGTGTGCGTTATTATCGTTCGGAATTTTCCCTTTTTTTTATTTACAAGACACTATTCCCTCTGTCTAAAAGGGCAAAAAATATAACAGAAATTTCTTGTTTTCAGGGTATATGATTTCTTTTATATGTATAGTCATAAATCATGATGCATGTTCTGTCGTTTAGTTAATAAAATGGTATACTTCATAAAACATGCTGTAGAAACAGAAAAAAAAGCTTTCAAACAGACCCTTTTAGCTTTCATTTTGAAGGCCAATAACTATTTCATTATATAATCTCATCACATAAAGACCCTTTTACCCAAATAATTTTCTACAGGATTTGTTTACACATACACCGGTAATAAGTAACACCGGACATTCGAGATGGTGACAGGGGTAGTCCAATATAAATAAAGTATTTAGCGGGTTGAAGTTTATTTTGAAAACAAAAATTGTTTATTTTCTTGGCGGAATGAAACAATAGTTTCACTAGACACAATTTATCAGAATCGGTAGAACAGTTTGTTTTATATACTGACTTGAACAGTTAATACACCGGTAATTAGTAACACCAGTATATATCAGAATCAGAATTGTTACTGGTGACACATCAAATGACATTAATTCACCAGGACCTGTGAAAAGGGAGGTTAGTCCCTAGCTCTCACCAAAGAAGTAAACTTAGCTACATTATCCTTTGCACCTTCCACAGATGAAACAACCGAATCTGGAAGGGCTTAGGCTTTTATCCTGCAAACCTGGAGTGTATGTAATGTACACCTGTGAGTAATGGTCAAATGTGACCGATCGCAGTATCAGTAGAAAGAAAAAACAAGTTGGCTGCTTTCAAAAAGCATCCAATAGGTTTGGTCTTGTCAGTCTACATTCTGATTTGAGCCAGCTGATATCATTATCCCACTTAATGCATTTTTTAAATAAAAATAATAAACTTTAATACAAAACCTGTATATAAAATTTCGAAGTCTGTGACCTTTGTATCAGGAGGGGTAGGTAGTGATGAGTATTCTGTGGTAAATTGTTTAACGCCATGGCAAGTATAAACTAAATGTAACTTACAAATGGTTTACACATGTATAGCACAAAACTTAGCGAACTAAAAATGTAAACCGAATTTTTCAAAGGGTCATAACTCTGTTAATATTTGGTGGACAGTAATTCTCGAAACTTAAGGCACATCTTCACATCTTATCTATCTATCTATCTTCTTATACTGAGTCGGTCATATCTGGCCATTACCTCAGTTGATTGGGTGGCTAAATTTAGAATTTAGCTGGAAAAAAAAGTGAGAGGCACTGGATGCGTCCTTAAAACTATTTACAATCTGCATAACAGAGGTATCCTAAAACGCACACCCCGAGCCCCAATCTTATACTGTGCGGGCTCCGAACTCCTCCGCGGACCCGGCATTCACCGCAGAGGAGGGAAGACCACTCCACCGGGGAATAGTTCTAGGAAAGAACGAGTTCTTCAGGGCATCACTATAGGACTGGTATCTACGACACTGCGAGTCGCCCACTCTCGACGCCCCCGCCCGGGCCGACACTGCCACAGGGGTCAAGCACCCATCTCCGTCAACAGACACTGAATCAGAGTGTATCTTGTAGAAGAAGGTTAAAGAGGACTGCTCACGACGGGCCTCCAGGGACGGCCACTCTAGATCATTAAGCATGTCACCGACGCCACCTCAACCTCGCCATCGCCCACGGGCTCATCGAGCAGCCGTCCTCTGCACCCTCTGCACCCGCCGAGCCTGAGCCCCAACACAGGGACGCCAAACGGGCGACGCATACCCAAGCTGAGGGCGAACCAATGCCCCACACGCAACATCCCCCGCCCGCCCAGGCGCAAAAGCCAAGCTCCGTCTAAGGAACCCCAAAGCCCCAGCCGCTTTAGATGTAATCCCCGAGATATGTTGACCCCCATCAAGATCGTCAGTGATAGTGACACCAAGATATTTGGCGGACCGAACATGCCCCAAAACCTGCTGGTGAAGAGTATAGTCAAACTTAATTTGCTTGTCCGGAGGGTGTCGTGACACCCTCGTTGAGTGACATTTGGCCACATTGAACTTCATTTGCCAATCGGCCTCCCACTGTGCAAGTTGATCCAGGTCATCTTGTAAAATAAGACAGTCAGAAGGAGAATATATGTTCCTATACAGGACACAATCATCAGCAAACAAACGGACCGATGACCTGATATTATCGGGGAGATCATTAATGAAAAACAAGAAAAGGACCGGTCCAAGGACCGAACCTTGGGGGACTCAGATAAAACAGGGACTGGATCAGACGCTTGGCCATCAAGTACAACTTGTTGTGAGCGCCCAGAGAGCCATGAGCTAATCCACCTATGTGTGGATCCTCTTATCCCATAGTACTCCAGTTTATGTAATAGCCTTCTGTGAGGTACCTTGTCAAAGGCCTTAGCGAAGTCCATGATGATCAAGTCAGTCTGTTTGTGGCCACGGTTTATGGCCCCATCCAGATTGCTCACAATGTCATGGTAAAATTGACCAAGCTGCGTTTCGCAAGACCTTTGACTCCGGAAACCATGTTGACAGTCAGCAAGAATGCTCTCAAAGGCTAAGTGCTTGTTGATGTTGCTTACTAATATATGCTCCAGGGTTTTGCAACAGATGCATGTTAGCGACACTGGTCTATAATTTGCTGCATCATATTTTCCCCCTTTTTTCTTAGCCTTACTACATACACATTTTAGGCTTGATCGGATGAAAACTGTATAATAGGAGTTATACGGAAACGAAAAAAAAGTTTACGAACTAACGGACAAACCCCATAACTAAACACGATGTTTTTTTTTTTGTTGTTGTTGTTGTTGTTGTTGTTTTTCAAACGGGCATATAAAAAGATTTTTCCTAAGTCATCAGACCTTCTATAGGGCCTTGGTTATCTATTTCATTTGTTGTTAACGCCCCTGTTAACACTGTATGTGTCTTTTTTGAGACATTGCTTCCAATTTTGTGGGACTTTTACTCAGTACCGAGATAAAACGGGCAGATAAAAGTACTTCTCAAGCCCTGTCGCCCAATGAAACTAAATGGTTGAAATGCACGAACGGTCCGACTCGAGTCACTTTCCTGGGCAGGCTTAGAACTGCTTGGCGATTTAACACTAATCATGTGCGGCCGGTATCAGCTTTTCGTGGAAGCATCATGCAGCCTAATCTATTCCTTCAATCCCCGGTGGACGGGGGCCGATCAGACCTTGGGGCAATATATTAGACTGCATGAGCTGAAACCGACCGAACTTTGAAGCATTGCTGAACCGCCTAGGAAGATCTAAGGCTGCCCAGACAAAGTGATGCGAATCAGACTGTATCTTAAACCTCGGCAGTTTCTTTGAGCGGTACCTCCGCAAAAACCTGAAATATGCAAACCTTTTGTATATCTTTCTGTATCACAATTTAATTTTAAAAGAAACTGATTAGTAAAACGTCAAGTATTGAGTGGAAATAAAGCAAACCACTCTCGGCTTATCAATACAATAGCTCCCATCGAATGCGCCAAAAAGTATTTTAACAACTCAGTCTGTAACTGGTGACAGGTCACTTAGTAGTCATGAAGTTTTTTTGAACAGAAACTATTGCTATCTGTGCTGGGCTCAAGAACAATAAACAACGACCCATCAACGTTATGACTTTGTTTCGCTCCCTAAATATTTTATGATTAAGAGTCAGCACTCTTATCCACTAGGCCACGGAGGCCCGTTACACCCAGCGATCTTTATAAATGAGGAAAAATTACTAACGTTCTCTGTCTTTCCAACATTTACATATTCGTATACTTAGAGCTATCAGCGTACCGAAAGATGTTCAGAATATAAAAATCTGTGCCTATCTGTGTAAAGAAAACTTTGCAAGTTTTGTTTATTTGTATTTAACGGCCCAGTCAACACTGATTTGGGTCATATTTGGGCCTGTCAGTGTACCTATCCACGCTTTTCCAGAGCAGGCTTATCCGTAAGCGGTTAACCAGTTCAGTGCATATTCTGCCGCCAAAAACTGACCCCTGCCCTTCCTGAATCAGCGGAAGGGAGAGAATGACCATCGAAAAGATTTCATAATCTCCACGAAAGAATGTTGCCGACCCCGGTAGGTATCGAACCCGAGTATTCCTTATCACCAGTCAGACTGCATCCGACTGAGCTACCGCAGTCAGCCACACTTTGTGAGTAGTAGTATGTTCTGTGGTTTTTCGTTTCCATGGCCCCATGGACTTACTCCATAATGGCATTACAAGACGTAAAATTTGCGAAAATGACTGCGGCTGTTATAAGTTCCCCATAAGCGAAATTGATACGCCTTAAGGGGGTGGGACTACTCCTGCAAAAGTAGTTTCTCTTTGGATATGTCTAAGGGGTATACTCTTAAGGGAGCAAATTCTTCCCTCTTAGAGTAGACCCCTTGAGGCGCATATTCTTCCCCTTTTAGAGTAGACCCCTTTTTCAGTTGGACAGAGCCAACAGAGTAGCAGCTATTAGGTCCTTAAAGTTTTTTTTTTCCATCACGAAACCATGCCTATAGAATTGTGATCCCCTTTAATATGTTCTATAAAAGGGTTATCCTTTGGAAGCAAGGAATACACCACAGAACTGAAAAAATATGGTGTGCACATGTTTTCTGGGCCAGACTAGCTAGTTTCGGCCAATTAGGCCTCATCATTGACCCTTAGATATTTTCAAAATTCCACAATGGAATCAATGAACCCAAAGGACAAGCAAATTTAATCTACACTATGATGTAGGGCAGGGAGACGTTTTACCGCCGCCACACATTCCCACACACCAGTTGTAGTGAAGTTAAATATGTTCTATAAAAGGGCTATCCTTTGGAAGCAAGGAATACACCGCAGAACTGAAAAATATATGGAGTGTACATGTTTTCTGGGCCAGACTAGCTAGTTTCCGCCAGTTAGGCCTCATCAGTGACCCTCAGATATTTTCAAAATTCCACAATGGAATCAATGATCCCAAAGGACAAGAAAATATAATCTACACTTTTATATAGTAAAGCTCGGGTTTGCATGGGTATACATTAATTTCCGTATTCATGATCTGAGACACTAGATTGTGGGTATGGTAGGTGACAAATTAGTTCGAACACCCTAGCAGTTCGAACACTTAAAATTATTTCGAATTTGTGGCTGAAAACTTTCTCATTTAATTCGAACTCCTAAATTTTTCAGAAATCAGACTTTTTAATACTTCGAACACACAATTAAATGCCGAAAAATGCATCCAGAACAATCACTTCGGACCGTTCTCGCGTTTATCATTACAACATCGTACAGGTCGTATATGAGCTAGCGCACGAAAAAAAAAAGGAAACTTAGCATGAAATATGTGCGACTTCCAAAGACTCGGATTAACATGCACTCTGTAAGGCAAATGGTTTTCGCTTCTCTTACTTTGGATAGCCCTGTGTTAATGGAAGGTTCATACCCTCACCGAATACTGATCAGACTGTGAGAAACACAGGCTGCAAGTGCTAAGATCAACCTTGATGAGCCACAGGAGTTTCGCTTATTTATGTTGTGAAAATCCCATCGTCTGCATCAGACTCATGCGATCAGCGAAGACTCTAATCGGATTGCATGAATTAGTACGCTAAGATGCGTCTTCGCTGGTTTCTCAACGATCTGCAAACACTGAACATGCGCACCCACTACCGGTATGCAAGGCAAAGGGTTTCACTTAGCCTTGTGACTTTGTAAGATTTAAGGGTTCAGTAAAGACTGATCACATTGCATCGATGTGCAGGCTGATCCTAGTCGGTGATGTAGCATTGTGGCTTGGATCATCATGCATATGCAAGTGTTTTCCCTTTGCTCTCAGACTCTTTGGAGAGTAGCTTCAGCGTTCATTATTATTTTTGTGACAGTGTTAGCCTTTGCCATGTGCTGTGGCATTGATTCAATGCCTCTTTGATAGCAGAAGCGCCCCTTTAAATATTAATTGAGAGTTTCCCGCCTGTTTTTCCACAGAACGTCTTTTAACACGTGTGAGTGAAATTCATGGTTGTTGCATGCAAAAAGGTAGTTTAATTCAGGTTACCTGTTGAGCTACCCTGGTTTTCTGAGGAGCAAGTGGAGATGTCCATTTATTTCACGGTGACAAGGTTTTATTGGAAGTAATTTCGGGGAACATGATTAAGAAAATAAGTCATAAGCGATGGGCGAAGACTCAGGTCATCCTGCACATGCATGCAGTCTGAACAGTCTTCGTTGTTCGTATGTATACCTACCATGGCCTCTGTGCTAATCAAAGAACAACAGGTGAGAACTATGGCCACATTGGCTAGATGCGCAGACTGATCTGGTCCTTCGTTTGAAACTTTTTTTTTTTTTGCCGTGCGCCGGCTTAAAACGACAGTGTATACATTTAACCGGCCAAATCTGCTTGCGACATTACAAACACATTCTAAGCTGCCAAGTGCAAGGATCAGTCTGTTCAGATCTCCTATCTCGAGTAAAATACTTATTGCGCATGTGCGTACAGAAAAGACTGATAAGTCTTCGGGATTGTGTCTTCAATGTTCAAGAGGTTTGAAACGTTTTATGGCACACAAAGTGAAGATCACACATGCGCATGTTAAATTTGTGTATGATGTCTGCATTTTCTTGTTCTTGTTACTTGCCTATCTAAATAACATGATGGTTTTGCATCCGCACTCTCTAATCAGTCTTCACCGGACTACTTCGATGGGTATTGAATTGCTACATGCCCCGGCTTACGCCGATTTGAGATAGCTTATGGGTAAACAGAGAACACGCAAACAAGGCTGCGCAGTCTCGCCTGAGGCTTCACTATGCGCTTAAACAATATAGGTGTGTGTGTGTGTGGAGGGGGGGGGGGGTGAAGTATCTATGCGCCTTGCTCCACTGGGTAGCTGCACGTGCGGGTTTCAACATCACACCCCATATATACATGTAGTTGGACTTTGTCTGCTGCGGTGTACCCGGAACAAAAAAAAATATTACAGACTATAAGAAAATTCTTTGAAAAATCATCTTTTTCCTAGATATGGGCTACTCTTAAGAAAAGAATTTGCTCCAAACAAATGAATTTCTGTTATTCCTGAGATCACAAATTGACTCGCCCATTTTAAAGGTAAAAGTGATAGTTCAATAGGTGTTAATGTCATTTATGACAATGTGTAACCTTATACTTGTAACTACATGATAAACTCGCATTCAAAGACCCCCTGCACACACTGACTTATTTATAGATCAAACGGTTCTGCACTGCATAAGTGATATTTATAACTTCTAATCACCTGCGGATTGACAGGGTCACGGCAAAAAAACGTAGTTGTATAAAATATTGAACACAGCCTGATCCAATGCATGTAATTCTTTCAGATCAAACAGTTCGAACACTGATAAATTTCCAATCTGATATTTTCTAATAATTCGAACAACCGGATCAGTATTTATTTTTTTTTACTGTTCGAATTAATTGGTCATTTACCGTACCGAATCACCTCGTCGGGGTGTTTCTGTCGACTTCCCGCAAACTATGTTTTGAGCAAAAAAAAGCAAATATTCCAATTTTTCTTTTTAAAATTTCTTTTTCTTTGGCCAAAAAATGACAATGTATTTGTATAGGTGTGTTTCGAAATACGGTAAAAATGGTAGACTAACTGCCACACCTGCCAGGTGTATCCATTTCCCTTAAGATATTTTATTGTTGGAGTTGAAACGCTTGCTTTTCGGTCTGTTTCGCTATTCAGACAGGCTGTTCCCTGTAATTGCTGTAAAGTATTGCATCATCGTTAAAGCTGATTGGTTGATCGCGTCACGTGCCCCTCCATGGAACAGTTACAATCTGGTCATTATACCCGGTTTGCCCGCCTCATGGCGACCAAACCAAAAAAGACGTCAGTTCTTGCAGAGGGCACCTGAAAAGGCTAAAATGTCAAAGAGTATTTAGCAGTAATTGCTTGTTACAAATCTAGCAGCTCTATTCTGAACTTTTCAATTTCTTCATTAAGGACTTCTCCTCTGGGGTTCCAGCTCCAACTACAATATTCCAAGATTGGGCAAACAAGTCCCATAATATGCTGTCTCCTTCACACACTGGGGACAAAAGTATAACCCTACTTTCTCTCCTCCTTTTCTTATAAGAGATTCCCAGCCTAAGTTTTTCAGTTTTCTGTGTATACTTCCAGTTTCAAAGCTGTAGTTGCTCGTAACAATCCTAGTTTCAAGCGAGTTGCGTCTATTAGAAATGTCATCTGTTTTTGGGATTGAAAGGGACTTCTTCCCAAGGAAGGGCAAAACCATTGATGGGATCTTTTGTTTAAAGATAAAAATATGAGGACAATTTGTTGCTGTATGAAAATGCTCCAATTAACATGGTACAGTGTGAAATAAAAGGAGCTTAGTACAGTGGGAAATAAAAGGAGCTTTAACAAGATGTGTTTGTGAAACACGAACATGTCCCCGGGCATGGTCATTTTTTATTCAAAGTTGCTCACAGTTAAAGATTTTTGTTTGTGTGTGAAGCCCTTGGCACAAGAAACTTACATGCCAATATGAAAGCTCTATCTTAAACGGTTCAAAAGTTATGAACAATAATATTTTTCTTTAAAGTAGGTCAAGGTCACAGGTCAAAACAATTTGCATGAATGTAAAGCTATTGTCACAAGGAACCTACATGCCAAATATTAAGGCTCTATCTTAAATGGTTCAAAAGTTATGAACAATTTTATTTTTTCTTTTGAGTAGGTCAAAGGTCAAGGTCATGGTCCAAACATTTTGCATGTATGAAAAGCTCTAATCACAGGGAACCTACATGCCAAATATGAAAGCTCTATCCAAAACGGTTCGAAAGTTATGACCAAAAATGTTTATTTTTTAAGAAGGTCAACGGTCAAGGTCACAGGTCAAAATTTTTGCATGAATGTAAAGCGGTTGTCACAAGGAACCTACATGCTAAATATGAAGGCTGTATCTCAAACGGTTCAAAAGTTATGACCAATGTTAACTTTTTCTTTTATGTAGGTCAAAGGTCAAGGTCAAAATTTTTTGTGTGAATCTAAATCTCTTGTCACAAGGAACATACATGCGAAATATGAAGGCTCTATCTCAAACCATTCAAAAGTTATGACCAAAATGTTATTTTTTTATTTTAAGTAGGTCAAAGGTCAAGGTCAAGGTCACAGGTCCTAATTTTTGACATGAATATAAAGCATTGTCACAAGGAACATACATGCTAAATATGAAGGCTGTATCTCAAACGGTTCAAAAGTTATGACCAATGTTAACTTTTTCTTTTATGTAGATCAAAGTTCAAGGTCAAGGTCAATTTTTTTTGTGAATCTAAAGCTCTTGTCACAAGGAACCTACATGCAAAATATGAAGGCTCTATCTCAAACCATTCAAAAGTTATGACCAAAATGTTATTTTTTTATTTTAAGTAGGTCAAGGTCAAGGTCACAGGTCTAAATTTTTGACATGAATGTAAAACTCTTGTCACAAGAAACATACATGCCAAATATGAAGGCTGTATCTCAAACGGTTCAAAAGTTATGACCAATGTTAACTTTTTCTTTTATGTAGGTCAAAGGTCAAAGTCAAGGTCACAGGTCAAATTTTTTGTGTGAATGTAAAGCTCTTGTCACAAGGAAGCTACATGCAAAATATGAAGGCTCTATCTCAAACGGTTCAAAAGTTATGACCAAAATGTTATTTTTTTATTTTAAGTAGGTCAAAGGTCAAGGTCAAGGTCAAAATATTTTGCATGACTGTAAAGCTTTTGTCACAAGGAACATACATGCTAAATATAAAGGCTGTATCTCAAGTGGTTAAAAAGTTATGGCCAATGTTATTTTTTTCTTTTAAGTAGGTCAAAGGTCAAGGTCAAGGTCACAGGTCAAATTTTTTTGCATGAATGTGAAGGTCTTGTCACAAGGAACCTTCAGGTCAAATATGAAAGCTCTATCTCAAACGGTTCAAAAGTTATGGCCAACGTTAGTTGTCCACGTACAAACCAACAAACCTACAAACCAACAAACAAACAGACAGGGCAAAAACAATATGTCCCCGCTATCGCTACCGGGGACATAAAAAGCACCATAGTGAAGAACATTTTACTGACCTTTCCCAGGCGGTTCTACTGTTGTGGCTTATTATTGTTATGTTCCTTTGCATGTACGTATTGTTAATATCTTTTTAATTTTTGATAGCCATTTGGCCATTTTGTGAGAAAGTAACTTTCTTTGTGACATTTTCAGTGTGGTGAAGTTGTTTTATGCTGGTGGTTCTTTCCCTTTGGTGTCTTGAAAGGGATGTGTTTTGAACTGTGAAATCCCACATGTGCGTGATTGCCACTTTCAAAGACTAATGCTGTTTTAGCGTATTTGAAGCTCAAGATGCAGCTTTTCTCAAAGAAGGGATTATAAATCCTGATAAGTGCCTTGGAATTCACAAAAATTGTCGAAAAATTTTGCATAAATGATTGCCACACACCTGGTGAGGCCAATATTTTTTCTTGCTGTTTTATGTCCCTGTCAATATTATTTCACTTATTCGAGGCGATAGTTAGTCGGAAGTGGGCGAAAACCGGAGTACCAAGAGAAAAACACATTATCTTCCATAGCAGTACTCTGATAAGTCTCTGATGTGACCCGAGGGATGAGCGAGGCCGAGGAGTTTTTGAAGAATAGCCGGGTAGCCCGTTTAAAATAAAATCAAACACTCGCACAGCAACGCAGATGTCAAGAATTCACGAGAAATAACCAGTGATTGTGGGGAATCATATAGCTTCCTTGCACTGTGTTGTATAAATCCTCGCGTCAATCTAACTGCCTGTCTGTTTGCAAGCATGCGTGCGTGCCCGTCTGCCTGTCTGTCTCTTGCGAGCATTAATCCAGGCGTTCTTGGACAGGATCTTTTTTAAGCATGAGTAAAGTCCACAGATCTATAGGTTGTGTAGAGCAAGTGTTGTGTCCTTGAGCAAGACCAATTATCCACGTTGTTAACACCTGTAGTAGTATATATAATATAGGTTTTGGGATAAAAAATACTGTGGGGCCCACCCACCCCCCGGGTGGGCCCCACCGAGTGGGATGCAATAGAATAACTATAGCGCATTTTTGGTCGGGGCTACCGGCAGTTTCGGCTACTTTTTCAGACCTGCCACAGAGATGCAGCATAGACAATTGCAACCGAATTGACTTTTTGCGGAAAATTTGCATTTTTTTCACACGTTGCGACATACTTTTGCGGCATGCATCTGGTATATACAATTGTAACCAGCATAGACAATTGCAACCGAACAGACTTTTTGCGGAAAATTTGCATTTTTCCACACGTTGCGACATACTTTTGCGACATGCTTCCGGCATATACAATTGCAACCAGCATAGACATATGCAAACGATATAGACAATTGCAACCAGCATAGACAATTGCACCCGGTATATACAACTGCAACCAGCATAGACAATTGCACCCGGTATGGAGATGCCGCAGCACACCTGCGAGAAGTGCCTGCGACAGTTTCGGAGGAAAGCCGAGCTAGACCGCCACGCCGGACGGCGAATCCCGTGCCGCCCTCCAACGCACACGTGCTCCCACTGTGAGAAAGGCTACGCGAGCTACCAAACGCTCTTGAGGCACAGCAAAGCATGCCAGCCTGCCGCCGCTTCGCAGGCCGAAGAAGCCCAAGCCGCTGCTGCAACTACCGAAACCCAAGCGGCCGCACCCGGGCAAGAGACGGCAGGCCGTTCAGTGGAGAGCGGCGGGTGGCTGGGACAGGCCTGCAGAGAAGGCGCGGAACGGCGGCGAGAGGAGCTGGAGAAGGAGAACGCCAAGCTGCGCAACATCGCACTGGGGGATGTGGGACTGCAGGAAGCTTGCAAAGAAAGACAGCGGCGGAGAGAAGTGGAGGCCGAGAACGCAAAACTGCGAGAAGACCTTGCGCGCTCGGCCCTCCTGCGGGGAAGGACGAAGCACCGAAAGAAGGGGAAGAGAGTATAGCGCCTTTCGACCGACATAGGAGAACAAAAACGAAAATACAGGTACTATAGCGCATTTTTGGTCGGGGCTGTCGGCAGTTTCGGCTACTTTTTCCAGACCTGCCACAGAGATGCCTGCGAGAGGAGAGACAGGCATTTTTTCGTGTAGCCCAATTTCGAATTAGACAAACAGTAGCCAAAAACATCTCTAGCATCAATACACTAGAGCTACTATGGCAGTGCAAGCAACGTTCCAGGCCATGGGCCTACGGTCCGAAAAAGCCGTATCCACACACCTTCTCCTAGAGAACATGCACGAGAGCAATCTTGTATTGAACATCTCCAAGGTCGACCATCTGGCAGGGAACCTAGGCCGCACCCACCTGCGTCCCCTCCCCGGCCTTCCAACATTCGCCGACGATGTCTACGTCTTCGGCTACCTGCGCCGCGAGGACTGTGTGTTCCATTTCGGACGCCTCCCTTGCACAACCGGAGAGGACAGCTCCGCAAAAAAAAAAAATCGTTGCGCCGATTTCTACCGCCGTCCGCGAGAGCATGGGGACAGCCCCGACGACAAAGCTCGCCGCTACATACAGACACACATCATCCATACGCTCGCGGCCCGAGAGAATACCGAAGGTGGTGCCATCCGAGCGACAGTCTCCAGGATCGAGAACGACACCGACAGAAAGGCGCTGGCAAAGTGGCGAGAGCTCTACCCGGACACAGAACCGGCCGGCCTCTTCGTGGCGAAGGTAGATGTCTCCGACATCTGATGTCTCCGACATCTCTATGGTCGAGTTGCAGGCCTCCTTGCCGGCCTTCGAACACCTGCTCTTGGCCCACAGCTACGGTCTCTATTGCATCGACTACACACACGCTTTCTCGGGGGTCCTCGATCGGGAGGCCACCTGTGCGTGTTCGAAGGCTTCCGCGCGCGCACGTACCAACGATACTAGCAAACACCAACAGCGTGGGGGATCATATCTGCACGTGGGTGCACACGAACAAAGCCGGGTACACTGTCCGAACGAAGTTGTACAACAAGGTCGTGTTGAACTCCGAGCCGGGCGAGGTCCGCGAGCCAGTAGGCGGCCATCTAGCCGACTATGTCGACTGTACGAACTCACATCTGCGCCACACCTTCTTGCATCCCGATGTCCAGGCCCAGGGCTGCACTCGCATCGAAGTCTCTCTGTACGCCTGCCGTGGGGGAGACCTCTCGACGGACACAGCCCAAGAGGTGGTGGCGGACGCCTGGGCCCTGGCCACTCCCTTGGATCTACCGGAGGAACAATGTCTGTTTGTAGTCCAACCACCAGCCAAGCAGTGGGAGAATCTGGCCGCATCCCTCGACCGATGCCTTGTCCTGGCCCACCGACCGCAGAGGTCTATATTCGTCGCCTGGTACGCACACACGACAACAGGCCGGGTCTGGATCCGACCCACCACAGCAAACGCAGACAAAGAGAAGGCCTGTGAGAGGGCTATGAAGTGGGCCGCGGCCGACTTCGGGTTCCGCGCATGCCCCATCTTCCGGGTAGACATTCTGGGGGTCGACGAGGAGGGTGTAGAGCTGGGACCGCTCCGATGCTATACCAAGGACGACAATGCAGGCACAATCTTGGCGGCCAGCAAACGGCCTACACAGGTGCATCCAAACGGTCCCGACCCTGGAATCCTCCTAACCCCCCCCCTCCCCCTCTACCTCGGTTTCGTGGGTTTGGAGAACCGAGAAGTGCAATGCGATCGGCGCAGAGACCTCAGCCTTCCACCTCCACGAGGTGCCCGAAATTGCGCAGAATCGCGAGATATCCACTCTCTCGACCAGGAACCGCGAAAAGCGTCTCCAGAACATCTGCGACTCGGCGAACGCCAAAGAGTGGCGGCGACGTGCTTGGGTCCGACTAGAGGCAGAACAGCGGCAATACGAGGAAGAGTAGCGGCGTCGGGCCGAAGAGTTGGAACGCCTTTCCCAAGATGTGGCCGGACACAGACGATACGCGGAAAAATCACAGCAGACACGCGGCGAGGTCGAAGACACCCTGCGAGGCCCGTCTGGCAAAGTGGCGGACATACACTCTTCCTTCGGAATACACAAGTGGCTTGTCTTGGGATACAGTCGTTCCAACGCAACAGCATCGCCGAGAGTTGTGCTGCGCGGCTGCAAAGAAAGTTGCAAAGCAACTACCAACGAAGTTGGTATCGCAGCTTGTTGTGTATTGGCGACAAAGGGGCTCGAAAGGGTGCTCGATTGGTACTCCAACTCCTTCGAGTCGGACACAGACAAGTACGGGAGGACAACCTTCTGGCTTAGTCATTGGTGCTGGCAGGCTCTCGGGGCTGGAGATCGAGATACTCCCAGCCAAGGTCTACCAGTCGAGGGACGGCCGCATGGTCTCTTGGAACCAAATCCAGGTCGTCGTCGCCCCAGACCCCCGACGACTGGCCGCCCTCCAAGCTCTAGCCGAAAGAGAGCAGGAGCACCAGATTCTGCTGTAGGCAGAGCAGCAGTTTCGTCTCCTGAAGGTTCAACCCCCAAATCCCAAGAGCTCCAAGAAAGCACTCGACCTACCATCCGGCGAATACCTCTGCCGACGCTACGCTTCGACTACCGTCCGTGGCGCACCCCGCATTCTGCTCTTCCTGGTTCCAGCCGGCGAGGATATAGAGCCCGCGACGGATGTGGACCTACGGGCACTTCCTCTAGAGGGAGGTTGCAACGTTCGGTTGTATCGAGGTGTTGCAAAAAACACACACTCTCCTACTCTGCCACCTGGGCGAGGAGCGGACGACACCGCAGGAGAAGGACCGCCTTGCCACCCTTGCTATAGTTCGAAAAGAGAACACCGTCTAGACCCCACAGATGCAAAAGAAAAAAACAGAGGAGGCCCAACAAGATACCCGGACGGTCCTCGAGAAAATAGAGCAAATGGTGGATAATGCCCGAGGATGGGTATACATCTCCATTGCCGCGGCGGTCGTCTAGGTGGTGGTCGCAAAGACCTGGAACCATTGTACGCCCATGGCTCCGCCACACGCGAAGAAGCCGTCGAACACCAACCGGCCGGCCGTTGTTCATGAACAACTAGCGCAGAAACAACTGCCGATCGGCTATCCCTTCTACATGGAATAGGCCGCCCGCCGGCACAAACCTCTGCCCCCGCAGGACAAATAAAGCACCCGTATTCTGCACAGCTCTTGGAGGGATTGTGTGGCAGACGGCCAGTGTGGAGGCTATGGGGACCGTCCTGTCCTTCCTCTTTGTAGGCGTTGTTTTTCTGCCTGCAGAGAATGGGGCTCCCCTAGTTTCTTCGCAACTGTCCGAAGACCCCCAAATACCTACCAAGTCGAAGCTGGAGCTGGCGGGCGCCCAAAGACCCACAAAGTCGAAGCATGGAGATGGGGAGAAGATCGCTGGTGGGAGCCGGGGGGGGGGGGTTGCTCGACTAGGCGGCGCTATTTTGCAGGCGACAGCAAGGCGTCGATGCACCCATCGGAGCCTCTGTGTTGCCAATTCGCTTTGCCAAGCTTTGCCTAGGAACATTTGGACGAAGAACATGTGTATCGTGTAAATATCCGTACAGCAAGAGCTCGGAGTCCCCAAGTATCTCCAAGTATCTTGGCAAGAGCTGGCCGAACAACTATTTGGTTCCACTCGGAAGCAAAGAAAACCAGCAGGTATGGAAGTAGTCCGCAGAAGGGGTGCACGCCACGCTTTCCATTCGAGCTGTTCCAGGAGCAGCAAAAGGCATAAGACAAGGGCCCCGAGAAGCGTGTTTTGGAGTCGCTCGAGGACCTAGAGTTCGCTGCGCGAACTGCGGCAGCTCGAGAGGGCAGCGTTACCATATTGGGACATATCGATACAGAAACGGCAAAAAAATGGTTGGGGTGGGAGTTAGGGGAGCGGGGGAGTTTTCTTTTGCATCTGGGGGGGGGGGGGGGCAGTGGTGGTCTAGACGGTGTTCTCTTTGCGAACTATAGCAAGGGTGGCACGGCGGTCCTTCTTCTTCTGCGGTGTCGTCCGCTCCTCGCCCAGGTGGCAGAGTAGGGGAGTGTGTGCTTTTTGCAACACCTCGATACCACCGATCGTCGCAACCTCCCTCTCGAGGAAGTGCCCGTAGGTTGGCGTTTCCACATGCGTCGCGGGCTCTCCATCCTGGCCGGCTGGAACCAGGAAGAGCAGAATGCGGGGTGCGCCGCGGAAGGTAGTCGAAGCGTAGCGTCGGCAGAGGTATTCGCCGGATGGTAGGTCGAGTGCTTTCTTGGAGCTCTTGGGCTTTGGGGGTTGTACCTCCAGGAGGCGATACTGCTGCTCTGCCCCCAGCAGAATCTGGTGCTCCTGCTCTCTTTCGGCTAGAGCCTGGAGGGCTGGGGCGACGACGACCTGGATTGGGTTCCAAGACACCTTTCGGTCGTCCCTCGACTGGTAGACCTTGGCTGGGAGTATCTCGATCTCCAGCCCTGAGAGCCTGCCAGAACCAATGGGAGGAAGCCAGAAGGTTGTCCTCCCGTACTTGTCTGTGCCCATACACAACAAGCTGCGATACCAACTTCGTTGGTAGTTGCTTTGCAACTTTCTTTGCATTTGCGCAACACAACTCTCGGCGATGCTGTTGCGTTGGAACGTCTGTATCCCAGGACGAGCCACTTATGTATTCCGAAGGAAGAGTGTATGTCCGCCACTTTGCCAGACGGGCCACGCAGGGTGTCTTCGACCTCGCCGCGTGTCTGTTGCAATTTTTCCGTGTGTCGTCTGTGTCCGGCCACCACTTGGGAGAGGCATTCCAACTCTTCGGCCCGACGCCGCTGCTCGTCCTCGTATTGTCGCTGTTCTGCCTCTAGTCGGACCCAAGCACGTCGCCGCCACTCTTCGGCGTTCGCCGAGTCGCAGATGTTCTGGAGACGCTTTTCGGGGTTCCTGGTCGAGAGAGTAGATATCTCGCGATTCTGCGCAATTTCGGGCACCTCGTGGAGGTGGAAGGCCGAGGTCTCTGCGCCGATCGCATTGCACTTCTCGGTTCTCCAAACCTACGAAACCGACGTAGAGGTGGGGTAGGAGGATTCCAGGTTCGGGACCGTTTGGATGCACCTGTGTAGGTAGTTTGCTGGCCGCCAAGATTGTGCCTGTATTGTCGTCCTTGGTATAGCATCGGAGCGGTCCCAGCTCTACACCCTCCTCGTCGATCTCCAGAATGTCTACCCGGAAGATGGGGCATGCACGGAAACCGAAGTCGGCCGCGGCCCACTCCATAGCCCTCTCAAAGGCCTTCTCTTTGTCTGCGTTTGCTGTGGTGGGTCGGATCCAGACACCAGAGACCCGGCCTGTTGTCGTGTGTGCGTACCAGGCGACGAATATAAACTTCTGGGGTCGGTCGGCCAGGACAAGGCACCGGTCGAGGGATGCGGCCAGATTCTACCACTGCTTGGCTGGTGGTTGGACGACAAACAGACCTTGTTCCTCACGTAGATCCAAGGGAGTGGCCAGGGCCAAGGCCTCCGCCACCACCTCTTGGGCTGTGTCCGTCGAGAGGTCTCCCCCACGGCAGGCGTACAGAGAGACTTCGATGCGAGTGCAGCCCCGGGCCTGTACATCGGGATGCAAGAAGGTGTGGCGCAGATGTGTGTTCGAACAGTCGACATAGTCGGCTAGATGGCCGCCTACTGGCTCGCGGACCTCGCCCGACTCGAAGTTCGACACGACCTTGTTGTACAACTTCGTTCGGACGGTGTACCCGGCTTTGTTCGTGTGCACCCACGTGCAGACATGGTCCCCCACGCATGGGGTTTGCTAGTATCGTTGGCACGTGTGCGCGCATGGCAGAGGCCAGGTCGCCTTGCTCGCGGAAGCCTTCGGACACGCAGAGGTGGTACACGAGGGCCTCCCGATCGAGGGCCCCCGAGAAATCTTGTGTGTAGTCGATCAAATAGAGGCCGTAGCCGTGGGCAAAGAGCAGGCGTTCGAAGGCCGGCAAGGAGGCCTGCAACTCGGCTATAGGGATTTCGGAGACATCTACCTTCGCCACGAAGAGGCCGGCCGGTTCTGTTTCCGGGTAGAGCTCTCGCCACTTTGCCAGCGCCTTTCTGTCGGTGTCGTACTCGATCCTGGAGACTGTCGCTCGGATGGCCCCGCCTTCGGCATTCTCTCGGGCCGCGAGCGTGTAGAGGATGTTTGTCTGTATGTAGCGGCGAGCTTTGCCGTCGGGGACTGCCCCCATGCTCTCGCTTACGGCGGTAGAAATCCGCGCAACGATGTTTTTGGCGGAGCTGTCCGCTCCGGTTGTGCAAGAGAGACGTCCGAAATGGAACACACAGTCCTCGCGGCGCAGGTAGCCGAAGACGTAGACATCGTCGACGAATGTTGGAAGGCCGGGGAGGGGACGCAGGTGGTTGCGGCCTAGGTTACCTGCCAGATAGTCGGCCTTGGCGATATCCGATACAAGATTGCTCTCGTGCGCGTTCTCTAGGAGAAGGTGTGTGGATACGGATTTTTCGGACCGTAGGCCCATGGCCTGGCACTGCGATAGTAGGTCTAGTGTACAGTTGCTAGAGATGTTTTTGGCTACTTTTTGTCTAATTCGAAATTGGGCTACACGAAAAAAATGGCGGCCTCTCCTCTCGCAGGCATCTCTGTGGCAGGTCTGGAAAAAGTAGCCGAAACTGCCGGTAGCCCCGACCAAAAATGCGCTACAGTACCTGTATTTTCGTTTTTGTTCCTCTATGTCGGCCAGCGCTATACCCTCTTCACCTTCTATCGGCGCTTCGTTCTTCCCCGCAGGAGGGCCGAGCGCGCAAGGTCTTCTCGCAGTTTTGCGTTCTCGACCTCCAGCTCCGCAAGGTCTTCCCGCAGTTTTGCGTCCACGGCCTCCACTTCCCTCCGCCGCTGCCTTTCTTTGCAAGCTTCTTGCAGTCCCACATCCCCCAGTGCGATGTTGCGCATCTTGGCGTCCTCCTTCTCCAGCCCCTTCTATACAGGCTGTCCTAGCCACCCGCCGCTCTCCGCGGAACGGCCTGCAGTCTCTTGCCCTGATGCGGCCGCTTGGGTTTCGGTAGTTGCAGCAGCGGCTCGGGCTTCTTCGGCCTGCGAAGCGGCGGCAGGCTTGCATGCTTTGCTGTGCCTCCAGAGCGTTTGGTAGCTCGCGTAGCCTTTCCCACAGTGGGAGCACGTATGCGTTGGTGGGCGGCACGGGATTCGCGTCCGGCGTGGCGGTCTAGCTCGGCTTTCCTCCGAAACTGTCGCAGGCACTTCTCACATGTGTGCTGCGGCATCTCCATGGCAGTTATATATACCGGGTGCAATTGTCTATGCCGGTTGCAGTTGTATATACCGGGTGCAATTGTCTATATCGGTTGCATATGTCTATGCTGGTTGCAATTGTATATGCTAGTTGCAATTGTATATGCTGGGTGAAATTGTCTATACTGGTTGCAATTGTATATACCGGATGCAATTTTCTATATCGGTTGCATATGTCTATATCGGTTGCATATGTCTATGATGGTTGCAATTGTATATGCCGGAAGCATGTCGCAAAAGTTTGTCGCAACGTGTGGAAAAAAGCAAATTTTCCGCAAAATATCTGTTCGGTTGCAATTGTCTATGCTGGTTGCAATTGTATATACCAGATGCATGCCGCAAAAGTATGTCGCAACGTGTGGAAAAATGCAAATTTTCCGCAAAAAGTCCATTCGGTTGCAATTGTCTATGCTGCATCTCTGTGGCAGGTCTGGAAAAAGTAGCCGAAACTGCCGGTAGCCCCGACCAAAAATGCGCTATAGTTAAATCAATATACCAACGGACGACCTTGAGCTATCTACAGCAGTCTAAGTTAACAACTTCAAACAGCCAATAGCAACGCCGCTCTTGAATGAGCGCCGCGTTGCTATGTGTGTTTACCTTAGAGTCAAGGGAAACATTTAGAGAATGTATGGATCAATTTACTGAATATATTTACCTCGCCTAGTGAAACCAACAAACAGTCCATACCAACGCCGC
Organism: Lucinisca nassula; assembly: GCA_963580285.1. Lineage (NCBI taxonomy): Eukaryota > Metazoa > Mollusca > Bivalvia > Lucinida > Lucinidae > Lucinisca > Lucinisca nassula. The sequence continues at coordinate 28,782 of CAUZLF010000274.1, read as the reverse complement.
TCTTGTATGAGCGCCGCGTTGCTATTGGCTGTTTGCCTTAGATAGGGTGGTTGTATCAGCCAGAGTGTGCTTATGTATTGATCTGTGCCAGTGTTGGAAGGCTGAATGGAGCGTCTGAATAAATTCTGTGCCAGAACCTAGTGGCAGCCAGAGTGTACTGCACATGCGATATGGCAGCTAGAGTGCAAACAAATATTTTATTCCATTGCATCTCACTTGGTGGGGCCCACCCAGGGGGTGGGTGGGCACCACAGTATTTTTGTCCCAAAACCAATATTATATATACTACTACTGTTTCCCCCCATAAAACATACTCATAATACTCGAAAAGAGAGTGTAACAGTATAAACAGTGACAGATTATGGTATTATTTCAAGGTTTAATGAACCATAGAGAGAGATGCGTTTCTTAATCTGTTAATTAAACACACACACACACACACACACACACACACACACATTGAGCAATAAACTTCCCACAACGTCAAAATGACGTTCTGCCCAGCGCCAATCCATAAGATGAAGGCTTCTGCAAACCAAGACCATCGAACTCGTCCGGAAACTTTTTCAGTCGAGATGACTTAGGTTAAGAGTGTTGGATTCCAAACTGGTGTTTAATACACACTCTTATCTAATGGGTCACACACGTTCCGTGTGCGGCAGCCTTGCTTCTTTACGTGTCCGATGCAAATTCCAGCAAAAAAAAGAAAACATGCAATCGCACATTCAGGGCCTACATGATACCGTGACTGACTCAAAAGTAAATTCCCTTGATTGGTACTGTAAGTATTGTGTTCCGATCTATTTCTATTCCCTTTCAGTTTATGTTAATGCAATGTACATTTTAGCTCGTCTGTTTTCCAGCTATCATAGTGTCATAACTCTCGTTATTGCTGTTTTCGTCGTCGTCGTTCCGAAAAACAAAACAAAACAAAACAAACAAACAAAAAAAAAACGTTACCTTGGCTATAACTTCAAAAATATTTTACCTAACCTCAAGAAACTTCATACACATACTCATCACCATAAGAGCTATATTCTGATGAAATGCAGTAACTGTGTTGTTGATTTAAAGTGAATTATCTCTATTCTATTCTATTCTATTCATTATATTCTATTTTTTTGTGAAACAAATTGTTTCCTCTCATTTCAATTCTATATGTATAACTGAGCCTTCAAACTTCACATGTTTAATCCTTGGGACAAGACCTTTTTATTGATACCAAACTTGATGACCTGTAACCTTGACCTTTGAACTTCGACCTATTCTTCAAAAAAAAATAAAATAAAATAAATAAATAAAATAAAATAAAAATAACCCAAAACTTTAACCTTGACCATATTTCATAAAGTATTTAGCCAACCTTCATGACTCTTCACATTCATACTCACTATCACAAGAGCTACATTCTTTCCGAGTTCCAGAACTCTATCTCCCCTTTTCTCTCATTAAAAAAAAACTTTTAAATTTAATACCACTGGCAATACCATACTGGTCAATACATACGCATAGGCTGCGTAGCGGTCGCATTGGCTTCGTATTTTGGACGCATAGGCTTCGATGAAAAATGGCGGATGACAGTTCGCCAATGCAGGTAAGAAACTGTTTTACGTTAATCTAAATGTTGTGTAGCGTTGCCCATTACTGACATCTGCCTTACGGACCACTTTACTAACATGCGGTTTCGTCTGTTGCAAGAAAAAGTTTGTAAAACGGAATATAGAAAAATAGACCCCAAAAGAAATTTGGCATTCAACACAGATTCACCTGTAGTTTCACTTTGGCCTGGTCGCCCTATGTAACTACACGTTTTTGGCTGGTGTTCTGGCCGATAAATTGTGAATAATGATAATGAAATCGAAAAGCTAATATGCAACTTTCGTCACATCTTTTGCAAAAAAGAAAAATCTTGATATTTCGATACAACGAACATAGCTTCGTTACCTATTACAACGCAGAGGCTGCGAACTAAATTTGAAAGCCCTGAATTATGTAGAATAATAACGAATGATATTTAATTAATGTCGAGAAATCAGCCAACCATCATTAGTTGATGATGCTAAAGACATTCTGTATCATTTATACCAAGCACATTTTCATTCTCAGCTTTGCAAATACAACATTATGATTCGAATGCCAAAATCTGTCAAGTTACAATTATTCACACTACCGTTGATAAACTTGGTAAGTCTTCTTCAAATTTGTTAAGTATTAAGCCAAATACTATTTGCACTGCATGAATTTCTGTCTTGTTTTATTACAACGCACGTGGCTTCGGAATTTAGGATGCGTAGGTTACAGAGATGGGAAGACGCATTACGAAAATATGCCTATTAAAATACCACTAAAAAGATAAAAACATTCAGATAAAACATCCTGATAGTTTTTATATTTCTGCTCGCCCGGGCGAGGCGGTTCTAATGCGTATCCACAATCTGTGTTTCTGAGAAGAAATAAGGAAATCTGTCAATGTACACTATAGTTCATAAACTTGGTAAGTCTGTCTTCGTCAAATCTGTTAAAGGAGACAGGAAAGCGATAATGTGTTACAATAAATAGGTAAACATCAATAAACCCTTTCTTCTACTGAATACTGCAGGTTTCTAAGTGGTCTGATAAGGATTTTATCACTGTGTAATCTCCAGTCATTTACTCTGCTAAAGAACTGACATTGAAAAATCCAATTAACCACAGATATGCCCTGACGTCATCCATGAGGAATCTAGAAGCTTGGTGTGTACTGAATAGGCAAATGTAGCAATGCTTAAGTTTAAAACAGAAAATTAAAATGGAGCAAAATAAGCAAGAACTGGCCACTCTTTGAGGGGACTTCAATTTAGATAGTCAGCCTTATATGTTTGAGTCCAGGGAAACTTGTGATCAGGAATTTAGTGAGGGAAGCAGCAGCTCTGAAGATAGCTATCTTACATGTCAATGACAACAATTGTCGTCTACTTAGTCATCTGCTGCTTTCTCTAAATGTCACCTTTAGGAGCAGTCCGATCCAGTCTGATCTTGGTCCACACTGTTTGCCTATAAGCGAAAATATTATTTAAAAAAAAAAAGAAAAAAAAAAAACTTTAAGAAGATGCAGCAGACAATATAAACAGGGGCCATTTTACAAATCAGGTTTTCTTACAGTTTATTCGGCCGGTTTTCCACGCACGCGCACTCGTAAGCACTCTTGAAATGGCGGTAGCAGCCTTCATTTTTTATTGGGTGTTTATGGATTTGCCTAACTTTGACCCTTGCCGTAGGCGTAATATAGGAAAATGAAACACCAACCAAAGTAGCAAAGCTAGCCATTGGCTCCAGATGAACTCGGCCTAGGTTGGTATCCCTAACGAACGGTTGTATGTCAATTCATTATTGGTAGAGAATCCTCTCATGTCATAGCGCATGACACAGTAGAACCGTTTTGTTTGTGTTGATGTTAACGTCCCCGACAACATCATTCAGGTCATTTTTGAGACATTGTATCCGAATTTATGGGACTTTTACCCGACACTGAGACGAAATGACATCTCAAACCCTACCGCATATAAAGCATACTTGCAATTGCTAAAAAGGAATGACCCGTTTACTTTTTGAAAAGGCAAATACTAGTTTTTGGGTCGATTATTTATCAATCGTCACAAAGTAAAAAAGTGCAAGTAAGTCTACAGTGATTATCACTGGTTTGTCGGAAATTCAGGGAACTTGTATATAGAAAACAGCAGCGTTTATTTATATCGAAGAGAGGTCAGCGTGTTGCGTAATACGGTAATCCATAGATCATGGACTGGGCTTTTCAAACAGTGTATGTCCAGATCTAATGCCGTAGAACGCGGCGTCTAATCAGGGGCTACACTGTTTGCTCACATTACATGAATTGAAGGGCAAAACGCAGCGTCTTATCAGGGTATTCACTTTTTTTTTTAATTGTAATTTAAGGGTTTAAGGAAACAGTTTGAATCCATAAGTAAGCATCCAGCCGACGGACTTTCTTAAAAAAAGTAAACCTTTGGGCCGGAGCCGTCATAGAGTTGTGAAAGGGCCGTAAAGCAAAACATTCTTTTTTTCCTATCCTATCTTATTATATCGAAGAATGATTTCACGAAATGGGTTAATGAAATCATTGCGAGCAAGTATTTTCTGAATCTATATTCTAAGTTACTAGGAAATTCAGATTCTGATAGGCTATGTTGCAGAAGACAGTCTGGTTAGCAAAAAATATTATGTAAGGACAGAGATTGAAAATAGATCTGAGATAAAGAAAAGTTTTGTATTTTTTTTTTCTTCTTTGATCCTACAAAGGCTAGAATTAGCTTATATGTTTAGTGTTTATTGAGCAGATGCTTCTCTTATCGTAAACGAAGACTGGGATCAGACAGTGCAGGCGCGATTAATGAATCTTTGCTGAAGTTTTGTAGAAGCTGCAGGTATTCTATTCAAGTATATGTATTTAAATAGAAGTCGGAGAATCACGAAAACATGCCTATATGTAAAACTGTCAGAATGTTTTATCTGAAAGTTTTTTTTTTATCTTTTTAGTTGTATTTTAATAGGCATATTTGCGTAATGCGTCTTCCCATCTCTGTAACCTGCGAAGCCACGTGCTTTGTAAAAAAACCCGACAGAAATTCATACAGTGCGAATATTATTTGGCTTGATACTTAACAGATTTGACGAGGAGTTGCCGAGTTTATGAACGGTGGTGTAAATAATTGTAAATTGACAGATTTTGTGCATTCGAATCAAATTGTTGTACATGTATTTGCATAGCTTAGACTAAAAATGTTTTCGGTATAAATATTACAGAATGTCTTTAGCATCACCAACTAACTCTGGTTGACTTATTTCTCGACATTAATTTAACAGCATTCGCTATTATTCTACATAATACAGGGCTTTCAAATTTAGTTCGCAGCCTCTGCGTTGTAATAGGTAACGAAGCTACGCGCGTTGTATCGAAATATCAAGATTTTTATTTTTCACAAAAGATATGACGAAAGTTGCATATTAGCTTTTCGATTTCATTATCGTTATTCACAATTTATCGGCCAGAACACCAGCCAAAAACGTGTAGTTACATAGGGCGACCGGACCAAAGTGAAAATACAGGTGAGTCTGTGTTGACTGCTAAATTTCTTTTGGGGTCTATTTTTCTATATTCCGTTTTTCAAACTTTTTCTTGCAACAGACGAAGCCGCACATTAATAAAGTGGTCCGTAAGGCAGATGTCAGTATCGGGCAATGCAATACAACAGTTAGATTAACGTAAAAACAGTTTCTTACCTGCATTGACGAACTGTCATCCGCCATTTTTCATCGAAGCCTATGCGTCCAAAATACGAAGCCTATGCGACCGCTACGCAGCCTGTGCGTATGTATTGACCACTGTGAATACAGCCTTCAAACTTAAGATAGATATTTCTTGGGATAAGACCTTTCCATTAATACCAAGCTTTTAAGCCTGTGACCTTGGCCTTTGAACTTTGGGACCTATTTTCTAAAATGTAACGAAAAACTTTAACCTTGGCCATATTTCCAAAAGTAATTGCCCTAGCCTCATGATACTTGACACAAATCTATATGATCACAAGAGCTTCATTTTTACAAAGTAGCATAACTCAATCATGTAATTTGACTGATTTATATCCCTTTAGGACATAAGAAAAACCGCCCGTTTCAAGAAAAGGTTTTGGTCTCTCAATTTAATACCACAAACAATACAGCTTTCAAAATGCATGTGTGTTCTTTGGGGCAAGACCTTTCCATTGACACCAAACATTTGACCCGTGAAATTGACCTTTGAACTTTGACTTTAACGAAAAACTTTAACATTGGCTATATTTCCAAAAGTATTTGGTCCAGCCTCATAAAACTTGACTCACGTCTGCATCACCAAAACAGCTACATCGAGCAAGTTTCATAACTCTATCATGCAATTTGACTGATTTATGTCCCTTTGTAGCATACGAAAAAAAAACAGACGAGCATGGCACCCGCTTGCGGTGTTACGTTGGTCCAGCATAGATACTATAAATTATGCGAACATATTTAAAAGTAATGATTAGTAGTTCTAAACCTAACAGCGAATGTCTTATTACGTATAAACCAACGACATTAAAGAAAAAACACAATCAAAGATCACAGCCTACCAGTTGCATCTAAATACAGGTAAAAAGACTTAAACAATCACAGCAAGCTCTTTCTCCAAAAGAAGTGATAACAATCCGCACCGAATCATCTAAAATTTAACTGCGGTTAAAAACTATTCTAACTGTATTCAAAGCATTGGTGTCTTTGTTTGCGTAGGGTTCCGTAGACTCTAGAAATCACACGAATAAAATAACCGACGAAACAAAGATGTGACTCAGCTTTCATAATTTAACAATGTTACAATGTAAGAACTAAACATTAGCATACATGCAGCATTAGACAAGGGCTATTTAAAGAAATATATGGTGATATCGGGAGAAATAAAAAAATATCCAAAAAATAATCCCCAAGGTATCAGGGGCCAGTGGCATTCTTTCATACAAACTATGCTATGGGCTATAGAAGTCTTTGAGCTGAGTTTTTAAGCTGGCTGATTTATGTCTACACTGGACACACACTTCACAAACTGAAGACGGTTTAATTTTAAAATATCGGTATCTATTTTCAGGAGTCAGCGGAGCATTATCTCGTGTCCTTGTTGACTGATTCCAATCTCTGTGCGATACATGCTAGACGGGTTACCGTCACACCGAAAGACATGCAGCTGGCACTGAGGATACGCGGGGGAGTCAACTACTGGTAGTCTGTGACAGTTGGAACAAAAGCTGACTGTGATACCACAACTTGAATAGTGGAAAAATATTTTGCTGTATATTATTATTTGCACAATGTGACTGTTTTATTAGGTGAGTTTCGTACAGTTGAGCTGGAACAAGTGAAAGGGTATCTTAAGGCATGCGCCCTGGCCCCAAGGTAATAAAACATTTTTGATGCTCAACTTAGCTGAGCATGAAATTTGTAAGGCTTATTAATAATAAAACACAAACCAGTCAGTTGATTTTCCTGATCAGATCAGCAGTGAATGTTATTTGTTATGCCGTTGTTGGCATTTTTAAATTTATGATCAAAAACTTTCATGCTCAATTGTGTTGAGGATAAAAAAGAAATGTTTTATAACCCCGAGGCTAGCACATACGCATATCAGGCATTTTAATCGCGGTCCGGTCAGTCTTCGCTGTGGATAAACATTGATCCATGGCTTCTAAAGGCAGACAGAAAAGGTCGTGTTCTCTTGTCTAATTTGAGCCAGCCCATGATAAAACCTAAATAAGCGTTGTACCACCAGCGAAGACTGGGCCAACCTGCGCTTGCGCGCAGTCCGACCAGAGTCTTCACTGATTACATGAGCCTTCTACAGCCTTCGAGCTGTCCAAAAAGAGAAAAGCGAAAACTCTTGCGATATTAGGTGCATCACGAAAACACGTCTATATAATTCTGACCCCCTGGAACCCCACTTTTATGTATGTGGTAAAATGGAGTTTACAGGGGTAAACCTTATTTTTTCTTATTTCTGCTCGAAATATAGATTGTGGGTACTCGTTAGTACCGCATCGATGAAGTGGTTCTAACGAGTATCCACGATCTATATTTTAAACAGAAATAAGAAAACTAGCCCAATATTTCATCTTAAAATTTTCATTTTTTTCGTTGATAAAAGTTGCAATGTATTTGTATAGGCGTGTTTTTATAATGGGATGTTCTGGCTGCCCTGTATCGTTGCTGGTCGCACAGAGTTTTGTCGGCGATGATGGGTAAAGCTGACATCAACTTTCTTTGTTTGGATTGAGGTTTTACGTCCCCATCAGCACTATCAAAGTCAGTTTGAAGACATAATTGCTTCCAGTTTTGCTGGACTTTGACCCGACATTGAGATGAAATAACATATCAAGCCCTGCCGCCCAAACAAACCAAAATGTTTATATGTAGGGACGGTCCAACTCACACCAATTTGCCTGGGCAGGCCTATACCCTCTAAGCGGTTTGCTAGTACTCATGTGCGGTGGCTCCAGCTCTGCGTGGAGGCATCGTGCAGCCCAATCTATTTTTCCAAGCCCCCGATAGGCGGGGGCTTTTGACGAAATCTGACTATAAAATAAATTTTCGGGACACATGCATAATTTCTTTTTGATGTATGACTCAATCTGTATTTATACCAGAGTGTGCAAAATTATGCATTTCTTGCTCAGTAACAGCGAAATCAACTTTCTTTGACGAAATGTGCAGAGCTTAAGATTAAATCCGCGAGGCATATGCATATATGAATCAAAAATATTTATTTGGGAGATTGCAAAATTTCATTTCATCAAGACATAAGTATGCCATTTTCTTGAAAATCTACGGAAGCGTAAACGTCTCATTAGATCACGACATTGAGACATTGAGATACAGATTTATTTCTCAGAAGTTAAAAGAAATATCTTCACTTATTAATTAGTTTCTGCATATTTGTCGTTAGCTGATCTCGAGATGTATAGTTATTATAAGTATGTATAGAAACGACAATTTAACATGGCATTTATTGCATTTCGAGTTAAGAAAAACATTTTATAGTTAAATAAAAGATGTTAAGAAATACTTATACATGTATGTCATCTTTTTCAAATATGTATTTTGACATGACATTATGTTTCTGAAGATCTTTTGAAAATTTATCTTACGGTTCTTATTTATATGTGATTTGAAGACAAGAACCATAACTCTGACTTTATTTCTCGGAATTATGGCACTTGGTACAATCAAAACAGTGGTTTTTAACAGAAATGTAAAGCATTATGATAAGACACCCGTGCGACACAGTGTATTTTTTCACATCTTCAAACTGGTTACTTTTCTGATGAAAATTTATGGTAGTTTTCTTATTTCTACTCCTAGCATAGGTTGTGGGTGCTCGTTAGAACCGCCTCATTGAGGCAGTTCTAACGAGTACCTACAACCTATGTCTTGGAGCAGAAATACGAAAAATAATGTGTACCCCAGTAAACCCCAGTTTTCTGTATATAAAGTGGGGTTTAGGGGGTGCTCATTTCACGGACTTGTTCACGTGAAGGCGACGTGTTGAAGAAAAGAACCATAGCTCTTACTTTACAACTTTCGGTAATATGGCCTTTTGAACAATGAAAACTGTTTTAAAGAAATGCAAAACGATTTGCAAAAAACAAGGACCATAACTCTGGATCATAACTACTTTTGAAAATATGAACCTTTGAAAAACGAAAACAATGGTTTTAGTTATTCCTTGGGTTACTTTATAACCGTCTCATGCATTTTCATGAAACTTTACAGAACTGATAATCGCTATTTGATTACATGTGAAAGACAAGAACCATAAAACTTGATTGCTTGGTTTTGTGGTCATGGCCTTCTGAATATTGAATACAGTTTTTTTTTTCATTTACTCGTATACGCCCTGTAACATGAAAACGAGTTGAGATGTTTTCATGAAACTTTGCCTGGTTTTACTACTTTTGAAATGAAAATTTCAGATTACAGAACAGCGTTGGGAAATGATAAAAGTAACAATTTAAAGGGCCGTGGTACGGGAGCGTAAACGTCTCATTAGATCACGACATATATGTCATCATCCCAGGAAATTTTATATATTGAGATAAAGATTTATTTGTCAGAAGCTAAGAGAAATATCTTCATTTATTAACTAGTTTCTGCATATTTGTTGTTAGATGATCTCGAGATGTATATTTATTATAAGTATATATAGTAACGACAACGGCCCTCCGTGGCCTAGTGGATAAGAGTGCTGACTCTTAGTCATTAGGTCTCTCACCGCCGTAGGTTCGAGCCTCGCTCGGGCCATGTGTGAGACGCCAAGTTCTGCAACGGAAGGTCAGGTGGTTTTTCTCCGGTTACTCCGGTTTTCGCCCACCTCTGATTAACGATCGGCTCGATATGAGTGAAATAATCTTGAAAGGGCCATAAAACCCAAACCAAAAAAAAAAAAAAAATAGAAACGACAATTTAACATGGCATTTATTGCATTTCGAGTTAAGAAAGACATTTTATAACTAAGAAATACTTACATGTTATCTTTTTCCAAATATGTATTTTGACATGACATTATGTTTCTGAAGATCTTTTGAAAATTTATCTTATGATTCTTATTTATATGTGGTCATTTTAGAAAGAATAACCTATTATTTTGAAACTTAAATTAAAAGCAAAGCACAATCAGGCAATGTACTGAAGACAAGAACCATAACTCTGACTTTACATTTTTCGAAACTATGGCCCTTGGTACAATGAAAAGAGTGGATTTAACAGATATGCAAAGCGACGTATTGAAGAAAAGAACACTAACTCTTACTTCACAACTTTCGGAAATATGGCCCTTTGAACAATGAAAACATTCTGATTTAATTTCAAAATTCAATATTGGACTTAAATCTTTTCTGCAACAAGGTCTATCGGAACCCGAATTGTATGGTGACCCAGTATATAAATTCAGAAAAATATATAACCGCAATGAATTCAGCACCCAGTTTCGTAAAATCATTCTTCGATATAAAAATACTGGGTACAACATAAATGTTTTAAGACAGACTGCATGCATGGTAGTTAACCCAATCACTGTTGACAACTTTGCTTCCCTCTTTAATTGCACGTCGGTGGGTCAGGCCTCAGATTCTATGACGGTACCAGCGTAAAGGCTTATGCTGGTTGGTACCTGATGCTCTGTCTCTGGTTGGGCCCATCGAAGTCTAACTGTTGTTGTTTTTTCAGCATTTCAGTGGTTTCTTGCTGTCGAGTCCTCACCGTTGTTTCATCTCTGTGGTTGTTTGATTTTTGAGTTCACGGAGATGTTGCACTGATGTGTTAGGAGGCCTTCATGCGGACTGAACAAATTATTTGTCTTAATCGCGACGGAAGTAAGGGTGAGGATGGTGGCCACGTAAAATCGATTTAAGCCGCCCAGTGGAAATCGTTTCCGCTGACCGTTCCAAGGCTGCTCTTCTGTCGCGGTTTATTAGGCTCCGCGAAGAACTCGTGGGGGGGGGGCATATAGTCGCCGCTTCGTCCGTGCGTCTGTACGTCCGTGCATCCGTGCGTCCGTCCCGCTCTTGTCCACGCGAATTCTCAGAAACTACTGGTCGGATTTCAATGAAACTTCATGGGAATATTAAGTGTCGTAGGTGGATGCGCATATGACCTGCGTGCTTTGGTTCGATGATTTTTCCAACAGTTATAGCCCTTTGACGAATTCTGCATGAATCTATAAGGTACTGCTCGTGTCCACGCGAATTCTCAGCAACTTTTTGCAGAAATTCAACGAAACTTGCGCATATTATCCGTGCTATCTGGTTAGATGATTTGTCACAGAGTTGTGGAACATTTTTTAAAGCTGCAGTGTTAGGTCACTGTGGCATTTTCAGAAAAAACTTTGTCATCACTCTGGTGCCTACATTTATTAATGGATTTTAATATAACTTCACACAAATGTTGGGTACGATAATATCTTGAGCATGTTCGACTTTCAGGGTCCTGGGCTCAAGGTGAAGGTCACTGTGGCTATTTTTAGAAAAACTTTGTTTTCGCTCTTGTGTCTGCATTTATTGATGGATTTTAATATAATTTCACACAAATGTTGAGTATGATAATATCTCGAGCAAGTTGAACTTTCAAGATCTTGGGCTCAAGATCAAGGTCACTGCGGCTATTTTTAGAAAAAAAAAAAAGCTTTGTCATCGCTCTAGCGTCGTCATTTGCTGATGGATTTTAATGTAACTTCACACAAATGTTGGGTATAATAATATCTCGAGCAAGTTCGACTTTCAGGATCCTGGGCTCAAGGTAAAGGTCACTGTGGCTATTTTTAAAAAAAAACTTTGTCATCGCTGTAGTGCCTACATTTATTGATGGATTTTAATATAATTTCACACAAAATGTTGGGTTGATAATATTTCGAGCAAGTTTGACATTCAGGGTCCTGGACTAAAGGTCAATGTCACTGCGGCTATTTTTAGAAAAAAACTTTGTCATTGCTCTAGCGTCGTCATTTACTGATGGATTTTAATATAACTGCACACAAATGTTGGGTATGATAATATCTCGAGCAAAGTTTGACTTTCAGGATCCTGGGCTTAAGGTCAAGGTCACTGCGGCTATTTTTAGAAAAAAACTTGCCGGAGGCAGAAATCTTTCCAACTGTAAACGGAGTCCATTGCACACAGCCTTTCATTATCAACCTCTCATCAATCTGATATGACTGAAATACTGCTAAAAAGGATGTAAAATCGCAATTCATCCATCTACATTAGAGTTGCAGATAAATTGGATCAAAGTGAAAGAAGCTAGTCTTGGCAGATGGTCAAAATGACCTTTTTTGACAGTCAAGGGGATAGGATCAGATCCATTTTCGAACCCGTCTGATATTTGATATGCATGTGAAGGCACCCAATACTGAACCATACCTTGAGACAGTCCTATGAGGATTGCCTCTGTGTACGAGAGTAAGTTTTCAAATAAAATTAATTTGTATTAAACAGTTTTACCCAATTAATATAGCTAAACTACCACCTAGGATCTTGGGGTATGGAATCGTACCTGAAGACACTTCATTTATTCCGACTTTTGTGTAGCTGATATTTGTATGACAGTGCCATCAGGCAAGCTAATCTGTCCACCGACAGGTTTTGTTATACTCCATTTTGAAGTACAGTGAGTATTCACAGTATGCCGCTCTTTAACTATGATAATGTTCCCTGTTCCGTATATTTCACCTTCGGGGAGCATCCATCGGTTTCAACGATATTCTTGATTTTGTTATGGTTTGTCTTTGTGTGTTTGTGTCGCTTACATTATTTTATTTAAGATAGCCTATTGGCCATTTTGTTGGAAAGCAACTGTCCTTTTGGCTTTCCGTTATTGATGTTTCCATTAGGGTCTGTTTTTTTTCATATTTGTGTTACTTTCCCTTTGATGTCTCTGATGGGAGCTATGGGTTAATTGTATCGATTCTTGATCATTGCCTCCACTTCTGTTTACTATTTTCGGAGTTATGGCTCTTGGTACAAAGAACACAGTGGTTTTTACAGAAATGCAAAGCGACGTGCAGAAGAAAAGAAACATAACTCATACTTTTCCACTTTCGGAATAATAACAATGAGAACAGTGGGCATGATGCTTCCTCGCAGAGCTGAATCCGGCCCGCACACTAGTACTGGCAAACCGCTAAGAGGATCTAAGCCTGTCCAGGAACCGCGCTGCGAGACGGGCCGTCCATGCTAATAAACCCTATTGGTTTCATTTGGCGACAGGGCTTGAGATGTCATTTCATCTCAATGTCGGGTAAAAGTCCCACAAAATTGGAAGCAACGTCTCCAAAATGACCTTTACAGTGTTGACGGGGACGTTAAAAATTCAAATCAAACAAACAAAAACAAATTAACAGAAATGCAAAACGATGTGCAGAAAACAAGGATCATAACTCTGGCTCATAACTTCTTTTGAAAATATGACCCTTTGGAAATTTGGAAAAACAAAAAAACATATAGTTGGTTTACTTTATAACCGTCTCATGCATTTTCAAGAAAAGGTACAGGACTGAAAAAACACTATATGATTAAATGTGGAAGACAAGAACCATGTACATGTACTTGGTTGCTTGGTTTTGTACGGAAGCGCAAACGTCTCATTAGATCACGACATATATGTCATCGTCCCAGGAAATTTATATTGAGATAAAGATTTATTTGTCAGAAGTGAAGAGAAATATCTTCATTTATTAACTAGTTTCTGCATATTTGTTGTTATATGATCTCGAGATGTATATCTATTATAAGTATGTATGAAAACTATACCTGTACTTGGCATTTATTGCATTTCGGGTTAAGAAAGACATTTTATAGCTAAATAAAAGATGTTAAGATATACTTATATGTCATCTTTTTCAAAATATATATTTTGACATGACAGTATGTTTCTGAAAATCTTTTGAAAATGTATCTTATGTTCCCTGTTTATATGTGGTCATTTTAGAAAGAATAACCTATTATCCTGGAACTTAGATTAAACGCAAACCACAATCAGGCAATGTATTGAAGACAAAAACCATAACTCTTACTTTTACTATTTTCGGAATTATGGTTCTTGGTACAATGAAAACGGTGGTTTTAACCGAAATGCAAAGCGACGTGCAGAAGAAAAGAACCATAACTCTTACTTTACTACTTTCGGAAAAAGGCCCTTTGAACAATGAAAACAGTAGTTTTAACCAAAATGCAAAACGATGTGCAGAAAAACAAAGGCAATAACCCTGGCTCATAACTACATTTGAAAATATGACCCTTTGAAAAACGAAAACAGTGGTTTTAGTTATTCCTTGGGTTACTTTTAATAGTCTCGTGCATTTTCATAAAACTTTACGGCACTGAAAAAACACTATATGATTACATGTGGAAGACAAGACCTATAACACTTGGTTGCTTGGTTTTGTGGTCATGACCTTCTGACTATTGAATACAGTTTTTGTGTTGTTTTTTTTCATTTACCCGTATACGCCCTGTAACTTGAAAATGAGTCGAGATGTTTTCATGAAACTTTGCCGAAATGTAAAGCCTCACGAGACGATGTACAGAAAACAAGCACCATTAATCTGGTTTTGCTACTTTTGGAATGAAAATCTCAAATTACAGAAGAGCATTGGGAAATGACAAAAGTAGCCATTTAAAAGAGCTCAAAGGGCCATAACTCACGAAATGAGAAAATATTAATTATGGATCCTAAATTCTGCTTCTCGTCTTAGGGTGCTTTATTTTCTGTAAAGGGTCATAAAATATTCCAAAAATACTTTCAAATTACAGTCCAACCTGTATTAAGCAAGCACCTAAGGGACAATCAAAATGTGCTTGCTTAAGACAGGTGCTTGCTTAATACAGGTTGATTCTAGTGCATTTTCCTTTTTCGGGAACCAAATACTTCGTCCTATAAGGACCTTCAGTTCTGTAGAGTTTGATAAATTATATTAAAGAATTTTGAAGTTACCTGATAGACACAGGGGAAAACGGAAACCACTGTTTTCATTGTCCAAAGGGCCGTCACACCGAGAGAAGTTAAGCCAGAGTATTGGCCCTTGTCTTCTTCAAATTGCATAATTATGCTTAGCATTTCTGTAAAAAAATATAAGATAACTGTAACCTAGAGGTATAATTAAAACCATCGTTTAGATTGTTCAAAGGGCCATAATTCAGAAAGTAGTAAAACCACAGTCATGGTTCATGTCTCTTACACATCGCCTAATGACGCTTGAAACCAGTTTAAAAAGTTTCAGGACAATAGCTATTTTATTTCTTGAGAAATATAATGCCATGTCAAAATATATTTTTGGAAGAAGATGGCAAATAAGTGTATCTCAACATTTTTATTTAGCTATAAAATGTTTTTCTTTATTCGAAATACAATAAATACTATGTTAAATTGTCGTTTCCATACATACTTATAATAAATATACATCTAGAGATCATCTTATAACAAATATGCAGAAATAAGTTAATAAGTGAAGATATTTCTCTACACTTCTTACAAATAAATCTTTATCTCAACATTTAATTTCCTGGGATGCTGACATATATGTCGTGAACTAATGAGACGTTTGCGCTTCCGTAGTTTTGTGGTTATGGCCTTCTAAATTTTGATTTCTGTAAATGGTCATAAAATATCCCATACATACTTTCAAATTACATAATAAGTATTAAACAAAACCACTGCTTTCGATGTTAAATGGGCGATAATTTCAAAAAGTAGTAAAGTCAGAGTGTTCTTGTCTTTTGCAAATCTATTTCGTCCTATAATGACCTTCAGTTCTGTAAAGTTTGATGAATATATCAAACAATTTTAAAGTTACATGACAGTTATAGGGAATTATGGAAACCACTGTTTTCATTGTCCAAAGGGCCATACGCCAATATAAGTTAAGCTTGTTTTCTTCAAATTGCTTAATTATGCATAGCATTTCTGATTAAAAAAAAAAAAAGATAACTGAATCATAACGGAATAACTTAAAACCATCGTTTTCATTGTTCAAAGGGCCATAATTCAGAAAGTAGTAAAGCCACAGTTATGGCTCTTGTCTCTTGCATATCGCATAATGACGCTTGAAATCCGTTTGACATTTTTTAGCGTAATGGGTATTTTATTTTAAAACGACCGCTTGTATATAGATAACATAAGATAAATTCCAAAAGTTCTAGAGAAATATGATGCCATGTCAAAATATATTTTAGGAAGAAGATTACAAATAAGTGTTTCTAAAAAAAATTATCTGGCTATAAAATGTTTGTCTAAATTCGAAATGCAATAAATACTATTTTAAATTGTCGTTTCCATACTACATACTTATAAAAAATATACATCTCAAGATCATCTAACAACAAATATGCAGAAAAAAGTTAATAAGTGAAGATATTCCTCTTCACCTCTGACAAATAAATCTTTATCTCAATATATAATTTCTTGGGATGATGACATATATGTCGTGATCTAATGAGACGTATACGCTTCCAAAGTACGATGATTTGTTTTTATAGGCTGATTTCTTAAAAAAAAGTTGATTTCGCCGCCCTTTTTACCATATTTATCATATATGTATTCGAACAGACATGCCCGAGCACTAAAACAATTTAGGCCCTAATGACGCAGACGTCTCATCAGGGTTACACTGTTTGCTACCTATTCAGCTATTTAATAATAAATTGTTTTTTTTTCTTCAAGTTTTAGAACAATTATGGTAACTGAGGTGTCCGAATACTTAGGGTATATATGGTAAATCGTCCGTTTACTCTCGAAACGTCTGAAATCATTTTCACTTGCCTAGGCTCAGTCATATTAAAGATGCCACCTGTGACCATAATTAACTGTGATTGTATTCCATGAATTTAACATAATTTGAAATCGATTACACTGAATATGATACAACCTCACTTAATTGTGAATAATATGAAAACTGAATTGTGATTTTGGAATGAAAATATGGGGTAGGTTACTTGCAGTTCCTTATATTCACCCTTGGTCCGCATTACAGAAACTGATTTGCAGAGAATGCCCGTGTTGGTTCCATCAGATTTGTACTTTTATTTGTTTCTAGCACACCTATTTGTGGTTATGCTTTATTTGATGGCTCTGTCTGATGAAAAAAATGAGACATTTGCCTTATTATTTAATGATCAAAATATAGCTTGAGGGTGCTTGTTAGAACAGGCTCATTGTTTGTGACTAAAATATGAAAAAATATACAATATCAAACCTCTCTTTGCTCTATATAAACCGTCCCATTTGTGAGACATTTGCAGACAGTATAGATCCGGATCAGACCCCACAGCACGCGGCGTCTGTTACGGATCGTCACTGTCCGCTTAAACTACAATCACCTGTGTAAAACCAACCGCTAACAGAACAAATCCGACACCCCTATAATTGGAAATAGACCCGCACTATGCTATTAGGTGCAATATTTTTGTCCTATGTGGTTGTAAAATATTGGTTCAAAGGTCTTAGGTATGTGAAGATCACCTGGTAAGCGTTAGTTCCCCGCCCCCCCCCCCCTCCACAACACGAAATGACAAACTGTGCATAGTGTACGATTTTCTACTAAATTAGCTAAACTTGATAATTTAGCTCAGCTGAAATTTATAAATGGCATTCAATGCTGTCGTTCATTGATCATATCATACTCGTATGCAGCCTAAACTCATACGCGGTATTTTTGCATCTGTATGCGGAACGATCGCATGCGCAATTTCTACAAATCAGCTGCTCAAGGTGATTAGGTGTTTAACCAAAATAACTAGAAAGGAAAGAGAGTCTATTTACCACATTCTCAGTAACATTTTGTCTGAGCCATCAGGTTAACATCACGAAAACACGCCTTTATAAGTCGAAGCCTCTTGAATCCCACTTTTATTTAATGAAATTGGGGTTTACAGGGGTAAACCTTATTTTACTTATTTTAGCTCTAAAATGTAGATTGCGGGTACTCATTGATCATTTAATATGGCAAATAAACTAATAGTTTTGCTGAAAGAATGTGAGTAGCTTTTGCATATGCTACTCTCATTTTTTTTTTCAGCAAAAAATACCAACATTTTAGACACTGTCAGAACAGTGATTAATACGGCCACTAACGAGCTCGTTAAGCTGATGAGGCTTTGAACAACTGGACCCTGCCTTCTCTCTTACTCCACGAGGTGAAGGAATAACGTGAATATATCCAAGTAGCAATTGTGAATGGACCACATAAAAACCACTTACTGATTTAATTGAATGGACATTTCATAAAGATGTAATGTAAGAAATGCTTTTTTTTCCTCTTCTGATGAGAATAAAAATCATATATTATTGCCCTGTCAGAAAGTGTGTGAGGCTTCTTGATAATATTAACATAAGATTTGGTACCAAGTTCTTACGACGAATTGTTGATTTTGCAATGAGAACGAATTGCCCACCCTTTGGGACTGATCTGTCCTTGTTTTGTTATGAAAGACATGCTGTCTCTTTACATTGAAAACCAATCTGAATCCATTGAAGCCTTTAGCTCGACTTCGAGATATTTGGATGAGTTATTAAATATTGACAATATTGACAACACCTATTTCGATGGTTTGATCAGTCAAATTTACCCCCCCCCCCCCCACACACACACACACACACGCAGAACTTCCGTTAAATCAAGTAAATTCTTCTCATACCGAGGCCCCGTTTTGGGATTTACCTCTGTCTGTTTTAGATTGGTTTGTTTCCGGCAAAGTTTATGAAAACCGCAATGTTTTTGATTTTGAGATTGTACATTTTCCTTTTTTTGGATGGTGATGTTCATCATGCGGCATCCTATGGCGTTTATATTTCGCAATTAATTCGATTTGCCAGAGTGTCTAGTCATATAACTGGATTCAACACTCGTAATACATTGTTAACTGCTAAACTTCTTAATCAGGGTTATCGGTATTATAAACTATACAAAGTCTTTAGTTTCTTAGACGTCATTCCGATTTAGTTTCAAAATCCAATGTTGGACTCAATTCTCTTCTGCAACAAGGTCTATCGGAACCCGAATTTTATGGTGAAAATATATGCTTGCAATGATTTCAGTAAACATTCTTCGATATAAAAAGATTGGGTATAACATAAATGTTATACGACAGACTGCATGGTAGTTAACCTAATCCCTCTTTAATTGCACGCCGGTGGGTCAGGCTTCAGATTCTATGACAGTTCCAGCGTAAAGGCTTACTTAGATTTAAAACTTAATTTTGTGTGATGTTGGTTGGTACCTGATGTTCTGTCTCAGGTTGGGTTCATCGGAGTTTATGCTTCAACATTTCAGTTATTTCTTGCTATCGAGTCCTCGTCGTTGTTTCATCTCTATGGTCGTTTGGTATATTGTGTTCTCGAAGTTGGGAAGTGAGTGAATGTTTGAGATTTACGTCCATCCAACAGCTAAGGTCATATGGAGATGGGACCTCGGTTTAAAGACTCATCCGAAAGTCTGGAGAATCCCGGGATCGATCCTGCGACCCCTGATTTACAAGGCGAGTAGCGTAACAACTATACCACGAAGGCTTCTCTCGAAGTTGTGAAGCCTTCATGCGAACTAAACAAGTTATTTGTCTAAAGGTTTAAAAGGTTTATTTAATATTCAAGACCCCAGGAGGGGTATGTGAAGAAATACAACATAATAAACAAACATATCAATGACATTTAGAAGCAATTCTATGATCTAAATCTCGCACACTAGTAAAGTGTAACAATTAACATATTGTCCTCTTCATGACTAGTTTTAATGTATACTAATGCCAGCAAACAAGCCTACAGGCTAACAATGTCCTGTGAAATGCCTCGCATCCACAGATATCACAAGGACATCCATAAATGCGAGGAAAAAACCCCAAAAGAATACATCCAGCGAATCACTCACCAGCCATGGCAGCCCCAAGACATCCATGAATGATGAGCAAAGACACCGGAAGCAGCCCATCCAGCCAAAAGCCCTACATCCATGACAGTACGAATACAGACACGGATGCGGAGAAAATCTGGAAGGAATACATATTTATACATATACAGCTTATCTATTAATAATCCACCCCAATAACCCTATTTATGCATTCTATCAAAATGCATTATAATCTTTTTACAGAAAACAGCCAGCCTGCCAAGATTATCAATATAATCCGTATTCATAAGTTCACTGAATTTTAGTGCATTAGGCCTCTGCCTATACTTCAAAGGTATACATTTGGCACGGTTATTTTTAAAAAAAAGAACATTGGAAAAAATAGTGGAATTCATCTCCTATATCACCTGTTGTGCATAATTTGCATGTTCTTTTCGCCCTTTCTACTCTAATAAATCTTCCAATTTCAATTGGCAATCTATGATTCATACATCTAAACCTACATAGAAAGGTACTCAAACCAGGTGATAATTGTGAAAAATACTGCTCAACTTTATGTTCAGTCTTATATATACGATAATTTAAACATTTACTAAATTGTTCGATATTGTTGTTCCAATCCTTTTTATATTGTTCTTTTAACAAATTTTCAACCTTATTCTTCAAAGTATTCATACTCACAAAAGCAAACTGATTATCCAAAAATTCATCTTAATTACAATTTTGCAAGGTAGTCCGTATACTATGTAGCCAATGAGAATGAAACACACCATCGGAATCTAAACTATGAATAATTATATATAATATAAATGACAATTTATCCTTCTTTCCACACATAATCCTTGTCCAAAAACTTATTATTCTTGTTTTAATTGTCAAATCCAATGGATACCTGCCTAATTCTCCATACACCATAACTTTTGGTGTACTAGCTTTTAAATGCAAAACTGACTTGCAGAATTTAAAATGAAATGCCTCAATTAACTCTGTATTCTCATAACCCCAAATATCAGACCAATAAAGCAGAATTGGAGCAACCATATGATCAAACAGTTTTAACTGAATATCCGCTGGCAAACCAAGTTTTCTCGCTTTTTTCAATACGAAAAAGGATGCTTTCCTTGCTTGCTCTAATAATTTAGCCCTAGCTTTAAAGAAATTGCCTTTCTGATCAAAATTAATACCGAGATAATTAAAATCAGTTTCAACATTTAAAACCTGTCCATAATAAGTAAAAACAGGTAAATTTACAATTTTAGCTTTGCTGAAAATACCAACTTTAGTTTTTGATGGATTGACCACCAAATTCCATGTTTTGCAATAAAGATACATTGCATTCAGCGCTGCCTGCAACTCATCAGGAGATTCAGCTTAAATAACAATATCACCTGCATATAAAAGCATATACAACTTCAGGAAAAACTCCACTTCATTTGTATCAAGG
Organism: Lucinisca nassula; assembly: GCA_963580285.1. Taxonomy (NCBI): domain Eukaryota; kingdom Metazoa; phylum Mollusca; class Bivalvia; order Lucinida; family Lucinidae; genus Lucinisca; species Lucinisca nassula. The sequence goes on along the minus strand of CAUZLF010000274.1, from coordinate 7,396 downwards.
CACTGATGAGCCAAATTCTTAACATGATCTAAACCATTAAATGCACTAGACAAAAATTCAGTTAAATCGTTCAAAAATAACGAAAAGAGAATCGGGGACAGATTTTCTCTTTGCCGTACTCCAACATTGCTTTGAAAAAAATGCGAATGAGTACCATTTACTCTTACACAAGATTTTGCCTGATTATACATGTTCCTTATAAATCTGAAAATTTTGCCATCAACAGAATTTCTAAGTTATTTATGCCATAAAGCAGCTCTATCTACAGAGTGAAATGCCTTTTTATAGTCAATAAAGGCACAGTATAATTTCTGTTTTCTTACATAAATACAAGTCAATAATACATTTGAGATTAAAAACATGGTCAGTAGTGCCATAGTGTTTCCTAAACCCAGCTTGTTCTTCCCCTAGAATACCATATTCCTGCAGAAAATTATTTATACGTTGATTCAAAATTTAAGTAAACAATTTCCCCATACAACTCAAATAGTAATGCCACTATAATTATCCGGATTGTCAATATCACCTTTGTTTTTGTAAATTGGAACAATATATCCATCAGTCCAAATTTCAGGCATTGTACCAATATCCAAAAAAGCATTGAAAAGACGAACATATAATGGCATTAATAAATCCTGAGAAGCTTTCAAAAATTCATTAAGTATACTGTCATTAGCACAGGCTTTATTGTTTTTAAGCAACAAAATAGCTCTTTTTACTTCAGCCTCATTTATAACCTTATTCAATTCAGTATTAAAATACGTAAACTTATCTTCAGGTATATCCGAAAAATCAGACTCCTGCTCTACTTGATTCAATCCCTTAAAATGCTCGAAGAAAGCCTCAACGGAAATATTATGAACAGTCTGTTTGGATTCACAACTTTTATTAATAATTGACTAATATGCCTTGGGATTGGATGATTCAAGTAGCCTGATCCTCCGAATAACACCATCTTGATAAGCTTTAAACTGTTTATTAATTAATTTAAGACACTTGAAAATCAATAAATGACTGAAATAAAATTGGTGAAGCAATTAAATAGTCAACAACACTAACATCTTTACATGTAAAATGACCAACGGTTTCATCAGCACCGACCTTACCATTCAAAATGCACAAATGAAAGCTCTTGCACAATTCAATCAACCTATACCCGTAATTATTTACCTTTTTATCACAACTAACACGGCCCGGAATGCAAATAATATCTTGCCTATCATTAGATATGAAGCCTATCTCTAAATTTAAATTTTGTCGAACATTTTCATCAAGTACAAACCTATCATTCAGATTGGAAGTTCTGGCATTGAAATCGCCAAACAAGCAAATGCCAATCTCTTCATGCAATGAGGTAAACGTAACCAAATCTTGTTCTATTGAATCAAATCTTGTTCTATTGAATCAAAACAATCTAAATTACAGAATTTTGACCCTTCATGTGAGATGTATACTGCACCATACAAAATATCCGCCTGCACTAAAGGCTTTTTAACTTTGAACCATAAAGCGTCAACGGACGAACCATTTAGAATTTCAACATATTTACATAACTCATTTCGGATAAGGACAGCAATTCCCCCCCCCCCCCCCGAACTCTTACTCTTCTTACACTGCCTATTCAATACGTAAGTATTGAAACCCTCCACTTGGAAAGTATCAGAAAACCCTTATTTAGTTTCATTTAAACATATAAAATCATATTCTTTAATAAATCTGTAAAATCATGAAATTTAAGTTTACTGCCAACCCCACAATTATTGAGAGTGACAAAAAAAAATTCAAAGAAGATTTTTCTTGCACATCTCGTATTGTTAAACCAGTATCATTTAAATGGTCACTATGCTCATCAACACTATGCTCATCAATATCTACATTTACTGAAAGAACAGCATTATCAACTGCCTTAGAGGCATAATCATGAAAAAAGTTAACTAAGTCACATATATCCTCATTACCAACAGAGTGTGAATAAGTGTAAGATGAGTTAACGCTATCGTTAGTGTAAGATGAGGTGAAATTATTGTGCTCACAAGGACTATCAACTGCCTTAGAGACATAATCAAGAAAACAGTTAACGAAGTCACATATATCCTCATTACCAACAGTGTGAATTAGTGTAAGATGAGTTAACGCTATCGTTAGTGTAAGATGAGGTGAAATTATTGTGCTCACAAGGACTAATAACGCCACATATATGTTCATTTGCAAAATCAGAGTTCAAGTAATTGGATTCATTTATGACATCCCTGTCAAAATTAACTAAATCACATGTGTCCTCATTAGTAACAGAATGTGAATTAGTGTAAGATGAGTTAACACTATCGTTAGTGTAAGATGAACTGATGTTATTGTGATCACAAGAACTAATAACGTCACATACTTGTTCGTTTGCAAAATCAAAGTTCGAGTCATTTGATTCATATATGACATCCCTATCTGTATTATTAATGTTAGAATTAACGCGAGTGTAATATGAATTAACGCGTGGAGAGTTAACATTATTGAGATGAAAAGAACTTGAATCATTGGATTCGTCGTTGGAACTGACAACAACAAAGTCGCATAAGTTTTTATTGTTCAAAACAGGATCAATTTAATGTGAGGTAGCACGTGGTGAAGTGCGAGTCTCAATCGAAAACTCTGCCCCTCCTTGCCCGTCCTAAAAATCCACAAACTGTAGACCAAGATCATTCAGGTTGACATCAACGAAGCCCAGTCTGAATAAATCGTCCGGAGACTCGACCAAAATGTATGAGCCATTATGCATGTTGCAACGGATCACGCCATTTCTTGTGAAAACCGACTTGACATTCAGCTGATCCTTAACTAGTTTCCTCAGCTTGGCAGGCAAATCATTATGGTCCCTCATTGACTTTTAAATGCGACGGAAGTAAGCGAGGATGGCGGCCACTTAACCCCCCCCCCCCCCCCCCCCCCGTTGAAATACTGACCGTCACACCACGAAATTAAAGAATATAGATCAAACTTCGGTGAAGTTGGTTCGCACCTGATCCCTCCCCCACCCCACCCCCACCCTAAAAGGTATGTATATTTCAGACAGATGAAATAAACAAAGAAATTTAAGAAGTATCCACAGTCATATTAGCCGAGATTAGAAAATGACTTAGTTCATAATGTGGAAAAGGTGAAAAGTTATATCCAAAGTATATATGTTCTGCGCAAAGTAGGAATCGTCCCTGCGCAAAGTGAGAATCGGGACAAAGTAGGACAAAGTAGGAATAATTAAATGTTTCTGTGTTTGATTTAGTATCTATTGCTACTATGAATCGTATTATGAAGCTTTAGTTAATGGAATCCAAAGGGCTTAGTCTATTATTCAAATAATTTAAGTTCAGAATGAAATAATGCATTTTCAGCTCATATTAAATTTAGTGTAGATACATGGAAGTAATTAATAAATAAAAAACTGGTGCCATGTGTCATTGAAATTGATCATTATGTATGTTCTATTTGCGCCTTCGACTTCAGCAGGTCACGGGTTCGATGCTAGCCAGATTCGTCGTCTCACATGTGGTCCGAGCGAGCCTCGAGCCATGGTGCTCTTATCCAGTAGGCCACGGAGGTCCGTCGACGGACAAGTGGATGGATGGATTACAATGAAATTATGAGAGAGAGAGAGAGAGAGAGAGAGAGAGAGAGAGAGAGAGAGAGAGAGAGAGAGAGAGAGAGAGAGAGAGAGAGAGAGAGAGATCATCCATGCAGTCAGATCAGTGTTTCCGCCTTTTGCCATATAACAATCTCAATAGGCAGATTAAAAATCTGTAAAACAAATTCAGTTGTGAACCCCACATAATTTGTCGTTTAGAAGCGATTAAACACCATACATCTACTACAACTGGTGTTAAGGGAATGTTTTGCAGCTGTAGAAAGTCCCCCTATCCTGATAAAGTCTTATTGGCCTAAACTAGCTAGTCTGGCACAGAAAAAAAAAAACTCACTCATGTACTCAGACACTTAACAGTTACATCATTAAACAGACCTATGATCGAAAAGCGAAAAACGAAAAGCGAAAAACAAAAAGCAAAAACAAAAATAATCTTTGACATAATGAACATCTGCATATGGCATGAGCAGTTTGGTTGACGTAAAACACTCTCACTCACTCACTTACTCCTAACTCACTCACTCATGTACTCAGACACTTTACAGTTACATCATTAAACAGACCTATGATCGAAAAGCGGAAAGCGAAAAACGAAAAGCGAAAAACAAAAATAATCTTTGACATAATGAACATCTGCATATGGCATGAGCAGTTTGATTGACGTAAAACACTCTCACTCACTCACTTACTTACTCACTCATTCACTCACTCACGCATGTGCTCAGACACTTAACAGTTACATCATTAAACAGACCTATGATCGAAAAGCGAAAAGCAAACTAACTTCTGAAAGTCGAAAAACGAAAAGCGAAAAACGAAAAGCGACAATCAAAAAATAGTCTTTGACATACTGAACATCTGCATATGGCATGAGCAGTTTGGTTGACGTAAAACACTCTCACTCACTCACTAACTCACTCACTCATGTACTCAGACACTTAAGTTACATCATTAAACAGACCTATGAGCGAAAAGCGAAAAACAAAAATAATCTTTGACATAATGAACATCTGCATATGGCATGAGCAGTTTGATTGACGTAAAACACTCTCACTCACTCACTCACTCACCCACTCACTCATGTACTCAGACACTTAACAGGTACATCATTAAACAGACCTATGATCGAAAAGCGATAAGCGAAAAGCAAACTAACTTCTGAAAGTAGAAGAGCGAAAAACGAAAATCAAACTAACTTCTGATAGTCGAAAAGCCAAAAGCAAACTAACTTCTGACAGTCGGTAAGCGAAAAGCAAACTAACTTCTCCATGCTCATTAACTTTCGTATTTTTGTTCTTTAAGATTTTTCCATGGGCAAGTTTTGCGTTGAAATATTTTTTTTATTTCTGAAACCCGGTACTAGATAAAGGGAAAGAAGGGAAATAAAAACTAATTGACAAGCCATTCTTTCATCGATGAAATTCAATATGATTCGATTCTTACTTTGTCCCAAAAATTCTTACTTTGCGCAGAGACATTTACCTTGACAAATAATCGATAAGTTAACACTCAATCGAATTGTACCGGTACTATACCGGAATCGTTGCGCAAAGTGAGAATTCCTACTTTGCGCAGGCCAATTCCGGAATTGTACCGATTCTTACTGTGCGCAGAACATATACATGCACACCCTAATAACATGTAGAAAACTTATGCAAAGTTTGAAAACGATTGGAAGAGAAAAGTAAGATGAGTTGCACTCACAAGGTACCTAATCTAAAAGTAATTGACCGGAAATAAGTAAGTTAAAAAGGTGAAAAAGGTGATAAAATAATTAACGAGGATAACCCCAAAAGCACATGCACATTTAATGACCATGGCAAAAATGTCTGCAAAATTTCAAAAAGATCCCTAGCAAACTGAGAGAGGAGTTCCGCTCACAAGGTACCTATTCTAAAAGTGGCTGGACATGGAAAAATCTACAAAAGTACAAGTGGAAAAACTGGATAAAGAATTAAACAAGGACTTCCCCCAGAACCACACGCACATCTACAGTCCATGGTGAAAACACCTGCAAAGTTTCAGAAGGATTTGCAACAAATTGTAAGAGGAGTTGCGCTCACAAGGTATCAATTCCAATAGTAGCTGGTCCTGGTGTGCTTGCTAGCTAGTATTGGAGTTTAAAGGCCCAGTCAACACTATTTTAGATCATTTTTGAGCTGGTCAGTTTACCTATCCACACTTTCCTGGGCAGACTTATACGTAAGAGGTTAACCAGTACTAAGTACAGGGCACATTCTTTCGCCAGAAACTGACAACTGCCCTTCTTGAATCAGCGGAAGGGAGAGAATGACAGTAGAAAAGATTTCTTGATCAATCTCCACGAAAGAATGTTGCCGACCCGGGCAGGTAACGAACCCACGTCCTCCTGATCACCTGTCAGACACGCATCCTTCAGGATCCTGCGATCAAGGTCAAGGTCACTGTGGTTATATCCTTAGAAAAAGTTTAAAATCGCTCTAGCGCCTACATTTATTGATGAATTTTTCTATAACTTTACACAAATATTGGAAGTGATAATATCAGGAGCGAGTTCGACTTTGGGGTCCTGGGTTCAAGGTCAAGGTCACTGTGGCTATTTTTAGAAGAAAAAAAACGTCATCGCTCTGGAGCCTACATTTATTGATGGATTTAAATAAAACTTCGTACAGATGTTCTGAGGCAAGTTGGACTTTTGCCAGTTCAGTGTTTTCCACACACAAAGTGGTCTTGCGCGAGGGTATTTGTATCGCATGCGATGCCTTGTTTAATTCAGTAAGGGTGTGTTTTGGAAAGCGCTGTTAACTCGGCTTGTCGCCTGTTATTTTGTTGTTTGTTTAGATGTGTTTGTCCATGTTTCCTTTTGATGTTGTGGATAGGCTTTGGGTTCTGATTCGATCAGTTCCAAAAGTATCTTTACCCATTTAACCCTTGTCCTGCTGAATATTCATATATGCCACACCCACTGCCGATTATCAACCAATCAGATTACTTGATGCAAATTATTGCAACAAATTCACAATCTGAATGGCTAACAATGTAGATCCTGATCAGATGGCTTCGTTAGAAGCCATCTGATCTGGATCTTCATTGTTTGGAAAATAAGGCATATCCGGGCTCAGCAGGACAAGGGTTAATATTAATACAATTCGTATGGTGTACCACCGAAGCAGTAGTACGAGAATTAGTCTATGAGAATATCCTCCTACACCAGAGGGGATCTCGTTTGCGTTGATTGTTTTTAGTACCGAATCGCCTTAGTCATGTGTTGGATACTTACCTTACATGGTTATTTCCTCCCCCGCCCATAGGGGCTTGAAGAAATATATGGGCTGCATGATGCTTCCACGCAGAGCTGAATCCGGCCCGCACACTAGTACTGGTAAACAGCTTAGAGGATCTAAGCCTGTCCAGGAACCGCGGTGCGAGGCGGACCGTCCATGCTAATAAACCCTATTGGTTTCATTTGGCGACAGGGCTTGAGATGTCATTTCATCTCAATGTCGGGTAAAAGTCCCACAAAATTGGAAGCAACGTCTCCAAAATGACCTTTACAGTGTTGACGGGGACGTTAAACCTCAAATCAAACAAACAAAAACATGGTTATTTCACTAGTTGATTGGTTATTGATGCCTTTGATCTCATGATGAAAAGTTGTTGACATAAATGTATACCACTTCTACAGCCTTCCTGTAGGAGCCGGCTCTTTAAGCGATGCGGATAGAGTGGTTGGCTTATTCGTCCAAGAAGTTTAGCATCGAAATTGCGGTTATGTGTTTATGTGTGAGA